>JAENHJ010000116.1:1218406-1653406 GCA_025330945.1 Mucuna pruriens
TTTGGTGATTCTTCCAAGGTGCAAATCCAAGGGAAAGGTACAATTTTAATTTCTTTAAAAAATAGCTCTCACAAATTCATCAAGGATGTCTATTATGTTCCTAAATTAAAAAGTAATATTTTGAGTTTAGGATAACTTGTTGAGAAGGGATATGAAATCCTTATGAAAAAAAATTGTTTGTGTCTTAAAGATCAACATTCTAATTTGGTTGATAAGGTGTCAAGAAATAGAATGTTCATGTTGAGCATTAAGACCAATGAAGCAAAATTCTTAAAGGCTAGCATAAAAGATGAAGCGTGATTTTGGCATATGAGGTTTGAGCACTTGAACTTTGGAGCACTTAAGGCCTTAGGAGATGAGAAGATGGTGAAGGGGATGCCTCACATCAACCATCCCAATCAATTGTGTGAAGCATGTCTCCTTGGCAAGCATGCAAGAAGTTTTCCTAAAGAAGCTAAATTAAGAGCAAACGAGCCTCTCCAATTGTGCACATTGATGTGTGTGGTTCAATTGATCCTCCTTCATTTGGTAAAAATAAATATTTCTTTCTTTTTATTGATGATTTTAGTAGGAAGACTTGGGTGTATTTCTTGAAGCATAAATCTGAGGCATTTGTTAGTTTTAAAAATTTTAAAGCTCTTATAGAAAAAGATAGTGGTTATGTATTTAAGGCTTTAAGATCCGACAGAGGTGGCGAATTCACATCAAAAGAATTCAATGAATTTTGTGAAAAGAATGGGATTTGTCATCTTCTAATGGTTCCTAGAACCCCACAACAAAATGGGATAGTGGAGAGAAAAAATAGAACTATTCTTAACATGGCTAGATGTACGTTGAAAGTCAAATCTATGCCAAGGAATTTTAGGCTGAAGCTGTTTCATGTGTAGTTTATTTGTCTAATCGCTCTCCTACAAGGAATGTCAAAGGTCAAACACCTCAAGAAGCATGGAGTAGAGTGAAGGCAAAAGTTGACCATTTTAGAGTCTTTGGGAGCATTGCATATCCTCATGTGCCCAACCATGGAAGATCCAAGCTGTGTGAAGCATGTGTTCATTGGTTATGGTGCAAATTCAAAAGACTACAAGTTGTATACTCCAAACAATGAGAAAATGATTGTAAGTAGAGACATAGAATTTGATGAAGAAGAGGCATGACAATGGGAAAAAGAAGAAGCCACTTATGATTTCCTTCCATATTTTGAAGAAAGTGATCAAGAAGTTGTAGTACCAAATGAGTTTTCTACTCCACCTCCATCACCAACTCCTTCAATACATGAAGTCTCATCTTTCGAAAGGAGTTTAAGTGAAAGGAAACAAAAAATGAGAAGCATTCAAGAAATATATGATGAAACTAAAATTATAAATGATTTATTTTGTCTTTTTGTTGATAGTGAGCCTCTAACTTTTGATGAAGCTATGGAGGAAAAAAGGTGGAGACAAGCCATGGAGGAAGAAATCAAAGCTATAAAGAAGAATGACATTTAGGAGTTATCAAATCTTCCTAAGGGTCATGAAGTAATTGGAGTGAAATGGGTGTTTAAGATCAAGAAGAATGCAAAGGGAGAGGTGGAAAGATACAAAGCAAGGCTTGTTTCTAAAGGATACAAGCAACAACATGGAGTTGATTATGATGAAGTATTTGCACCAGTTGCTCGTATGAGACAATTCGTCTTCTTATTTCAATAGCAGCTCAAATAGGTTGGAGAATCTTCCAACTTGAGGTCAAATTAGCTTTCCTAAATGGCTATCTTGATGAAAATGCCTATATTGAACAACCAATGGGCTTTGCCATCAAAGGACAAGAGGAGAAAGTCTTGAAATTGAAGAAGGCGTTGTATGGTCTAAAGCAAGCACCAAAGGCATGGAATAGTCGCATTGACAAGTACTTTCAAGATAATGGGTTTGTACGTTGTCAACATGAGTATGCTCTTTATGTTAAAAAATTTGATAATGGTTAAATTCTTCTAGTTTGTCTTTATGTGGATGATCTTATTTTTACTGGAAATAACCCAAATTTGTTTGAAGACTTCAAGAAGGTTATGTCTTGTGAATTTGAGATGACAAATATAGGGCTCATATCCTACTACTTGGGATTAGAAGTGAAGCAAATGTGTAATGGCATTTTTGTTTCTCAAGAAAGCTATGCAAAGAAGGTGTTGGATAAATTTAAAATGTTTGATTGCAATCCTGTGAACACACTCATGGAAGGTAGCTTGAAATTGTCAAGGTTTGATAGTGGAGAGAAGGAAGATCCTACTTTGTTTTAAAGTCTTGTAGGAAGCTTAAAGTATTTAACAAGTACAAGGCTAGATATTATGTATGCGGTAGGTGTAGTTTGCCGCTTTATGGAGGCTCCTACCTCTGCTCATATGAAGGCAGCAAAGAGAATTCTTCGTTACCTTAAAGGTACACTTGATTTTGGCTTATTTTACTCTTCTTCTAGTGAGTTCAAACTTATGGGATTTTGTGATAGTGATTTTGTGGGAGATGTTGATGATAGAAAAAGTACTACTGGTTTTGTATTTTTCATGAGTGGTTGTGCTTTTACTTGGAACTCTAAAAAGCAAGCCATTGTTACACTTTCTACTTGTGATGCTGAGTTTGTGGCTGCAACTTCTTACACGTGTCAAGCTATTTGACTAAGAATATTGTTAAAGGAGTTTAATATGAAGCAAGAGGAGAGTACAAAAATTCATATTGATAATAAATCTGCACAAATTCTTGCTAAGAATCTGGTGTTTCATGAATAAAGCAAATACAGATACAAGATATCATTTCAATAGAGAATGCATTGTCAAGAAAGAGGTAGGGCTAGTTCATGTGAAGACTCAAGATTAAGTTGTAGATATTTTTACTAAGCCCCTCAAGTTTGAAGATTTTAGAAGATTAAAAGCAAGACTTGGTGTACAAAATTTTCTAATTACGAAGGGATGCTAGAAATAATAATTAGAAAATAAAGGGTTGTAAGATGAAAAGTTGTGAGTTACTCTAGATTAAGGAGCAATTACTCTGTGATAAGTTATATTTTGTACACCTTACAGGGACCTAAGATGAGTGTTTTCAGGATCATTTGGTGCTTAAGAATTGAGTCTTAGCTAAGATTCACATTATGAACCTAGAAATAGAGAAAGTGTAAATCTATGCTAATTTGTAGGTCTTAGCTAATAAAAGATTCATCCTATTTTGCAGGACAAATCTGGATGATCTCAGCCCATCAAGAGAGTCTCAATCTAGGTGAGCAGTCTTAGCCAGATCGACTCATCCCATGACCGGTCGATTGTGCGGTCCAACAGCCACTTGGAGCAGCCCAATCATGCAACCCAATCAGCTATCCAATCTGAGCGTCCAACGCATCTCCAAGACCAGCTCAACTGCCATGTCACCCTTGGAGAAGCTTGTAGCACAAGTTACACAAGGATAGAATAGGAAATGCAATTTATAATTCTGTTAGAAAATTGTTAGGAGTAGTGTGCATCGTACGAAGTCCCAACTCATGTATAAATAGGAAGAGCTGGGTACGTTTAAACGTTGTTGAATTTAGACTTAATTCCATACACCTTGCGTTCCATTTTCTCACACACATTCTCCATTTTCACGGTGGGGCACGATTCTTTAGTGGCGTTTCTCTTGATCGAGGAAGTGCAGGTCAAGGACTGGGAGGCCGAAAGTTGTTAGAGGGGACCGCTTGGCTTGCCATCACACTCTAGTGGACCTCATCATCAGTGCCTTGGCTAACAGAGGTGAACCATTGTTGTTCGACCATGGCGATCGTCGCGAACGATAGATTCATCGAATTCACACCCTACGTTTGTATTTCGTTCTTAATAATATGAGTAGCTTCCGATTCTAATCTCGCGTTTGTGATTCTTGTATTTTAATATGCTTGTTGTGTCGTGATTGCATATAGTATGTGGACGAACATTGAACTAGGCCAATCAGAACCGATTTAACAATTTCAGTAGGTAATCGATTAGAGAACCTAAAATCAACTCTGAACTTAATCCCTACCAACTGATGAGGTAGCGATTGTGTAAATCCTCGGTATGGCAATAGACGAATGTTTGATGATTGTCATAAGGAAATCTAAGGTTGATATGGAATGTAATCTTGAGTGAATGAATCAGAACCGACTTGATTGTTAAGACTTAGCATGAACACGGTAGTAGCATTATAGGTAGTCTAGCTTAGTTGCATTTACATTCTTAGTTTAATTGTTGTTTTACTTAATCTGCAACCAACCCCTCCCCCCTATTTCATGCATTTCAGTCCGAAACTGAGTCAGTCCGACTTTGTTGTGTCTGTTTGCGCTTAGCCGAGACCGTGTTGGATAAGTCTCTACTGAGACCATATCGGACCAATCCCTGCCGAAAGCAACTCGGCACCTTGCCGAGAGTGATGTCTGCATTCTACACTTGAGCTTCTGCACTACTTAGTTTCATACAAAATCACAATTGAGCACACTATGTCCTTGAGAGAATTCGACCTAAGGTTGACTATGCTATAGTTAGCTTTAGTTTATTTGATGCATGTTGAGACAACTAAAAACGAGCTTATCACTCTGCATTAAGAGACAATTACTCTATATTAAGAGACATTATTGTTTTGTAACCACTATTTATGAGTATTTAGTGTGTTAATTAAAAGATGTTGTAATGTTATGAATTGCTCTATTATTAATAGGGTATCAACCTATGTAACTGATGAGCCAAGAAATAAATTCCTCTACTTTATCTAACAAACTCGTCACGTATGACAATTATGGGTGCATGCTTTTATATGTCATTGGCAGTTGACATGAAAACTATTCCTGAACATTTTCCCACATTTTGGCCTTTGTTAGCTTCTGATTATATATAAATCCCATGTGCAGAAAAATAGCAGTTATCTTCCACTTCCAATTTGTCCTATTTTTTAGGAAATCATGGCTTCATGCAAATTAAGCCTTGGAAAACTGCCTCCAATTGCCTCCCATATTCATCTTTCCTTTCCAACTTGGTCTTTCTAGAAAGTAGGTATGATTCTGGACTACTTCTAAGCTCAATTATGCTAGGCTCATTTCAACAGTATGAAAACGATTAATTTAGCCATCAATTGTAAAAATAATTAATTTAGCCATCAACCATATTTAGCACCAACATAATTGCCCCCTTTTTCCACCTCGTTCAATTGCGACAATCGTTGTTTTTCATTACTTACTTCTGAATGACAGTAAAAAACCATCATTGCGCTAAAACTCTAGCTATGCAGCTTCTTGAAATTTATACAATGGCTACCAATGTTAACTTTAAACATTCAAATTCTTGAACTTGCATTATCATCTACATTTATCTTTGATGGAAATTTCATTAATCTTCTGATTCAACAAAAATAAACTTGCTTGTTTCTTTGATGATCCTAATTACATTGTTAGCCTGTTGATGCCTCTTTTATGGCTGACGAACAAGTCGTTTCTCCAGTTTATGACAAGTCGACTTAAAATGAAGAATCTAATGATTATGTAGCTAAACTTGTCAAGACCAGAAGTACAAAGAAGGCAACTTCAAGCAAGAAGACTTCTGAATCCAAATCAATCCTTCCCAAGGTATTGTTCTTTCTTTTCTAACCTCTTGTGCTTTGTATTGATATACGTTTTATTATAGTGGCTACAAATAGTCCTTCCAAAGGCAAAGAATTTTTGTGATTAATGTGGAATCCCTTCAAGATTCTTTAACTAGGATTTCGGTTGGGAATTTGAGTAACTCGACTCCTACGACCATTTTCATTGGAGAATTCAACTTCTAAGGTAGCTGCTCAATGGACAGAAAGACGAATAAGAGTCAGTCGTTCTCCTTTCATGTTTGTTCCATGTCTTCCTTGCTTTTTTTATTAATGATTCTCTTCTTTAGGTTAAGAAAAAGAAGAAGTTGATGCCTAAGTCACCTATTTTCAAGCTCTCAAAATCTCCAATGGTTAAAGAGAAAAGCCCTAACTATAAGCCATATGTGTCTTGCGTCTTCTTCCATGAAGATCCCTAAGCCCTTTCCGACCATAAACTTCCACCAATTCTTGATGAGGTCCTCTCAGATTACTTCAAGTCTCTATTGTGCAACTCTCTAGGCCCTCAAGAAGGTTTCCCTTTTGCCAAACATAAAGCCTTTACGGATGAAGGCTGGCAGCCAATTGTCCTGAAGATCTAAAACGTGTGATCCTCTACATATGTCTTTGCTCGAGTTGGCACATGCAGCTAACAGATAACTGTTGTCTATAGCTGAAAAAACCATGTATAAACAACTTCCATAAACCCTCTTATTTCGTTCTTGGAAAATTCATTAAGGACATTATATAATTTATCTTTAATTGAAATAGTATTTTCTCTACTTAATGGGTAACTTAACTATTTGTTACCCATGGTAAAGTCTTTCCTATCTTAAATTGAAAATTAATTAAGGTTATTGGGTTTGCACTAACCAAAACCATAAATTTGATACATGTTTAAAGAACTTTTTAAACTTATTTCGCAATAGATATAAGTTCGCAAAAAATCATCCAAAAAGCTTATTTAAGATCATTCAAAGAAATGTGTTAATAGAAACTAAAATAGAGAGCAAGAGAAAGATCAACATAAAATGTTTTATATTGGCTCACGTTATAACGAGAGCTATGTTCAATCCCTTCAATCTGAAGAATTTTCCACTAAGTCACTCTTGACTTACAAACACCAAGTATTCTCAGCCTCTTCAAGCTTTTACACAATTGTAATCAACAACCTTGATTATAAGCAAGCAAGTATTCTTTCTCACTTAGTCTTTTTAGGCTTAATGAACTGAGATAGAAGAAAGCATCTCTAATCTTTTAGTTCATAGATTGCATAGATAAGCCTGCTCATCAAATGTTCTTCCAAAGAAGGAAAATATGTTTTAGTGAAAGCATCAAGGGGCTTAAAGTTGAGGTCTCTAGGAAATATTAACACTTGAGTAGACTTTTGATATGATCTGGATCTCTGCCATTGATTCTCGAAGAGCTTCGTTGCGAACTTAATCAATTGAATCATTATGGAGAATTTTTTAGGCACTTAATAGTGAATTATGTTGGACATATTTGACTTCATTTTATGGTTAATAATTACACATTTGTCGAGTGTTGGGTTATTGGACTTAATTGAGTTTAGTTGCTAATCTTTACTTATTTTCATACTTAATTCTCATTATGATGTTGCTATCTGGTGCATGCCATATCTGGAGTTACAAGCCTCCAAATTGGCCAATCTTGGTAGCCCTGGAAAGAAAGATCTACAACTTCTCTCTTTTGGACTCAACTATGTTTTAACCGTATTTAGTATCAAAAGTTTGCATGAAGTTGAGACCTCTGCACCAACTATGTTAGGCCTTTCTTTGTATATTCTAACCCAAATTTTGGGACCTTCTTTTGTGGGCATTTAGGCTACAAATTCCTCTACCCTAGACCATTTTCCTTGGCATTCAGAGAATGTAATAATTAGTTTTAGTTAGTTAGTTGGTAGTTATTTATAGACGTTTTTTGGAGACCTTTCACATTTTTTCAAATATTAGGAGGTTTCTTGGATTGCAAGTTTCCTCTCTTCTCATGTTCATTTTTGCTTTGGATTCTACTAAATTTTCTGTGATGATTGCCATGAAAAGCTAATCTGTCTTGTCAATTTAAGGTTTCAAAATTGCATTTTGGTTTGAGTTCTTGCATCTTTCCTTATGCAAATTCTATTATGTCATCTTCTTTCTAATTTTTGACTCGTTTTCACAATTATGATTTCGCTTAAAGTTTTGGATTTTGCTATGTAAGATAATTGATTGATCACCTAAAATAAACCAATTATGTGATTGAATCCATGCTAATTAGGGACTGTGATTGTGATGTCAATCTATATGGACGAATATTAGATGATAATCTAATGAATCTTAGGTTGACATAAATTTGCATCCTTATTAGAACCATGTTAATGTAACTGCATGATTGAATCCTCTGATTGATGTTACATAATTCTATTTAGATTAATTCTATTTTGTTTAATTCTGTTTTGCATAACTTTTTCTGCATAATTTTGTTTATACATAAACCTTTCATTTTAGCGTTTAATTCGATTTTTGTTCAACAACATTATACATTACATGATTGTGTCTTTGGGAAATTTGACTTAGGTTAGTCCTTACACTGCAAAGTTAAGGAAAATCTAGTGATTTTGATAGTGTTTTGACAATATTATCACTCATCTTAGCAAACATAGATTGATACGAATCAAGGAGATCGAGATAAGCCAACCAAGGACGTAGGCCAAACTTCAGGGGAAAGCCTCTAGGGACCCTTAACTAGGGGCAGACTGAAGAAGCTGGAAGCTGAATTTGAGAGGAACATGGCACTCCATAGAGGACAGGGAGCATCAAAAGAAGGAACTCATTTGTTTTTATTCTCTTACGATTTGCAGCTCAAGGCCCACATAGGATAGTTTCATATTTTAGGTGCCAATTCCTTGTATAAATAAGAATCACTTAGGATCATTTTGAAAACTTTGGTTCAATTATGAAACTGAGTTGCTTGGTTAAGCATATGGGAGAGGATTCTCCTAACTTATTATTGGATTAGAACGCTTTATTCTCATTAAGCTCTTTAGGAGGCTTGTGACGAATATTGATTCCTATTATTCTATTTGCTTAGGAAAATCCATGGCGAGCCATTTCTTAACTTTTTCTATTTTTCTACTTCAATTCCTTTTTACTTTATCTTTAGTTTTTGAATTACAATACTTTGATAAAAATACTAAAATTCATTATGATTTCGGTTTCTAAATCCAGACCATTCTACGCTTAGTAGCTTGATTCAAGAAGACATGATCCACGTGAGGGATTCCAGTGGAAGTTCAACCCAAACTGAGCTTCGGGGATCTAGGATCATATAAGGTGGTATCAAAGCTGAATAAGCTCTAGTATTTTGACCCTAATTGAATTGTTACTTTTTCTACTTTACGTTGCAAATTGAAGCATTCTTCTCGATTCTACATCTATCAAACTCATATCAAGAGATAATCTTTTCAGATGCATAATCTTGCTTCAATTGGTCATTCATAGTCGTCCATTCGTAGAATTTAGGTTCTCTTTCAAGATGTAGTTATGAATTGAGAGGAAAAAGACAAGAGAGCTCATTCGAGAAAAAGCCACATTAGAGTGAATACACGAGTGACGAGTGTAAATACGTAAAGAGTGGTAATTTTTGCCTTGTATTACTAACATTTTTTTTAGAAAATTTTAATTAAAAAGACAAGTATAACAATGGCTAGTAGTATTAGTGACGAAGTTAGTAGTCGTTCTTCAAAATCCAATAACTTGATGGAACAAATGTCTAGGCTTGAAGAATAATTGGCTAGTCTAGAAAGATGATTGGAGGTTGTTCAAGCAGACACTACTAGTGTCAATGCGAAGGTAGAGGCACTTAGAAAGTTAAGAGAAAAGGCTACCTCGTCTAAAGTTAATAGTGGAGCAAGCAATACTGAGAGTCCAAAGGGCTTGTTCAAACACTCCCACATGTCATACCACAACGAGAGAGGTGAAAGACTAAGATGAGATGGAAGGATAGAGGAAATACTTCGCAGGGAGAGGCGAGAGCAGAGGCATGAAGAAGAACCCTGCAATGAACAAAGAGGGAGAAATGATATTTCACCTCATCGTCTATACGTGGAGGAGCACAGGAGAGCTCCAATGGACCTTCTCAAATGTCATATTCCCCTTTTCGATGAAGCAAGAGATGTAGAAGCCTACTTGGATTGGGAAATAAAAGGGGACTAGGTTCTATCTTGCTTTAATTATATTCAATATGAAAAGGTCAAAATGGTCACCTATGAATTCACTGGGTATGCTTTAGTATGGTGGAACTAGTTTTGTAGGGAAATTCATGAATTGAGGAGGAAACATGATGATACATGGGTGAACCTAAACAAAAGGATGAGAATGAGGTTTGAACTAGTTTCCTATACAAGGGACTTGTACAACAAACTACAATGAATGTATCAAGGTTCCAAAAGTACGGAGGAGTACCATAGAGATATGAAAGTGTCTCTTTCCAAGACCAATGCACTAGAATCTAGTGAAGCCACTATAATAGGTTCAATTATCATTGATAATAGAAACAGTGTCAACTATGTTTAGTTATCATTGATAGTGGCAGTAGTGTCAGCTATGTTCAATTATCATTGATAGTGGTAGTAGTGTCAATGTTGCAAGCACAAGGCTAGTAGAGAAATTGAAATTGCCTACTTTGGCTCATCCTAAGCCATACAAACTACAATAATTGAACAGTGAGAGGGAGATAGTGGTTGCTAAATAGGTATCCTTGGCTTTTATAATGGGGAAATATAAGGATGAGGTACTATATGACATGGTACCCATGAAGGCAGCCCAAATCCTACTTTGAAGGCCTTGGTAGTATGACCACAAGGTAATTCATGTCGGGGTTACCAATAGATTCAGATTCATCCATAGAGGGTAGAAGGTTATTCTCAAGCCTTTGTCACCTAAAGAGGTGAATGAAGATTAAGCTAAAATGAAGTTGAGGAGAGAAAAAAAAAAAAAAAGATAGAAGAGAAAAAAAAGGGTGAAATAAAAATGAAAGGCAAAGCGTCTAAAGAGACTTTACATCTAAAGGACACTCTGCGTCTAAAGGACTCTAAGCATCCAAAGCATAAAAATGAAAAACAAAAGAAAATGCGAAAGCTAAGGAGGGATTGTATGTGAGTAAGGGAGTCGTGAAGAAAATGTTGCTAGCAAAAAAGGAACTACATTACTGGTTACCCACTAAAATGTGTGAAGCACCCTAGGATCGACAATCATGACTAGTTTCAAGTAATTTCTGAAAATTAGTGATGAACATAGTGACCAAAAATTTAGAAGAAGAAAATAAGAAAATGGATAAAGATTGAAGATAGCTCGCCACTAATTCCTAAGAATTAGATAAGAGATTATAGAGATTTTCCACAAGCATCTTAGAAGCTTAATGAGAATTGGATTTCTTGTTCAAGATAAGAGTAGAGAGAATGCTCTCAAAAGTGCTAAGACACAAATTCAATTTCATAAAAAATTGGTTAGACTAATTACAATGGAGGTTTATATAGCCATTCCTAAATCCTAATTAGATTCTCCTAATCCTAATTAAAATAAGATAAATAAAGCCCAAGGTAAAGCAACCTAAAATGCAAGGCCAACAAGCGTCACAAATTAGTCACAGAATTAGCAAGGACTTGGATACTAACCTAGCAACGAAAATTCGATAGTAAAGGAAAAACAAGGAAAATGTGACCCAAAATGGGATTTGGCCCATGGCAAAGCTATCTTACCGAAAATTTCCTTAAAGTAGCATGAAATTACAAAGAAAATAAGGTCACTCCATCCCTAAACAATGCTGCCTTGGCAACTAGAAAAATTATAGAAAATTGGTGCGCATAGTGCCTCCTCTTGGCCCTTAAACATGGCTAATTTTTGGTACACTTCCTCTTGGGTCCTTTTGAACTTACCCCTAGTCATAGGGCCTTCAAGTGTAGGGGCAGCTATCTCATTCTCGCCACCTCGGATGTGATTTCCCATATATGCATCAATGTGTTTCCATTTGTCTACGCAACTTTTTAACTTACCTACAGGTTTTACTAAGATGCTAGAATGCTTCCAAGCACTCTTTCCTAAGGAAATTCCATGTGAATTACGAATGGCTTGTTATGCCATTTAGGCTAACGAATGCCCTAAGCATGTTCATGAGACTCATGAACCACGTCTTGTGTAGTCTCATTGGACAATGTGTAGTTGTCTACTTTGATGATATTCTGGTTTATTCTAAACGTTGGACGATCATGTGGAGCACATTCAGTAGGTGTTAAAACTATTGAAGGATGAATCCTTATACGTTAATCTAGAGAAGTGCATCTTCTGCATTATTGAAGTAATAGTTTTAGGATTTGTTGTGAGTTCTAAAGGGGTCCATGTGGACAAAGAAAAGGTGAAGGCCATCCAAAATTGGCAAAATTCTACCAACGTTAGTGATGTGTGAAATTTCCATAGGTTGGCAAGCTTTTATAGATGCCTTGTCAGGGAGTTCATCACCATTGCTGCCCCCTTTGAATGAAATAATAAAAAAAGATATGGGTTTTAAGTGGGAAGATCCCTAAGAAAAACCCTCTTAGACCCTAAAGGAAAGGCCAACTAATGCTCTAGTGCTAGCACTCTCAAAATTTCATAAGTTTTTTGAACTTTAGTGTAATGCATCCAATGTGGTGTAGGAGCAGTGCTATTGCAAGAAAGGCATCCCATTGCCTTCTTTAGTGAGAAACTAAAGGGTGCCCAACTTAATTATTCAACATACAACAATGAGCTATATGCTCTAGTCAGGGTGTTGTAGATTTGCCAGCACTACTTACTGACTAATGAGTCCATCATCCATAATGATGATGATGTTGTTAAAATGTTTAGAAGGTCAACATAAAATCAGTAAGAGACATTCCAAATGGATGAAATTCCTAGAACAATTCCCATATGTTATTAAACATAAACAAGGAAAGGTAAATATAGTGGCAGATGCCTTGTCACGCAGGCATACGCTTCTAACTATGCTAGAAGCGAAGCTCTTGGGCTTTGAAATCCTTAGGACTTGTATATGGATGATAATGACTTCAAAGAGGCCTATGATCATTGTGTTGTCTCAGTCAATGTAGGTTTCTTTAGGAATGAGGGGTTTTTATTTAAAGAAAAGAAATTGTATGTGCCTAAGAGCTTCATTAGAGAGTTATTAGTGAAGGAGGCACATAAGGGAGGTTCAATTGGCCATTTCGGTGTATGCAAAACATATTAGGACTTAGTTGAGCATTTCTATTGGCCTAAGATGAAAAGTAATGTGCACCATGTTTATAAAAGATTTTTAACGTGTAAAATAACCAAGTTAAGAGCATCATCCAAAGATTTGTATGCCTCTCTTCCCATTCCTCTACTTCCTAGATCGATATTTCTATGGACATTGTGCTTGGACTGCCATGGACATAAAAAGGGAGAGATTCAATATTTGTTGTAGTGGATAGATTCTCAGAAATGGCACATTTCATTTTATTCCATAAGAGCGATGATGCCTGTCATGTAGCCAACCTCTTCTTTAGGGAAGTTGTAGGATTGCATGGACTTCCTAAGTCTACTGTATCTAATAGAGACTCTAAGTTTTTGAGCCTTTTTGGAAGAGCCTCTAGGGTAAATTAGGTACCAAATTGATGTTGTCAACAACATGCCACCCTCAGATAAATGGCTAAACCGAAGTGGTGAACAATACACTATCATAGCTTCTAAGGTGTTTTGTGGGAGGAATTTGCTTATAATAAGGTGGCCAATGAAACTACATCTCATACACCCTTCCAACTTATATATAGGTGTAATCCTTTATCACCTTTGGACTTTATACCATTGCCTATATCGTCCAAACTTGATCTAGAAGGCTTGTCTAAGGCCCAATCTATGGTGAGGCTTCATAAGAAAGCTAGAGTTTTACGGAAAAACAAGGCAAGAGGTATGTTGAGAGAGTGAATTGGGACAGAAAGGGAAGAACTTTCATGGAAGGTGACCTTGTTCGGGTCCACCTTCAAAAGGAGAGGTTTCCTCACCTAAGAATGTCCAAAATACTTCCATGAGGGATGGGACCTTTCCTTGTGCTGAGAAAGATCAATGACAATTCATACATCCTAGATATGCCCCAAGATTATGGCGACAACTACACTTTTAATATTTTTGACTTATCTCTTTTTGATGTAGGTGTGGATGACCTAAGTTTGAGAACAAATTCTCTTCAACAAGGGGAGTCTGATATGAATCAGGGAGGCCAAGACAAGCGAACCAAGGGTGTGGGCCAAACTTTAGAGGAAAGCCTTCAAGGGCCCTTAACCAGGGGCAGGCTAAAGAAATTGGAAGCTGAAGTGTAGAGGAACATAATACTCCTTAAAGGATAGGGAGAATCTAAAGTGGGAACTCATCTGCTTGTATTGTCCTCATGTAAATAGGAACCTTTGTATAGTATTTCTTTTGTTCATTGTAGTAGATAAGATGGCCCCGTAAGGCTGGAAGAACATTTGAGCCCCATTTGGATGTGCTGAGTTCAATGGACACATTCAGGTCCAATGCACACACTTTTGAAAATTAGCATGTGTTTGGACGGAGGAAGGCTACCTTCGGTTTCCTTGTTCTTTTAGTCCAAGTGCCTATGGACGTAGACTCTCCAAGTCACTTTGGACCCTGGACCGAGCTTGAGGGCCTTTGGGTGCAGCCAAGGGTAGGAGGATGGCTGAGACCGACTCCAGCATACAGGAGTTGGTTAGGACCGAATCGATCAACCTGGATGGAGCCAAGACCACGTTCAACAGCCAACAAGAAGCTGAATCCAATTTGAGCTGAAACGAGTCCAAGAAAACATAGGTCAAGTCCGACTTTGGACAATAGAGTCTACAGTCGGACAGAGTCGGCCAACCGACTCCATCAACTCAAGAAAAAAATATTTAACCTCAACCCCAAACAACTAAGTTAAAACCATTGCCTGAGCATCTCATGTACACCAACCTGGGGGATAACTAAAAATTTCCAATGATCATAGCCAATAATCTTAGCAGAGAACAAGAAGAGAAATTGCTCAAAGTACTCAGGAAGTACAAGAAAGCAATCGGTTGGACACTAGTCGACCTTTAAGGGATCAACCCCTCTATTCGCATGCACAAAATCTTGCTAGAGGGAGATGCCCAACCAGTTAGGCAACAGCAACGGAGACTAAATCTGACTCTATTGTACATCGTCAAAAGGGAAGATATAAAGCTACTTGCAACCAGGATCATTTACCCTATCACGGATAGCCAATGAGTAAGTCTGGTTCAAGTAGTGCCTAAGAAGTCTGGGATGACGGTCGTCAAGAACTAGCAGGACGAGATGGTGCCAGCCAGGATTCAGAATAGCTAGCGAGTTTGCCTTGACTACAGGAAGCTGAATCAAGCAATTCACGAGGACCACTTTTTGCTACCGTTTATTGACCAAGTGTTAGAAAAATTAGCAGGTAAATCCCATTTTTGCTTTTTGGATGGCCTTTAAGGTTATATGCAGATTCATATAGCACCTGTGGATCAACACAAGACCACCTTCACATGTTCGTTTGGAACGTTCGCATATACAAGGATGCCATTCGGACTCTACAACGCCTAAAGCACTTTCTAGAGGTGCATGATCAGCATCTTCTCGGATCTTTTGGAGGACTGCATGGAGGTTTTCGTGGATGATTTCATAGTTTATGCTAAATCATTTAAAGCTTGTTTGAACAACCTTTCAAAAGTATTACATAGGTGCATAAATAGTAACTTGGTACTCAACTTTGAAAAGTGCCATTTTAAGGTTACTGAAGGTATCATTTTGGGACATCTTGTCTCAGCAAGAGGTATCGAGGTCGATAGGGCTAAAATAGATGTTATCTCTTCTTTACCTAACCCCACCTCTTTGTGGGAAGTTCGTTCATTTCTTGGTCATGTAGGTTTTTACAGGTGATTCATCAAGGATTTCAATAAGATCACCTTGCCTCTATCTAAGTTGCTACAGAAGGATGCTGACTTCATTTTCAATCAGCCTTGTGTGGATGCATTTCAAGAGCTGAAGAGGAGACTCTCATCCACGCCTATACTCCAAGCACCAAACTAGGAGCTTCCATTCAAACTAATGTGCGACACCTCCAACTCCGTGCTAGGAGCAGTCTTAGGCCAACGAGTCAGCAAGCAGCCACATGTTATTACTTACACATCTCAAGTGATGGATGCAACCCAAGTTAACTACACAACCAATGAAAAGGAGATTTTGGAAATAATGTTTGCCTTAGACAAGTTTAGGTCATACTTACTTGGCTCCAAATTTGTAGTTTTTTCTGATCATGCAGTGCTGAAGTATCTCTTGAAGAAGCTGGATGCAAAGCCGAGGTTGATCTGGTGGATGCTACTTCTTCAAGAATTCGACATTGAGATCAGAGACAAGAAACATGCTGAGAATGTTGTAGCTGACCACTTGAGCCTATTGGAGAAAGATGCCGAGCCGATACCAATCCGTGACAAGTTTCCAGATGAGCAAATATTGTGAGTAACTCATGCAACACCTTGGTATATAGACATTTGCAATTACCTTATCGCATCTTCGTATCTTGTAAGAGCATCCAAAGCCATCAAAGAACGATTGGAGAGTGATGCCAAGTACTACATTTGGGATGATCCTTACCTATGGAAGCTATGCTCTAACTAGATCACATGCAGGTGCATTCCAGAATTCGAAATCAAGTTGGTCCTCCACTTCTGTCACTCCGCGACCAAAGGAGGCCACTATGGATCGATGCACATGGCCTGAAAAGTCATTGATTGAGGGCTATACTAGCCCACCATCTTCAGAGACGCACATCGATTCGTCTCAACCTACGAACAATGCTAGAGAACCAGAGTGGCTTTACGCTGGAAGAATGAAATGCCCCAACAACTTATGTTATTCCGTGAGGTTTTTGACGTATGGGGTATCGACTTCATGGGGCCATTCCCAGTCTCCTATGGAAACTCTTACATCATATTAGTTGTTGATTATGTTTCAAGGTGGGTGGAGGCTAGGGCCACCAAAGCTAACGATGCTAAAACTGTTGTGGAATTTATGAAGTCTAACATTTTTTACAGGTTTGGTGTTCTGAAGGCGCTAATTAGTGACCAAGGGAGTCATTTCTGCAACCACGCCATGGTCACGCTTCTTGAAAACTATGGAGTGGTACACCAAGTTGTTATTGCGTATCACCCTTAAACCAACAACTAAGCTGAGGTCTTCAATAGGGAAATCAAGTTGTTACAAAAAATTACGCCTACTAGAAGATGTTGTGTGGGTGCATAGAACAGCTTATTGGACTCCGCTAGGGATGTTACCATACCAGATAGTCTTTAGCAAAGATTGTCACTTACTGGTCGAGATCGAGCACCAAGCTTACTGGGCAATCAAGAAGTGCAATATGGCATATGATCAAGCCGTCCATGAGCGGAAACTGTAGTTGTAGGAGCTAGAAGAGCTACACTTGGAGGCTTATGAGAATTCCTGGATCTACAAGGAAAATGTAAAACATTTTCATGATAGTAGGATCTTAAGGAAGGAGTTCAAAGTTGGCCAAAAGGTACTTTTGTTCAATTCCCAATTAAAGCTCATAGCCGGTAAGCTCCTTTCCAGGTGGGACGGGCCATTCGTTATAACTAATAGTTTTCCCTATGGCGTAGTCGAAGTAAGAGATGAAGCAAACAATAACACATTTAAAGTCATTGGACACCAACTGAAGCCCTACCATGAAGGTCCGAATCTGAGTTCGACTATGGGCAAGGTGGAAATCATCACATTGGTGGAACCGGTCATTCTCGAAGACCCACCAGAAGAAGTCCTTGACTCCCCGAGTGCATAACTGCATTAAGGACAATGTAGAATTCAAAGGGGGGGGGGGTAGTGTCGGGAATGAGTTTGAGTTTGCTAAAATTTCTAAGCTTTTTGTATGTATTATTGTTTTTCCATGTACCGACTCACGTTTTGAACCGAGTTTGAGCCGACTTCGGTTCCATGGGAAACCGAGTCTATGTCGACTCCATCTTGGTCTGTTATTTGTTCATTTTCTGTCATTTTTTTTTTGTTTTTTTGTTTGATTGCAGAGAGAAGTTTCTTTGAAAATTTAGATGAATTTTTTTAGGTAGAATAAAGCATGAATAGGCAATACGTAATCTGAGGTAAAAGAATTTTTCAAATGGATATGAAAAGAGAACCTTTGCATCTTTAGATAAAGAAGTAATTGAAATTTTTTTGTGTTAAGACCGGATGTGATAGAGAACCCAATAAGGTTTTAGAGCCGAGTAGATAAAGATGGCATCATCTCGCCATTTCTTTTCTTTTCTTATGTGAATTTGCATCTATGTTATTTGATTACTCTAGGTTTTGCCTTGACCCTTTATATATTGTTTGACTTACATGCA
Organism: Mucuna pruriens; assembly: GCA_025330945.1. Classification (NCBI taxonomy): domain Eukaryota; kingdom Viridiplantae; phylum Streptophyta; class Magnoliopsida; order Fabales; family Fabaceae; genus Mucuna; species Mucuna pruriens. Next base: position 1,236,419 of record JAENHJ010000116.1, read on the forward strand.
ACCATGAGATGATCTAGGCCCTCTTCCTTATATAACTAGTGGCCAAATAAGGTTTCCTTGCAACATAAATCCCTTGTTAATCCCGTTGAGCCTATAACCTTCTTATTGGATTAATAGCTCATTACAAGCCAATAGCTAGAAAAGCCCATGATTCACCCTTATGATAGGGAGGGGGTCAAAGGAGCATTGGAATTGTTTTGAGAGTAAGATCCACCATAAGTGTGGGGGAGGGGCACTAAGGGAATCTGCGTGGGTAAACAGGTACGGAAGAGCAAATGTACCAAAGTAAAGGCCATATAGACAAAAAAAGAGAGAAAGGAATGGGTTGTGAAAAATAAAAGAAAGAGAAGGGTTGGAAAAGAAAAAAAACGAGGGATGAATAAAAGGCGACATCAAAAGTAAAAGGGTTCCAAAAGTAAAAATCCAAAATGTCGTAGAAGTCCAAAAGAAAAGGAGATTCAAAAAGTGAGAAGAAAGAAATAATAAAGGCTAAAAAGTAAAGAGTTAGATGGGTATTGTAAAGCAAGATTTGTAGTATCTTGGAGTCAATTCTCCATGCTTATAAGGCTTACTCCTCATTGCTCCTTTATTCCCCTTAGGTTCTTTTGAAGCTCACTTGGGTCTTTTATATCCCACCTTTACCCTGACCACATTACAACCCGAATAAAAGTCCTAAGAGCATGCATGTTAACCGATAAAAGTAAAGGGGCTAGTCAAAGTTTGGAAGTGTTGATAACATAGGATGTTTGAGTGTAAACACAAGCCCTAAGCACTTGAGAGAAAAAGAGAGAATACCTAGTAAATAGTTCTATCAATATTCGGTTGAGGCTTGGAAAATTTCGATGTTACTTATTTAAATTGGATGTAGAGAATAAATTTTCTTAGCTAGTTAGAGGTATGGACCTGGGGTAAATGTATGCTTAACTGCTTTATCTCTTGATGAATTCGTTTAAATTTCACAAATACCTCTCACACTTTGTTTGTTATTATGTTTGTTTGTTTTGTTTTCAAACTTTCCTAACTAAACTTTGATTTTGCCCAGAAGTGAAAAAAGGTAAGTGTGGGGGTTTGATAGTACACAATTTATACCCCTTAGTAGGTCTTTAAGATGGGTAAAATAGAATAGAAACAATAGTTAAGAATCGAGTGTTAGCTAAGATTTAGACTTCCTAAGTTTAAACTAATAGATAAACAAATATTGGCTAAATTTCTAATATTAACTACAAAAGGCAAAGTATTGTTTGTAGGTCGAAGAAGAGATTAAGAAATGAAGTCAAAAGTCAATGAGGAAGTCATCTTGGCCAAACAAAGCCAACTCCTCTGAACCAACTCCATGGTCGACCTCAAGCCAAGACTCGACTCCCATCCAGAACCGGATCCATCCCAACTCTAGAAGGCCGACTCCACCAAAAGCAAGATCCAAACACGTAGAGTAAGAAAGTCGTTAGATTTATTGTTTCTGGTAATTCTGTTAGGTCAGGTAGTTAAAGATGTTATTTTAGTTAATACGATTATAAAGTTAGTTAGGAATGCATTTATAAAAGAGATGTGCATCAACATTCATTGGTTAGCTAGACCAAGCATACACCACTACTACATACCATCCATTTCATGAGCCAAAATTCCATTCATACCTCTTTGTTCCACGGTACTTCATAGAGTGCCTAGTCGATTGAGTGGGTACAGGACCTATGTCTGGGTAGCAGCTGATTGTTAAGAGAAGATTGTTAGGGCGCACTGGCACACTTCTTAGTGATTTAACCCCTCAATACCTAGCCAATGGTCGTGGGACACTGTAACTACTATTGGCGATTATCGCGGGAAGTTGATTCACAATCCATACGCAACTCTATACTTTTCTCTTGTATCACGTTCCAGGTTAATCAATGAATGATCAAGATTTTGTTCTTGTTATGGTTGATTTCTGTTAGCATAATATTTTCTTGATTAGTCAGGATTGTGTATAGTAAGAAGTAGAGCATGTTAGTTTAGGGGCCAATCGGAACCACTCTAACAACAAAATAGATAAATTCTAGATAATCTACATCAATCAAGTGCATATTCCCTGCCAAACTCGAAGCAGCAATTGCGTAAGTCATCAGTTAGCACGAGACAAATGTTCGGCAATCGTCGTAGGTAATTGGATTGGTGAGAAATCATTGGCATAATAAGACTTAAAATTGAAATCGGTAAGCGGTAAACCTGGACAATGATGAAGTAAATATGTCATAGGAGTCTTAATAACCTAAAGCAATTTTAGGAACGTTAGTAACCATAGACCATCTTTAAGTTTTACATTCTTTAGTTAGATCTTTACATTTCTTGAAATTTACTTTCTTGTATAAAATTCCCCTTTTACAATTCCCATCGAGTCTGCATCCTACGTCCAGTTTCATCCCTTTCCAGCCTTGAACCTTAGAAATACAAGAGCCACGTGTCCTTGAGAAGAATGACCTAGGTTGACCCTGTGCTACTTTAGCTTAGGAAAATCTAGTATTTTGATAGAAGAAATGATGACTAAATCTTAACCTATCAGTGTTCCTCCAAATTTTCCTCTATAGGTTCTCTCTCCTTTGCTTTCTAGTATGAAAACCCTCCAAAATTACTAACCTTAGAAATTGACTCTAATGTTTATAGATGCGTCATCTTTTTACTTAATGGGCCAAGACGTGCAAGCTCAAGACCATTTTCTCAATTTTATTTAATTAAAAATCCATTTTCAACTCGTACATATAATTCCTAAATAAACTTTATTTAATTAATTACATGTATAAAATTATTTAAATAACTTATTAATATATAATAGTAATAAAACATCATATTTACAACAGATAATAAATAATAGAAAAATCGAAGTATTACAAAATCCATCAAGGAGGCTTGAAGAACATGAAGACCACTATCTTTGAAGGTCCCATGATAAGAGGGAGGTTACATTTCATAAAGAGTAAGGCCTTTTTAAGGGCCAATGAGGGCCTAATAGTGGTCATACTTTGTATAGTTTCTTAGAATGTAACTTTTGTCCTTTGTGAACTTTTTTTAAACATTCAAACCATTGCTCTTAAGTTGTATTTTCTTGTAATAAACCTTAGTAGGCTTCCCATTGGGCTAGGAAGCCCAAACTAGTCATTTTGACTAAGTGACTGAATTTTTATCATTATTTGCCTAATCTTTTTTGGCTTACATTTTTAGGAGTTTTGGGCCTTGTATTTTGGGCCTCTATGATTTGTCTTGGGATTAGATTAAGCTACTTAATCATTATTAGTGTAGCCTTATAAGGATTGAAATGTAATTAGTTTAATCACTTTTACCCTAGAATGAAATATGCTATGCAAGCAATTTGAGAGTTTTCTCTCCTTTGTCTTGAACAAGAATCATTCTCATCAAACTCCCATGAATCTTGTGGAGAATCTCACTCATTCTTATCTAATCCTTAGGAATTAGTGGTGAATTCTTCCTCTCTCTCTAATTCATATATTTGATTTCTTCTTCCAATTTTGTTCCTAAATTCTATATGCAAATTTTGAATGGAATTTCTAACTAGTTGTTGATTGTGGATCCTAAGGTTTATCAGTTTGTTCGTGTCGTAGTCAACTAGATGTTGTTCTTGGTATGGATTGGTTATTTTCCAACCATGTCCATATAAACAACTTAGACAAATCCATTATCTTTGGAAAACTTATTGTGCATAAAGATGAGATATTTATAACTCCCAACCAAGCTAAGTCATTTTTGAAGGACAATGCCCAAGCGTACATGATGTTGTCTTCTTTGAAGGTTGAGAAGAACATGGTAGTGAATGATGTGCTAATAGTGAAAAAGTTCCTTGAGTTGTTTCCTACCGATGTGAGTAGCTTACCATCCAAGTAGAAGACTAAGTTTTCAATAGACTTAGTCCAAAGGACAAAATCCATATCTATAACTCCTTATAAGATATCACCCTAAAGTTAGCTTAGCTTAAGAATCAATTAAAGGAATTCTTAAAGAAGCAGTTTACGAGACCTAATGTTTCTCCGTGGGGAGCATCAATCTTGCTTGTGAAGAAGAAGGATGGGAGTATGAGGTTGTGTGTAGACTATTGTCTACTGGACAAGGTGACAATTAAGAATAGATATCCTCTTCCTAGGATAGACGACCTTATGGACCAGTTAGTGAGGGTGTGTGTGTTTAGCAAGATAAGCTTAAGGTCAAGTTACGATCAGATCCGTGTGAAGTTTGAAGATATCTTAAAGACTGCTTCCCAAGCCTACTATGATCACTACGAGTATATGATTATGCATTTTGGTGTAACTAATTCACCTGGTTTGTTCATGGACTACATGAATAGGATCTACCATCCTTACCTAGATAGCTTTGTAGTGGTGCTTATAGATGATACCTTAGTGAACTCTAGGACTAGGGAGGAAGATGTTGAGCATTTGACAATGGTGTTACAAGTCTTCAAGGACAAGTAGTTGTATGCCAAGATGTCCAAGTGTGACTTCTAGCTAGAAGAAGTGAGTTTTCTAGGTCATGCTATCTTGTAGGGAGGTATAGTTATAGATCTTTCTAAGATAGTTGCTAATGAATCCCATTGATCAAACAAACAACACATAGTAAATTAGGTTTCTAGAATTTAGGAAAAATTGAAGAACATTCAAGATTGAAAGAAGAAATTGAAAATTTGGATAAAGAGAGAAGAATGGTAAAAATTTGCCACAAGTTCCATGGGAGCTTGATAATAATGGGTTCTTGTTCAAGATAAGAGAGAGAATGCTCTCAAAATGCTTGCAATGAAAGTTTCTATTTCTCAAAAAGTAATTAGTGTTAATTACAAAATGCCTTTAATAAGCTCTCCTAATCACACTTAGCTAACGTAAACTTAGCTTAGGACTAAAACAAAAGCCCAAAAGCTAAGTCCTAAAATGAAACCCAATTAGAGATGCCTAAAGAAAACTAGATAGCTTTTAGTTACTGAATTTTTGGACACTAAGCCAAAAATATTACTTTGGGGTTTCTTGACCGATTTACATGCAAACCAAAATGAAAATATATGCAAAATTAAGTAAACTTCAATTGGTTTAAAGTCTTAAATAGTATTACAAGGGCCAATTTGACAATCAAAATATGAATACTAAAGTAAACTAGTGTTGAGCTCTCCTTGGCCCATTAAAAGGCCCATCTCTTCTTTTACATCCTCCAAGTCTTGGGTATCCATGTTATTAAAGCCCTTTTAATGGTCTTTACCTTCCTTGTCCATATTCATATGTTGTAGATATTGTAAATATCTGATAAGATATGGAAGGTAACTCATTAAGAGGTTACAAACATCTAAATATCTTATTAGATTAAGTGGTTACAAATATTTAAATATCTCATTAGGAGATTGTGAATATAACATATTATCTAATTATCTTTTAATTTGTTATTGTTAGGTAGTTGACATTTACCCTATAAAAAGGGAGATCATAAATTTTATTATTCAATTCAATCAATACACAATTTCTTTTACTTCCAATTTGGTACCAAAGATCCAAATCTTTGGAGCTCTATTTCTGCTACCTCACTTTAATGAACTACTACCCTTTGACGAGACTCACACATCGGTGCAAGACTAGTAAAAATCTTCTTTATTGTTCCAAACTATCAGTGATAATGGTAGAAGACAAAGTCATTATCTTGGGACTAATGAGTCACAAACCAAACACCTATCTCGGACCTAAGAAGGATCATTGCAAGCATATTTTGCACTTAATATTAGCTATGATTCATATTAGGAATTGAAAAATAGAGAAAATACAAAATTGTGTTATTTCAAGGATCTTAGCTGATTTTCCTTAATGCAGGTCCAGCCAAGGCTCTTAGGTCCAGCAGAGGACCCAAGCTGACTCTATCTCGACCAGGCCCAATTTCCAGCAACTCACCGGATAACAGCCCAATGAGGGGCGGCCCAATTGCATCTTCCACATCAGCCATCCATCGTAGAGGCCACCTCAGCACCAGCATGGAAGCCATGTCACTCCTGGAGTAACCAAGTTCTTTTTAGCACACATTGCAAGGGCAGAACAAGAAATCCACTTTTGTAATTCTGTTAGGCATCGTGGTTCATGCGTGTATATATATATAGGAATAGTCATGTACAATTTAGGGGTCTTTGAATTCATTCCTTTCACATTTTCATTAAGTTCATTATCTCTCTCCCATTTTTTCTTCGTTTACAGTGGTGCACGATGCTACAATGGTGTTTCTCTCGATCAAAGAAGTACAGGTTTGAGACTAGGAAGCTGAAGTTTGTCAGAGGGGACCGCTTGGGATTCCAACGCACTCTGGGGATCTGATCCTCAACGCTCAAGCTACTGAAGGTGAACCACCACCATCAACTATGGCGATCATCGTGGAAGATGGATCCATCTGAATTTAGACCATTGTGTTTGTATTCTATTTTCTATTAATTAATTTCGTTCTGCATTTCCTGCCTCTGTTCTTCTCCTCTTCCTTAATTCATGATTTAATCCGCAATTGCAATTGAACCATGAACAAGTTAAACTAAGCCGATTGGAACTAGTTTAGCTAATTCAGTAGGTAATCATTTAAGGATCGTTAATAGAAAGCCCAAAATTAGCTCTGAACTTAATCCCTACCAACTGATGAGGTAGCGATTGCGTAATTCCTCAGTATGGTAATGGACGAACCTGTGGCGATTGCCATAAGAATTCCCAAGGCTGATCTGGACTAAGAACTGGAGTAAGGAACCTGGACTGGACTTGAATTAATGGAATTGAACAAAAACACAGTTGCATCTTAATAATAATAGTAGTTGTCTCGTATCAGTAGCATCCTTGCATCTGCATTTATTCTCTACACTTATTTACTTCTACTCATTTCTGCAATTAAACCCCCTTGCTTACTGCTTCCCGAGTCCGAGACAGAGATAGTCCATCTTTGTTACATCTATCCGCACTTAGCCGAGACAAGTCGGATAAGTCTCTACCGAGACCATATTGGACCTGTCCCTGCCAAGGGCGTTTCGGTCAGTGCCGAGATAGTCAATACTTTGCAACTCAAATTCTGCTTTATCTTACTTTGCATTAATTCATAATTCTAGCACATTGTGTCCTTGAGAAAAATCGACCTAGGGTTGACTATGCTATAGTTAGCTTTAGTTATTTGATGCACGTTGAGACGACTAAAACGAGATTATCAAGGACCTAATGAACTTCCAAATTTGGTGAGTTCTTCTCGCCTTGATGACCGCAATTATCTACAATGGGCACACTATATTCGTACAAAGTCATATTAAAGGAAATGACCCACCTAGAGATGACCCAAAGTTTAAAGCATGGGATGATGAGGATTCTCTCATTATAACATGGCTATGGAACTCTATGACTCTAGAAATAAGTCAGAATTATATGTTATATTCCTCCATACATGAGATATGGGAGAATATCATTAAGACATATTCAATAAAAAAGGACTCAATTGCTTGCTATGATATTGAAAGCAAAATCTTCAACTCTAGACAAGGAACCCTCTCTATAACATAGTACTATATGACTTTAAATGGGTTATGGATCGAGTTGGACCAGTACCAAGGATTGAAGATGTACAAAGTTGATTCTATTGCATACATTGGACTCGTTGAAAGGGGAGAATCTTTAAGTTCCTTCATGGCTTGAATTCTGAATACAATCCTATTCAAGTTTAGATTCTAGGTAAGGAGAAGCTTCCCTCTTTTTTTGAGGTATTTTTTATTGTGCGGAGTGAAAAGATTCGATGATTAGTTATGCTTGATAAAGGAAACTTCAACACATGATCTGCAATGGTGACAAGAAAAGGTCCTACAAAAAGATCAACCTTCGAAGGAAAACCCTTCACAAAGAGTAGTCGTGGAGAATACTACACGTATTGCAAACGACCAAGGCATACCAAGGATACCTGCTACAAGCTTTATGGAAAGGAGAAAGTTCTTGAACGAATGAGTGGAAATAAAGGCTCAACTCAAATGTGGGTGAATCAAACAACCTCCGATAAGGAGAATGTAGTTGAACATCCTTATACCTTACAACTTGACCAGGATATTCAAGCCTTTAGTAAGGAAGAGATGTACCACCTTCAAGCCCTCCTAAACTCAACAAGTTTCTTGGCTTGTGTGGCTTGACCATGAAAGGTAAGAGTTCTTTCAATATTTCTGGTTCAATTTCACAAAGCATCTGGATCCTTGATTCTAGGGCGACTGATCATATGACCCCATTTCCTTCATATTTTACATCATACCTTAAAGTATCGAAAGAGAAACTCATTACTATTGCTAATGAAGATCATGTTCCTATTGTTGGATCTGGCAACGTTCAACTTTAGTTCTCTTTATCCCTACACAATGTTCTTCATGTTTTGAAACTAGTTAACAACCTTATCTCTATACATAGGCTTATACAAGACTGGAATTGTGTAGTAATATTTTTTCGTTCTCATTGTGTTATTTAGGAACTTACAACAGGGAGGAGAATTGGAGTTGCTAAAGAGTAGAGTGGGTTATACTACTTACAACATACAAATAAGGAAGATTTGCCTTCCAGTCAACGGGCAACCTCAGAAACTTGGGTAGCTTCTCAAATTTGTCTTTACCATAAAAATCTTGGACATCCACCATTTGGGTTACTTAAGACAATGTTTCCACATTTATTTACAAAAGAGTCTGTGGAGTCATTTAAGTGTGATGTTTGTCAGTTTTCAAAGCACCATTGTGCAACATTTTCTCCTAGTAATAATAAAAGTGTTTAACCTTTTGACCTTATTCATGCTAATGTGTGGGGATCAGCTAGTAACTTTATATCAGGGGTTAAGTGGTTTGTATCGTTTATTGATGATTGTACCTGTGTGACATGGATATTTATTATGAAACATAAATATGAGGTTTGTCAAATATTTGCTAATTTTTTCATCTTGTCAAAAACCAATTCGATAAATCTATTAAAGACTACGGTCAGACAATGCTACTAAATTTGTAAATCTTGAGTTCTCCAAGTTTCTTAAAGATAATGGTGTGGTTCATAAACTGACGTGTTTGAATATTCCCTAAAAAAATGGGTTGTATAAAGGAAAAATCGTCATCTCCTTGAGGTTACTAGAGTCTTCCTCTTCCAAATGTTTGTTCCTAATGTTTATTGGAGAGAAGCTGTCCTAACTACCACCTATCTCATCAATAGGTTACCCACTCATTTTTTAAACGGTATTACTCCAATTAAAGATATGTTATCCTTCTTTTCCTAACCCTCCCTAATGTTAAGCTTACCAAGTCGTGTCTTTGGGTGTGTTGCCTTTGTCCACTCTCATAATCCACATCGTGGGAAGTTAGACCCTAAAGCTGTTAAATGTGTTTTCATTGGTTATCCCTCAAATAAAAAGGGGTTTAAGTATTATCATCCTCCAAGTCGTCAAATCTTTATCTCAATGGATGTTACTTTTCATGAAACACATTCATTCTTTGTTAGCGCTCCACTTTAGGGGGAGAGTTATCTAGAAGTTGAGTCTGTCATCGAGTCATTATCTTTTCCTACTCAGGATGTAATCGAGTCATTACCTATTCCTACTCAGGATGTTCAAGTCCAAGAAATCACAAAACCCACTTTGGTCCTAAAGCAAGTCCAATTGTCTGAGCTTGAGGTAAGTATTCCTGAGAACCCCATTAAGGATGTTACTGATGATATGCCTATTGCTTTGAGGAAAGGGAAACGATCATGTGTCAAGTATCCTATTTCTCAATTTGTATGTATTGACTATCTCTCTATACAACATCAGAGTTTTATTGTTGTCATTGATGCAACCAAAACACCTACATCAGTATAGGAAGCTTTGAAAGATAAGAATTGGGTTCAAGCAATGAAAGAAGAGATGAAGGCGTTAGAGAAAAACTTAACTTAATAGATTGTTGATAGGCCCAAAGACAAAAGAGTTGTAGGCTGTAGATGGATATACACTATGAAGTGTAAATTTGATAGGACCCTTGAGCGATACAAAGCAAGATTGGTTGTTAAAGGGTATACACATACTTATGGAATAGATTATGAGGAAACATTTGCCCCTCTAGCAAAGATGAATACGGTAAAAGTTATTCTTTCCTTAGCTGCCCACTTTGGCTAGAACTTGCAACAATTTGATGTTACAAATGCCTTCCTTTATGGAGAACTAGAAGAAGAAGTCTACATGAAGATTCCCCTAAGATTTTATTCTCATAATGAAAAGAAAAAGGTTATGCAAACTCAAAAAGGCATTATATGGACTTAAACAGTCTCCCCGAGCATGGTTTGGAAGATTTGCTCAAGTCATGATATCCCTAGGACACAGGCAAAGTCAAGGTGATCATAATCTCTAAAACATTCTCCTAATGGTAAACTCACTCTTCTCCTAGTCTATGTAGACGATATGATTGTTACGAGTGATGATGAGATTGAAAAACTAACTCTGAAAGAAAAGTTGGCAACACAATTTGAAATGAAGGAGTTAGGAAAGTTGAAATACTTCCTCAGGATAAAGGTTTCATATTCCAAACAAGGTATCTTTATCTCCCAAAAGGAGTATGTACTCGATCTCCTCAAAGAAACAGGAAAATTAGGATGCAAGACCTCAGGGATACCTATTGAGCAGAACTATACGATTGGGTGTGAAGAAAGTCCAACCATAGAGAAGTCCCAATATCAAAGATTGGTGGGGAAATTGATCTACTTATCCCACACTAGGCTAGATATTGCCTATGTTGTTAATGTTGTTAGCCAATTTATGCATGATCATAGGGAAAGAAACCTTCAGGCAGTTGAAAGGATCCTCCAATATTTGAAGGCAAGTCCAGGAAAAGGATTGTTTTTAAAAAAAGAAGGTACATTGTCCATGGAGATATATATAGATGCAGACTATGCAGGATCAGTTGTGGATAAAAGATCCACTTCCAGATATTGTATGTTCCTAGGAGAAAATCTAGTAACTTGGAGAAGCAAGAAGCAAGATGTGGTTGCTTGATCTAGTGTAGAAGCAAAATTTTGAGCCATGGCACATGGTATATGTGAAGGATTATGGATGAAGATTATTCTTGATGACCTCAAAGTAAAATATGAGGGACTTATAAAGTTGTTCTGTGACAACAACTCAGCTATTAGTATTGTTCATAATCCAGTCCAACACGGTAGGACAAAGCACATAGAGATTGACAGACACTTCATTAAAGAGAAGTTGAATAGTGGACTTGTAGTCACAACACATGTTCCTACAAGGATCCAAATAGTAGATATTTTCACCAAAGGGCTCCCTATAGTTAGATTTCAAGAACTCAATGGCAAGTTAAGAATGATTGATATTCATTTACCAACTTGAGGGGGAGTGTTAGAGATATTATAAATATCTGATAAGATATGATAGGTAACTCATTAAGAGGTTACAAACATCTAAATATCTTATTAGATTAAGTGGTTACAAATATTTTAATATCTCATTAGGAGATCGTGAATATCACATATTATCTAGTTATCTTTTAATTTGTTATTAGTTATAATATCTTTAGGTAGTTGACATTTACCCTATAAAAAAGGAGATTAGAAATTGTATTATTTAATTCAATCAATACACAATTTCTTTTACTTCCAATTACTATCATGGTAGAATGGAAAGCCCCTAAGTCGGTTACAAAAATTAGGAGTTTATTAGGACTAACTCGAGTGAGAGTAGTTTGCTAAACCTTTAGAAAAGGTTACCATCAACTTCTACTAGTATTGGCTAACCCAAGTGAACCCTTTGTGGTGTACTATGATGCATCAAAGATGGTTTTAGGAGGAGTGTTGATATAAGGAGGTAAGGTGGTGGCCTATGCCACTAGAGAGCTTAAGACTCATAAGAAGAACTATCCCACTCACAATCTAGAGTTGGCAAGTTTAGTGTTTGCACTTAAGAAGTGGAGACACTATCTATATGGTGCTAAGTTTGAGGTGTTTAGCAATCATAAGAGCCTTAGGTACTTGTTTGACTATAAGGAGTTGACAACGGAGGTGGTTAGAATACCTTAAGGATTTTGATTTTGACCTTAGTTACCACCTAGGTAAAGCCAATGTAGTGGTTGATGCCTTGAGTAGGAAATTATTGCACGTGTCTACATTAATGGTTAGGGAATTATAACTCAGAACATTTTAGAGACCTTAGCCTAATTTGTTAGGTAACACCTAATAGTGTGAGGTTGGGTATGCTTAAAATAATTAGTAGCTTTATGGATGAGATTAGGGTAGGTCAGTAGATAGACCTTTTTCCTTCTAGACAAGTAGAAGTCATAGCCCAAGGAAAGGTTAGTAGTTTTATGATATGAGAAGATGAAATTGTGAGACTCCAAGGTAGAGTTTGTGTCCCTAGTGTTCCTAAGCTTAGAAAGTTATTCTTAGAAGAAGTACATAAGAGCAATCTATGTGTGCACCTTGATGCCATGAAGATGTACAAGATTTCAAGAAGATGTTTTGGTGGTTTGGTATGAAGAAAGACATGGTTAAGTTCATGTATTATGTCTAGTTTACCAAAAAGCTAAGATAAAGCATTAGAAACTTTCAAGGTTACTACTACCTTTTCATATCCCCAAGTAGAAGTTGAACAACATCTTCATGGATTTCATGATGGGTTTTCCTAGAACCCAAAAGAACATGGATTCCATTTGTGTTATCATGGATAGGTTGGCCAAATATGTTCATTTTATCCCAATTAATATCAATATAGTTTAGAGAAGCTAACTAGTTTGTAATTAGTGAGATAATTAAATTACATGGTGTACCTTCGAATGTAGTGTCAAATAGAGATTCCAAATTTACCTTTAGATTTTGGAGTAGCTTATACCAAGCCTTAGGAACTAAGCTTAGTTTGAGTTCATCCTACCATCTTCACACAGATAGTTAGACTGAGTGAACTATTCAATCCCTAGAGGATTTTCTTAGAGCTTGTGTGTTAGAGAAAAAGGATAGTTAGAACAATTTGTTACCTTTAGTGGAGTTCACTTATAACAATAGTTACCATTCCAATCTTAGGATGACACTTTATGAAGCCCTTTATGGTAGAAGGTGTAAGACTCCTTCGTGTTGATTTGAGTTGAGTGAGAACCTAATGTTAGGACCTAATGTAGTTCAACATACTATTGAAGGTCAAGTTGATCTATGAAAAGATGAGAGTGACACATAGTAGGAAGTAGAGCTACCACGATAAAAAAATAAAGGATCTTGAGTTCAAAGAAGGGAACCATGTGTTTTTGGAAGTCACTCCATGGACTAGAATTAGCAAGGCCTTGAGTATAAGTTTACATAAAAGAAAATTACAATAAACTATTGCAATACAAATTTGTCTTTATGTAAGACTTTTGATAAACACCTTGTGAGTATTGTTGCTTAAAAATATCTCCACATAAAAAATTACAATGAAGTATTAAAAAATATGAGGGGTATGGACATCCCAATGCCTCTAATTAAAATCTTGAAAATTGAGATTCTTTAGTGGCAATAAGATTCCTATAAATAAAGAAAAAAAAAACATATGAAACAAATATCATTTATTCAAAAGTAAAAAATGCTAAGAATTGGTTTGTAATTTTCAAATAGAATTGGTGACCCATACGTGAAGTAAGATCGCCCCATATTGTAATCACCACGTGGCTACTAAGCATTGGGCACCAGTAATATTAACCCATTTTCCAAGATCTTATCCAACGTAACCATAAAAGAATTAGGAGAAGAGAAAACACCTCAACGATCATGACTTGTTGCAACATAATGTATAGGTGAATTCAATATTTCAAGTCCGTTGGCGAGAAAGGTGTCAAGGTTGGAGGCAAAACAGATTTTTCTTGTTCTGATAATCTTGCGAAGGTTGGTGAAGAAGAATGCAGATAGCACTGGGCAAAAGTAACAACACGAGCAAGATTGGAGAGAGAAAAAATGCCAAAAACAGGATATCCAAGAAATCATAAAGTCGAGCGAAATCTTAGCAAGAGTGCCAAGAGTTCCTGGAGCAAAACTTAGAGATCAAAGAAGGTTTAATAGAGAAAAAGAGCCCTTTGAGTTCTATGCAGCGGGAAAAAAAAATGATCACGGTGTGTGGTATGAAAGCGATATACCATGTTAGAAAAAATGGTTTTAGAGAAAAATCATAATAAACAAAAATAGATTGTATTGATAATTAGAATGAAAAAGCTTATATAAGGTCTATATATAGGCTAATAAATTAACCATTAATAAAAATGGTTTAAGCTTATGAGAGAAGAGAAAATTAGAGAAAAATCATAATTAACAAAAATAGATTGTATTGATAATGAGAATTGGTAAGTATATGATTACATAAGATCTTTATATAAACTAATAACTAACCATTAATATTTAACTAACTATATTCTAATATAAATATTATTTTACTGTAAGAACTTTGATATTAATGAAAGAAAATCTCAAGTTTAGCTTGAGGACTAAACGTAGTTCATAGGTGATTATTCAATATCTAAAGAAAGATTGTTCTATAGATATAGTTTGATATTTTTAAAAATTCTAAAAAAAAACGGCTTACATGTGTGGTATGTAGCTTTACTAGGCCTATACTAATATTACATCAAACTTAATATTGCCTTGACCAACACAATTTAAAAATTGTACATCATCTAGGCCGAAGCAAACAAAAAAAAAAAATTGCAATTTTGCGACGACATGGAATTAGTGGAGTTAATGTTTTACTACAAAATTAGCATCGAAGTTGTGCATCATCTAGGCCAAATTAAACATATAAAAAACACAAAAAAAAAAAAGTTTGCAACTTTGCGACGACTTGGAATTAGTGAAAGGTCAAGGGAAACACTAATTTTCTAACGCTGATTTCCTGTTTGCTTGTAGTGTAATGGACATCCAAAAAATCGGAAGACACATAACAAAATTTAGAAATTTTTAAGTATACAATATTACTAATGTTGGGAAACAGCAATACCTATTCCCTCCTCTGTGAACGTAAAATGGGCACTATGCGGAAGCGTAAAAAAATAACTGAAAGAGTAGAGGGAAGATGACACCAGAATTTTTTACGTGGAAAACCCTCTCGAGAAAAACCACGAGACTTAGTCCAGTAAAAGATCTCTACTATAAAAGTAGTATTACAAAGTGTTTCTCTCAATCTCTGAGGATCTCTCAATGAATCTCACCCTCTCGGATGGTATACAAACCTCTATGTATATATCTCTCTCTTTCTCTCAAAGAGAAATACAAAAAATGACACTCTAACTCTCTTAGGGTTTCTTCACTTGGATGTGTGTCTCTATCTAACCCCTTCTCCTCTTATAAAGAGAAACCTAGCGGGCTTGAGAGTATTGGGCTTTTGCCCACATAGTTGGGAGTCCAAAAATAACCCAACATGTTCATCCCCCAAGCATTGTGACTTGTGAACCACAATTAAGGAGGGAATTCCAACAAATCTCCCCCTTCCTGACTTAATTGGGAGGCACCACAACACCAGCACCTTGGCAACAATCTTCAACCTTCTTGGTTGGCATTGACTTAGTCATCATGTCAGACCAATTCAAATCTGTATGAATTTTCTCTATCTTCAATTCCTTCCTATCCAACACTTCTCGTATCCAATCATAACAGATGTCAATATGCTTTGAGCATGAATGGAACATGGGATTCTTGGTCAGATGAATTGTACTTTGATTATCACAGTTCACCACATAATCATCTTGATCATGTCTCAATTCTCTTAGAAAGTTCTTCATCCATAGCATCTCTTTTGAGGCTTCAGTGACTATTACATACTCTGCTTCAGTTGTAGACAATGTCACACATTTTTGAAGTTTTGATTGCCAAGAAACAGCTCCCCCTGCAAAAGTAATCAGATAACCCGATATTGACTTCCTTGAATCCACATCTCCTGCCATATCTGAGTCTGAATATCCAATGAGCTTTAGATTTTCATTGCCAAAACACAAGCTTCTTTTGGCAGTTCCTCTTAGATATCTTAATATCCATTTAACAGCTTCTCAATGCTCCTTTCCTGGGTCTGATAGGAATCTGCTCACAACTCCTACAGATAGCCAATATCTGGTCTTGTACAAACCATTGCATACATAAGGCTACCCACTTGCAGAAGAATAGGGCACCTTGTTCATTTCTTCTCTTTCTTCTTCATTCTTTGGACATTGAGATTTGCTAAGTTTGAAATGTCCAGCAATTGGAATATGGACAGGTTTGGCATTGTGCATGTTGAACCTTTTGAGAATCTTCTCAATGTAATCTTTTTTAGATACCCACAACATTCCTTTTGAACGATCTCTAGAAATTTTCATTCCAAGAATCCTCTTTACTGCACCCAGGTCTTTCATGGCAAAAGGCTTACTCAATGCCTTCTTGAGAGCAGCTATTTTTATTTTATCATTCCCCACAATCAACATATCATCAACATATAAGAGAAGTATGATGGACTCACCATTTTCATATTTCTTCACAAACACACAATGGTTTGCAGAGGTCTTCTTAAAATTATGTTGGATCATAAAAGAATCGAATTTCTTATACCATTGTCTTGGGGCTTGCTTTAGACCATAAAGGCTTTTCTTCAGAAGACACACCAAGTGTTCTTTGCCTAGTTCTTCAAATCCTTCTGGTTGCTCCATGTAAATTTCCTCCTCTAGATCTCCATGTAAGAATGCTGTTTTGACATCCAATTGTTCAATCTCCAGGTCTAGTTTTGCTGCCAGACCGAGAATTGCTCTGATAGATGTCATCTTCACCACTGGTGAGAATATTTCATCAAAGTCTATTCCTTTCTTTTGGTTGCACCCCTTCACGACAATTCGTGCTTTGTATCTTGGGTTTGGATTGTTCTCTTCATTCTTGAGCTTGAACACCCATTTGTTTTATAATACTTTTCTTCCTTTTGGTAATTCTACCAAATCGTATGTCCGATTATCCTTTAAGGATTGAATCTCTTCTTCAAGAATCTACACTCTTGCTTCTTGTGGCTAATTTTTCCACAATAGAAACATGTCAAACCTCTAGGACGAGACTTGGATCTTCCTTGTGACTTTCCACGGCTTCCTTTGCTTCTATGCTCACTCCTTCCTTTATTCTCAACAACATTGGCTTCTGAGTGACTACTCATTCCTCTTTCTTTCCTTCTGGACTCTTCATTCAGTAGACTATCTGTAATAGTATCCAGACTAAGCTTTCCATCTGGTGTTGAGTTGTTGAGAGTGACAACCAATGTGTCCCAGCTCTCAGGTAGAGAACTAAGGGGTAGAAGAGTTTGTAACTCATCATCAATCTTCATATCTGCCTTCATTAATTGATTCACAATACCTTTGAAGGTGTTTAGATGCTCGATCATATTCTGGTCGTCAGAGTACTCCAATTTTACCAATCGTCTGACAAGATAAGCTTTGTTTCTAGGAGTTTTCTTTTGAATCATAGATTCAAGCTTCGTCCACAACTCATGTGCATTGGTATAAGTCGAAACATGCTCAATCAAGCTTTTGTCGATGTATTTTCGAATCATAGCAACAGCTTTACGATTCAAAATCTCCCAATCTTTTTCAGTCTTCCCTTCTAGCATTTCCTCATTTGTGATTGGCTCATACAAATCTTTGCAGTATAGATGATCTTCTATCAATGGCTTCCAATAGGAATAATTATCTGCAGTTAGCTTGAACATGTCTCCATCATGAGCGAATGTTCCTTCCATCTTGAATTGCACAGGACTATGACTTTTCGTACCAATAGCTCTAGTACCACTGTTGGGAAACAACAATACCTATTCCCTCCTCTGTGAACGCAAAATGGGCACTATGCGGAAGCGTAAAAAATAACTAAAAGAGTAGAGGGAAGATGACACCAGAATTTTTTACGTGGAAAACCCTCTCGGGAAAATCCACGGGACCTAGTCCAATAAAAGACCTCTACTATAAAAGTAGTATTACAAAGTGTTTCTCTTAATCTCTGGGGATCTCTCAATGAATCTCACCCTCTCAGATGGTATACAAACCTCTATGTATATATCTCTCTCTTTCTCTCAAAGAGAAATACAAAAAAAGACACTCTAACTCTCTTAGGGTTTCTTCACTTGGATGTGTGTCTCTATCTAACCCCTTCTCCTCTTATAAAGAGAAACCTAGCGGGCTTGAGAGTATTGGGCTTTTGTCCACATAGTTGGGAGCCCAAAAATAATCCAACATGTTCATCCCCCAAGCATTGTGACTTGTGAACCACAATTAAGGAGGAAATTCCAACAACTAATTTTCTAGTTCTCTTAGAAAATTATATTGTTAAAGGGAATGACATTGATACGTGATCAGTTTGGAGTTTTGACTACATTGTTTAATCATTTAAATTGTGTTTGAAACACATCGTAAGGCTGATAAATCACATCAATTCTGTTAAAAACATGAAAGCATCTCACAGAACTTCCAAGCGGAAGCAGAGAATTATGTTCGGGATGTGTGACCAAACACACTTAGTTGTCAGCATACACGATTGTGTGCTCTTAGGTTGTTCCTTATAGCGTGTCTATGCATTTATCAAAATGTATCATTCACGTAAGATGAATGATTTGAAAATGTTAGAAACCAAGGGCCTTAAATTCTACTCCGATGTTTATTGGATTGGATCGAGTTCAAGTAGGTTTTCAT
Organism: Mucuna pruriens; assembly: GCA_025330945.1. Classification (NCBI taxonomy): domain Eukaryota; kingdom Viridiplantae; phylum Streptophyta; class Magnoliopsida; order Fabales; family Fabaceae; genus Mucuna; species Mucuna pruriens. Next base: position 1,255,068 of record JAENHJ010000116.1, read on the forward strand.
TTCTTTCACGTCAATGTGACCCACAAGTCTTGAGTTATCTTGTTTTTGTTCTTTTTTACAATGGGGTAACAAAACTATCTCAAACTTTGATTACTAGTTCGACCCTAGTGAACACAAGTTTGAGTTATCTATACCTTAGCAAACACAATCTCAAAATGGTATTTTTATGTAAAATTTGATTCGTAAACCATTTGGCTGGGAAAAGGAAATAGTGTATACAATCCCAAAATGATATTGACAGAACAATGAACCTTGACAATGCCAGATATGAAGTACTCTTGACAACAATACATGTATCCATAGTATGGAGTTCAATTATGAGTTTGGTTGATAACTGTATATTAGTACTACTCTCGATCTTCGTCTTCAAACAACTATCTTAGATCTTCCTCGTTTTGAATTATTGATTGATCACGGGTGCCATCGGAATCAAGTGAACCTTCCTCCGTTTCCGGACTATTTGGAGGAGGATGTAAAGAGCACTCTTCTTTGAAATGCTTTGCCAATTCAGTGATCATCTTCGAAAGGGATCTTTGAAAATTTTGAACGGTCCATTTTGAATGTATGAATTTAAACAAATGGACAGTGAGTGGAAGCAATGAACTGAACAATGTGATGATGAAAAGCCCCCCAAAGCTCTTTAAAGTTAAGTTTGGGCTTCCAAATGCCATTGAGGTACTTACATCTTCACTTATCACGTCGTTTGAGAAGTACTTCTTCTTAATCCCATCAAATGTTGTTTTATTTTCAATGACATTTATTATTGCCCTCGACAAGTAAGGGACCAATGGAGAGTTTTGTGGGAATGCCTGAAGAAAAAAAGAGAGAAAATTGTTAGTAATACTATTCCCAGCCCAGTTAATTTAAAATTTATGATGATAATTCATTCATAAAAACCACAGAAAAGGACAGATGCAGGGACTTTCGAAGGCAAAGCCATCAGTCTTGTATGTTGGTCCAACCATCTGATACTTTTTGCAGCCATATTTCATGAGGAAGATGTTAATAAAGACAATTTCATCAAAAATAGCAGCGACTCCTCCGTTGTTGCTTCCAAGGGACAGAGCTTCTTGAAAGGCCTTAGGGCCGTCGTAACCCTTTAACTTGGATTCATTGAATCCTAACTTCTCTATTAGTAGTTCTCTCACAAAGGAACGCTGATGATATCCCACAAAGTAATTATTTCTTTTGATCTCTTCTGCGTCAACAAACTCCGGCTGCAGTTTCTGTACGGTCAGAATTGAAGCTAAACTTGCAGTGTAACTTTGCGTTATGATGAGTACCAGAAAGAACCATATAATTAGAATAAATCGTGACCAATTGTTCACTATCCTCTCCCCTGCCAACAAAGGTTTTAAGTTGAAAAATATCCAAATTAATTTTGTCAAGGAATCGGAAGTTTTTATGTTAAATACTATGTAGAATCTAGATCACAAGTAATTTCAATTCTAATATATGTGGATCTGTATGTCCTTTTATGAAATTGTGATGTGGCATGTGAATAATATCAAGAAAGTGCATGCAATTAGTGTTAGAGAATGTACTTTGAGCAAAGACGAGTGTTGAGAAAGAAAACCAGAGAACCATGCCAAGTTGGTTCTTTGGAGTGCCCCTGAACTCTGAGTTTGAGCGATGCTCAATAAACCAAACGATGAAACCTGTGAAGATGAAGGCTGCACCAGTCGTCAACCAAAGGTCCCAACTAAATGGCTTCAGAAAAATCCAAATGTTTTGCCTCTCATCGTGCTTCGCCAAAACCAACATTGCCACGCCTGATTCTAAAAATGGCATTGTAAAATCAACATACATTGAGCGGTCAGCCACAATTGTCACGTCCCCAACCACAACATCATACCTCTGCATACATAAGGATGAAGTGCTAAGAAATAAAATAAAACTTTCCTAATCTTTTGGAAGAAAGCAACTTAAGTGTTAGACGATCTCATATTAACTAATAATATGATAAAAGTAATGTATATAAATGAAAACTTTCTCATCAAACTCAAATTATAAGATGATATAAGAATTTATGCTAACGTTGTTGTTGTTGAGGCTATCAGATGACTTGATTGCTCAAGTCCAAATTCTAAGATGTAGAATCTACATGTGAAAAAGAAAGAAAAAGAAAACTTGCCTTTTTCTTAATTTGCATAAGAAGTTCGTCATAAGTCCAAGCACTTTTTCCATGTTTCTCGAAAGGAAAAAGTTCATAATGCAGGGAAAAGGGTAAAACCTTCACGGCTTCAAAAAACACTTCAAAAGAGAAGTTTAGAACTTTCTTGAATTCATCGTTACTGTTTGTAACTGGGATCCCAATCCTCAACTTTGCTGGCGGCTCTGTTGTGTTACCTGGCCATATTGGTTGCTTTAAATTAGAAAGCCCTCTCTCTGGCACCCAATTTCCAATACTCCTCTCTGCTTGGTCCACAACATTGAACACTTCAAGAGTTGATGGCTCTAGTTGTCCTTTAACCAAGTGAAAATTCCCAGAGAGGCCATTGAATTTGGTAGCCAGAATTGTTTTGAGAAGGGTGGAGATATTTTTCCTTTGGGAGAGAGTATTTTCCTGCCCAACTTTCTCCACTGCCTTGGCTAATGCCCAAACAGTATCATAAGCCCACAATCCAAAGATGGTTACATTTAACACATTGGAGTCACCGTTTCCTTTACCTGATATGGCTGATAACCCCTTCCATCTTTTATTGAAGTTGTCAAGCCTATTGGAGTGATTTAGGCTTGGCCTAACTCCCAACACACCTTGCATGGAATCCATGCATTTTACCACCATAGGGTCTTCCTCTGCAGATAGGCCTTCAGTAACCATCCATGCATACCCCACTGTCATCATCCCTGCTTTCTTTGCAGCCAGAAACAACTTACACCCAAGTTCAGTGCTCATATGAACAAGAAACACTTTAGTTGCCATTCCCTTGAGGTTCTCGAGCTCCTTCGAAATTTCGATGCCCCCAGAGCGTGGACCAATGACACATCGGTAAGGCACACGAGTGCCAATTTTTACGAAGGCATCGTTCAGATATGGGTTGAGACCATTGCCATATTCGGTGTCTTCATATATGGGGACGATTTCACGCCAACCATAAGCTTTGACAATGGCAGCTATAGCTTCCACCTGAGAGGAATCATCCCGGGCTGTGCGAATGAAATAAGGCTTTCGGGTTGGGGAAAGGGACGGACTTGTGGCAGTATACGAGATTACGGGCACTTTAGCTTTGCTTCCAAGTTCTATAATAAACCAAGCTTGTTCTGATGTTTGTGGTCCAATGATTGCATGCACCTTCTTATTTAACAATTCTTGAGCTGCGTAGTGTCATGGTTATGTAAACTATTCTTTAATTAAACTAATTAAAGATCATATATAAGTAAGTAGAACGTAAATGCTAAAATTTAAGAGCTAAATTAAAGAGAGGGAGAGTACAACCTATGGATGCTGCTGTGACAACATTTTGCCCAGAATCTCGGGTTTGAAGGGCAAGTCTGGTTTTGTAATGAGAATGGCGTTCGTAGAAATCCTGGTATGCCATCCATATGCAGCTATTAGATATACTTCCAATTGAGGAGTTCAAATCAAGAACTACCCCTATTGGTATTGGTATTGGTATGGCCATGATGGGTCTTCCCCATATACATAGAAGGAGAAAAGACAGACATAGAAGACTTCCATGCAAGTTTGGCATAGTGAATTAAGAGATTTCTTTGATTATTAGCGCACATAATTTCTTTTTATAGAAACAGGTTAGCCACGCGGATTCATATCAAGTTATGTAACTTTATGAAATAACATCGTCAAAAATCTTTTTATATAATAATATTAATTTTATTAAGCCCTTATACATTAAATTCCAGATAATTTTTTTGGCAAAACACCACACCTATTCTCTGTGGCGAGATGGAATAATTATGTTACATCTATTGAAATGATTATTAAAATAAAGAATATTAATTAAGATAAATAAAATAATAAAGAATATTTTAAGTTAAGATAATTAGATTATTTTAATTGTATAATTTAATTAAGTAATATATTTAATATTTTATAATAATAAAATAATTATATATAATTTATTTTTTATATATAATGAGTAATAATTATTATTACTTTTAATATTGTCCTTGTTTTCTAATTAATTAATTTACTTTAGATTTTGTACCTTTTCAAAATAATATAATTTAATTATGAGTTTATATTATTTTTAGTATATTAGTTATGATATTATTTTATATTTCAATTCATTAATTTTTTACTTATTATAATATAATTTATTTTTAATATATCTCATGGAATGATTTTTTCTCTAAATAAAAAAGTAAATTGAAATATAATATATTAAAAATAAATTATATTACAATCAAACAAAATTAATGAATTGAAATGTAAAAATACAATAAAAATAATATATTAAAATTAAATTATAAACATCTAAATAAATTATTATTTTTAAAAATACAATATTAAAAATAAATTAATGAATTCAAAATTACAAATAATATTAAAATTAGTAAATCACAGTTTATAATATATTAAAAAATAAGTTATAAAAGTAAATTATATTTAATTATTTAATTTATATAAAATAATAAATACATTACTTAATTGAATTGTTTACTAAAAATAATCTAATTATCTAATTTAAAATATTCTTGGTTAACTTAATTATATTAATTAATATTATGCATTTTGTTAACTATCAACATTAAAATAAATAGAATTAGTGATAAGAATTAAAAAGGAATATTAAGAAAATATTGGATATTTAAAAATAAAAATTACTAATAAAAAATTTAAATATTCATCACTGTATAATCTAACTAATAATGACCTTATTTTAAGTGACATACCATATACTAAAACAAAGATAAAATAGTGTATAAAACTTTGTCGACTTCGTCACTTTGGTAAAAGTTTTAATTTAATTGTTAGATTAAAAAAAATAACATTTATTAAAAGGTAACATTTTACAAAGTTTAACATGATGTCAAGTATTCACTTACTCAAAATAACACTTACTCCATTAACAACTTTAGAATAAGAATTTAACAAATCTAAGCTTTGAATGATGAGATTTTATATGTATCTTAATGAACATATATACTAAATTAAATATTCATAAGTAGATATTTATATTTTACAAATTATATCATATATTAAAATATTGATGGATAAATGCCAATTAGTTTTTAAATTGTATATATACACAATTTTATAGATAAAATTTTGTTAATAAATCTTTTAATAGACGTATGTACGGTTGAATGAATAAAAATTATTACGTCAAGTAAGTTTGAAATTTACTTATAAAGTTAGTAAATTTTCACTCGGTATATATTTTCTCTGACCTGAAATATAAGTAAAAAAAATAAAAAAAATCTATGTGGTAGATTAAAATACAAGAAAAATTTAACTAATTATACTCTATATAATAATATTATCTCTAAAATATCTTTCATTTAATTGAAATATTTTTAGTGATATTTTTATTTTTGATATCAAGTTTTAATGAAAAATATTTTAGAGAAAAAATTATCTTTTAAATAAGATTAGTAAAATTAAATAGTACTAACTAATTTTAGTTAAGAAAAAATTATCTTTAAAATAAGATTAGTAAAATTAAATAGTATTGATTAATTTTCGTAACGACTGTCAAGTCATTAATGTTATTATCAGTTCGTTTTAAAATAGGCAATAAGTAGAACATTAATTATGGAGTTAAAACTAGAAAAAAAAATTAAAATGTTATTTATACGCACTTATCATGATTCTTGAAGCATTCTTTAAATAATTTTAATAAAAAAACTATTTATTTATTTCTTACTAGACTTTAAAGTATGGAGTGGAAGACTTGTTATCTTGACCATCACCTACTTCAAATTTGGGCTAGAATTTTGAACAGGGAGAGGTAGTTAAAAGCATAAAAAAAGTCCTCTTTAACGTTTTGTTTCCTGGAAATTTCTGAACTTTGACTTTTGAGGATTCTATTTTTGTTTTCACGCGCAAGAAAGATTTTTCTTTACTTGACTTCGCATCAAATTCTACTTTGAATATGGGGTCTCCTAAAATTGGACCACCAATGCCATGATCACCTCTTTCGAGTAATTTTCATTGAATATGTAAAAATTAAATTGTATGAAAGGATTTCAAATTATTCTAATACAAAGTTCTAGATGTTAAATTGCCTTGTATAATTTTTTACATTTATTCCCCACTCCTTTCACATTTTTCCCCTACTAAAATCTTAAGGTATCGTTTAATTACCTAAAATTAAAATAGTGACTACTTTATTAAATAAACAATTTACCTTAATTATTTTTATTATGTTTTGAAATAATATAAAAAAAATGCATGATTCTATAACAATTTGAAAATCAGAATCAATTTCCTGTTAGAGCTCTGGTCCAACAGAATCAATTTGTAACAGTCATGATAAACTGCAAATAAATAATAAGATTCGGTCAAATTATTTAACCCCCACTAATTTATATTTTACCGGCTGCTTCTTTTGTTTCAAAATCACTACAATATTTAAAATATTTTACTTTTTATAGTATCCTTAATTATTATTTCAATATTTAGAACTTTCACGTGTTTTGATTTGATATCTTTTCTCAAGCTAAAATTCCAATGCCTTGGTATGCTTTTTGAAAAAAAAAAATGCATAACTCTCAAGAATTCAGAAACCCTCGTTTCCTACTCGTTTCTTTTCTCTCTCTCACCTTCCGTCGCATCTGCTGTCACTGCCGCTGATTCTAGTTATCATGGGTCTTGTTTTCTAAATCTAAACTCAGAATCCCTCCTCTTATCGATTTCTATCAAAGCCGAAGAAAATTTCCCTCAATCAAAATAGCATATTTTACATAGTATTTTTAATTGTTTTGGATGTTAGTTTTAGGGTTTAGAGTTTAAGTTAAGGAAATAGAAAAGAAAATTAAGATTATGTTTTGGGATATCACTAGCTGTTGTGTTTACGAGAATGGTCATATCTTGAGTTTCGAAAATGAGATTGAAATGATTTTGGTGTCCACTAAAAGCTTAAAGAAAGATTTATGTTATTCATGAAGAAGACAAGACATAAACTGATTCAACTTGGATTCAAGATGAATTCAGACTTAAAGTTGGAGATGTTGTTTTTGTCTTTACAACTTGACATAGGTATAGTATTCTGAAAATATCTCAAGTTTAAGAAATCTAAATGACATGAGACTAGTACCTCAATTTCAAGAATAAAATTACATACAACTTTTATGAATACTACAACCCAAGACTTCTACATCCTGGCTGAGACAATGGCCACGGATGTCATACACTTTGTAGTGCTTTATTTCTACAATTTTATCTTTCATTTCTGCATTAAGCCTAGGCCTTGTTAGTCCTCCAACTATAAATAGATCCACTAGGGATTAAGAAAATATTCAAGACTTTGGGAATTAGATGCTTAAAGCCAAAATCTAGGGATTGTTTTCTCAATCCTTCCTAATTATTGGTTTAATGTCTTCTTCCTCTTTTTACTATTCTGATTCCATGACTATGTTCGATTAGTCCTCTTTTTCTAGGATTAGGGCTAAATCCTTGAAATTATTTATGTTTAATTTAATTATATTAGTGTTTTATTGGTTTCTCCTTTTGATTCTTCTTTCTATTATTTATATATGTGAGACAATTGACCTCTGGTTTTCATAACCTTAGATGCTTAGGGAGGAACTAAAGGGTGAACCTAATAGTTGGAACACTAAGAAGGGAACTTAGGTTTTAAATCGCAAAATTAGATTTAATCGTTTGAAGAATCAACGAATTAAAAAAGTACTTAGTGGGTTTAATTGAACATAGATACCACAAAAGTAAAGGAGGAACTAGAGGGTGAACCTAATTGTTGGAACCCTAGGAAGGGAACTTAGGTTTTAAATCACAAAAGTAGATTTAATTGTTTGAAAAATCAAAGAATTAACAAAGTACTTAGTGGGTTTAATTATAGATACCACAAAGTAAGGGTCAATTCAATTAGATATATCTTTGTATCTCAAAAAAGAATGAAGATTACCATAGGTTAATTCACCTTTAAAGAGAACCCATAAAATATTAGGATAAGAATATTAGGCAAAATAGGAAGTCAATGTGTGAATCAAAATCCCAGATATTCTCCTAAATTAAATTCCCTAATTTTGCTTGTTATCTGTTTCTATTTTGAATTTAAATTTCTAACAAAATTTATTGAGTTTAATATGTTTTTGGTCCTTAAATTTTTTAGATTTTCACTTTTAGTCCTTGATAAAAATTTATATTAGTCATAGTTCTTAAACTTTAGTTTTATTGTTACTTTTGGTCTCTTCCATTTGATTTCTCCACTTCTCCTTAACTTGTGCATATATATGACACAGAACTTGTTGCAACATGGAAAAAACACTAAGGCCAAAAAATTTCTAGCAATTTTTTACCTCCAAAGAAATAATAGCTACAAAATTTTTCACTACTTAGACACTATCTCACATTTTTTTTCACGTGGCAACAAGTTGTGCACCAACTGTGCACACAAGTAAAGGAAAAATAGAGAAATCAAATGGTAAGAACCAAAAGTTTAATGAAACAAAAGTTTAAGAACTATGACTAGTATAAATTTTGATTAAGGGTTAAAAGTGAAAATCTCAAAAAATTTAAGGATCAAAAACATATTGAACCCGATTTTATTCCATCTCTTTCTTTTCTTAATTAATGAATTCATTCCATTTTTAATCCCTTTTAAATATCAATATTTACAAAAATCAAATACATAGTCCTAGTGGATACAATCTTAAATATTATTACTTGACAACAATAATGCACTTGTAGTTTTCACCTTATCAAGTTTTTGGTGCCATTTTTGAGGGTTGCAACCTCTTGGATTGTATAAGTATTATAATTTGAAAAGAAATATTTTATTTTACTTTATCTATTTATTTATTTGAAAAAATCTCTTAATTGTTTTTCTAGTTTTTATCCTCTATTCCACTGTTGATTTCTTTGAGGTTCAATTCATGCTAATATCTCTTTGCTTAGGAGAACCTATCAACAACGACCATGAAATAGGGAGAGCTTCCCATAGAAGGAGAAAGGAGCAAAAGCTAAAATAACAATTTGTTGTGAAGCAGCCTTAGAAAAAGAAGCAATAGCCATGGCTAAAGGTTTAGAAAATATACCTCTAAAGGACTATGTAACCCCAACAACATGTGGGTTGCTTGTTGGTATAGCTTACTCTAAAATTGGGTGTAGGGGTTTTGTTATTTTATTGGCCTTACTGAGCATACTAAAACATAATTAGTTTGGTTGTTTGTCTATAAAAGACCTTAATTGATGTAGATATAGATTTGCACAACCTAGGGGACATGAAGGAAGAGGTTGCCCCTACACCTCAAGGCTCTATGACAAGGGGTAGACTCAAAAGAATGAAAGAAGAAGTACACAAAGAATTGACCATGCTCCTAGGACAAGAGGAAACACTTAAAGAAGGGCATATTGTGTATAATTTTTCTACTTACCAAGGTAGCATTGTATAGGGTTGGAGTGTCCATATTTCCCTTACATTATCATTCTAGTTTAATACATTTTTAGTATGATAGCTTAGCCTTGGGCCAAAAACCTTTGCAGGACTATTTTCCATTTCTGTCACAAACAGCTCACACCATCCATCACCAAATCGGTCACTAGTCCTAGGTTGTCCAAAACTCAGTCGCTAATCCTAGGTTGTCTTTGCCCTTCTGTTCACCGACATGATTTACCAAATCAAGCATATCTAGAGCTATAGACCTCTGATTTGGACAAAATTGGTGTCTTGAGAAAGCTATGAGAAAGACCTACAATATTTCGGTTAGAGCTCAATCTAGTTCACACTCCTTCGGCTCCCAAATGCCTCTTAAACTAACGACATGTGAGGGCCAAGGAGGCTCGTGTTTATGGGCCATTTAGCTTGTGTTTGAGCTTTTGGGCCTTGGGCTTCGATAAGTTACTTGATTAGGATTAGAAGCTGCTAATTAGGATTAAGCATTATCTATAAAAACACTCATTTTAATTAGGTTAATCATTTTTTTATGAAATTGAAATTGTGATTAGCACTTTTGAGAGAATTCTTTCTTCTCTTGTCTTGAACTGGAAATTCAATTCTTATCAAGCCTCCAAGATGCTTGTGGTGGATCTCTATAATCACTTATCTAATTCTTAGGAATTTAATCGTGTTTCATTCTTTTTCTAATCTATTTTATCCTTTCTTCTAATTGAATTTTTAGTTCTTGTTGTTCTTGATTAATTTTTCGTTGTGCTTGAACTAAATCATGATGGTAGATCCTAAGAATGCAACAATTGGTATTTAGAGCTTCTAATCATCATCTATAGTTTGAATCAAGTGATAATTAAAGAGTAATGTTGCAACAATCAAGAATCTTGGATGGTTTTCAAGGGGTGAGTTCTTGATTCAATTCATGATCAATTTTCAATCATTTTGCTTGATCTTGGTTAGGTTTTGTTTGCCTAACCATCCTTGATGTTTGTATGGTTGGAAAATTGTGTTAGTTCCTTCTTTAAGTTATGATTTCGAATTCTATGGTTCTTAGGTCCAAAATTTGGGGATTCTAAATTCTACTAGTCATATGATGCAATCTTATTGAATTGGTGCATTGTTTGAGCTTGTTTGTTTGTCGCATATGCTTGAGACCTTGAAATTGATTCAAATTGCATCATTTTTTAAAATTGACCTTATTGTTCTATATATGCAAAGGCTACACCATGTGTTTGATGAATTTCCTTGTATAAATTGTGCTAGAGATAGGCTAGAGTTACCAAAAAAATTGGTGGGCCAAAAACGTTGTGAAAAGAATTCAAGAACAAAAAAATGGAAGGCTCAAGTGGCTGAAAAAGTGCGATAAAAAAAGGGTGTAGGCACATAAAAACAAAAGAAAGAGTATGAAAGAAAGTATGTTTTGAAGATCCAAAGGCAACATTAGTGACACATAATTACTAGGAAAGAAATGAGCTAGTTTTGATAACTAGTTGTAAGGCATTGTTAAACACCACTAGCGTTCATTCTTGAAATTAATCCTCTTGTAGTAAATACTTGTTTAGAGTCATGTTTAGTATTGTTTAGTTTTCCTTTATGTCTCTTTAAAATTCCTATTAAGTTTAGCTTCCTTTTTCTTAAGCTTTTCTTGCTTGTCTATTTTTTTAGCTTCCTATAGTTTTGTCTTGAGTTTTCTTTCCTTTGCTTTCCTGAAGAGATTGTTGAGAAATGATTGGCTTTCACTTATAGATATTGGTTTGATTTAAGATTAGTGATTTCTAAGTTAAGCTTAGAGTGAGAGTTGAGAGGTAAGAGGCAAGAGAGAACATTAGTGAAAAGCCACAAAAGTGAGGAATGAAACACGTAGAGAGAGTGTGGTGAGTTAGTATGCTTTCTTGGTTGGAAAACTCTATTGTGGTTCTGTATTGGCTCTATTTTAGTGCTATCCTTATACTGCAGTAGGTGTTGGAGGATTAGGAGGGTGATTAAGGAGAGAAAAACAGAGTAAGGATGGAAGGCCCTAGTGTGGATTGGGAAAATTTGTCCCCAAAGTCTAAGTTCATGATGAGCTATATCCAGGAGCTTGTGGAGAAGTTAGATAGGGTCAGTGAAGGGTTAGATTCTATCTAAAAAGTTACTCAAAGTGTCAATTCCAAAGTGGAGGCTTTGAATAGGGAAAAGGAAGAGAAGCCTAAGGTGGCATCCTTATAGGATAGTGAAGGGAGTTTGGGAGATAACTTGAGTGAGAATAGTGGGAGAAACTCACGGTTCTCATGGTGAGAGGTGTGAGAGGAAATGAAGGGTGGAGAGAAATAGGAGGGAAGAAAGGAGGGAGAGGCATGGAAGGAGAGGAGAGGAACCTAGAGAGGAGGAATTGGATATGTCTAAATGTATAATTCTTCCCTTTTTATATAATTGTAAACTGGAGGCCTATGTAGACTAGGATCAAGGTTGAGTAAATTATTAGTTGTTTTAACCTACAGGGCCAAAGAGTTGTAAGACTTGTGACCTTGGAGTTTGGTGAGTATGCTTTATTTTGGTGGACATAAGTCTTGGAGGATATAAGGAGTAGAGTTATAGAGCCTTATGAGTTGGAGAGATTTGAAGAACTTAATAAGAAAAAGGTTTGTCCCACCATCCTATGCTAGGGACTTACATAATAAATTACAAAGACTTTACCAAGGTTCTAAGAGTGTCGAAGAGTACCACAAGGAGATGAAGATGAACTTAATAAGGGCACAAATTAGGGAGTGAGGAAGCCATATTGGCGCGATTTCTCCATGGGACCCTAGGAGAGTTGGTCCATCAAGCTATTAAAGTTGAGATGCAAATTTAGAGGAGTGCCTCTAGAAAATCCTTTGTGGGTGCTAGTGGTTGGAAAGGGAAGGATACAGAGAAAGAGAGGGTTAGAAGAGAGAAAATCCTTAAGAAGGGGAGTGACATCTCACATGGCTGGAGGGAAGCCATCACAATTCCATCTCCTATACCCTATAGGACTAGTAGTATTAAGTGCTTCAAGTGCCTAGGGAAGGTACATATAGCTTCTTAGTGTCCCAATATGAGGATGAGATTGTGAAGGAAGATGGGGAGGTTGAGAGTGAGAGCTCATTAGGAGAAGCCACCACTTCTAGTGAAGTCGAGACATTGAGTGATGATTCCTACTACAAGGGAGATTTGCTAGTGGTGAGGCAGCTTATGAATAGCCATATGGGAGAGGAGGTTGAGACACAACGAGAAAAATTTTCCATTCTAGGTGTCTCATTTTGAGGAACTTATGTTCTATGATCATAGATAGGGAGTTATGTTAATGTTGCTTGTGAGAGGTTGGTGAAGAAGATAGCTCTACCCACTATAGTTCACCTTGGGCCATATATACTCCAATGGCTAAGTAAGAAAGGAGAATTGCTTGTTGACAAGCAAGCTGAGGTCACTTTTACCCTAGGCAGTTATGAGGACAAGGTTGTGTGTGATGTCGTGCCTATGCAAGCTACATACTTGCCACTAGGGAAGCTTTGGCAATTTGATAAGAAGGTGATTCATATTGAAGTCACCAATCAATTCACTTTTATACACATGGGGCAAAGGGTTGTACTTAAACCTTTGTCTCCTAAAGAGGTACATGAGGATCAAAAGAAAATGAAAGTGAAGAAGGAAAGTGAGAGAAAAACTGAGGGAAATAAGAAAAAAAAGATAGAAAGTGATTCTAAAAAATGAAAAGAAAGAGGGAAAGAAAAAGTGGGAGAGAAAAAGAATAAAAAAAATGAGAAAAGAGAGAGTAAAAGAGCCATCTTGGGTGGTAAAAGCAAGAGAAAAGAGGAAAAAAGAAATGAGTCCCTATTAGTAGGTCCAAAAGAGGTGAGAATGGTTCTTTTGGTCAAGAAGGAACCATTATTTGCTTTTCCTTATGATATATTGCCTGCAGGTATGTGTAAGCTCCTTGAGGAGTGCTAGGATGTCTTCCTTGAAGATATATCCCATGGGTTGCCATCATTAAGAGGTATAGAACACCATATCGACTTGATACTTGGAGCCTCTTTGCTGAATAGGCATGCATATAGGAAGAACCCTAAGGAAAAATAAATACAGAAACAAGTCGGTAAATTAATGAAAAAAGGTTGGGTAAGAGATAGCATGAGCCCGTGTGCCATGCCTGTAATATTGGTTCCAAAAAAAGATGGTACATGGTAGATGTGTACCAAATGTAGATCCATTAATAATATAGTCATTAGCTATAGGCACTCTATTCTCTGTTTGGATGATTTGCTTGATGAACTACATGGTTCCAAATTGTTTTCAAAAATTGATTTAAAAAGTGGATACCATCAAATACGAGTGAGAGAAGGTGGTGAGTGGAAAAATGACTTTTAAGACATTTAGACTTTACATGTGGCTTGTCATGCCCTTTGGCTTGACCAATGTCCTTAGCACTTTCATGAGATTAATGAACCATATCTTAAGAAGCCTAATTGGAAAGTGTGTGGTAATGTATTTTGATGACATTTTGATTTACTCTACTGGTTTGCATGACCACCTATAGCATGTAAAATGTGTTTTAGAAAATTTAAGAAAAGAAATAATGTATGCTAACTTGGAAAAATGTGTTTTTTGTACCAATGAAGTCACATTCTTTGGCTTTGTAGTTGGCTCCCATGGAGTCAAGGTTGACGAGGAAAAGGTGAATGTCATCCAAGATTGGCCAATACCTAAAATGTAGGGAAAGTAAAAAGCTTCCATAGGCTTGCAAGTTTCTATAGGAGATTTGTGAGAGATTTTAGTACATTTGAAGCTCCCCCTCAATGAAATACTTAAAAGAGTGTTGGGTTCAAATGGGAGGAGAGTTAAAGGAAAGCCTTCCAAGCCTTAAAGGAAAGGCTCATGAAAGCTCCCATTTTAGCTTTGCCTAATTTTGAAAAATCTTTTTTAGCTAGAGTGTGATGCCTCAAGGGTAGGCATAGGAGCCATGCTCCTCTAAGAAGGGCACCCCATTGTTTACTTTAGTGAAAAACTAAAGGGTGCCTAACTTAATTATTCCACCTATGACCGAGAGTTCTATTCTTTTGTGAGGGTTTTGGAAACTTGACAACACTATCTATTGCCCAAGGAGTTTGTGATCCATAGTAATCATGAAGTTCTTGAGAACTTGATATGGCAAGGTAAATTAAGTAAAAGGCATGCTAAATGGGTGGAATTTTTGGAACAATTTCCTTATGTGATTAAGCATAAGTAGGGCAAGATGATGTAGTGGTGGATGCTTTCTCAAAGAGATATGTGCTAATTGCCATTCTTGAAACAAAAATACTTGGACTTGATTGTATAAAGGAATGGTATGAAAAACCCTGGTTTTGGTTAGTCTTTTGCTTTGAGTGTCCATATGGATTTTAATGACTATTTTAGGCATGATGGCTTTTTATTTAAAGGAAAAATAATGTGTGTGCCTATGAACTCAATTTGGCAATTGCTAGTGAAGGAGGCACGTGAAGGTGTTATGGGTGACTTTAGAGAACTTAAGACATTAGAGATTTTGAAAGAGGATTTCTATGGGCCTCGAATGATCAAGGGTTTCCATAAGATTTGTGAGAGATGCTTAACTTGTAAAGTGGCTAAGTCTAGTGTTTCTCCACATGGTTTATATACCACATTCCTTATTCCCATTTCTCCTTGGATTGACATCTCTATGGATTTTGTACTTGGCTTGCCTATGTCAAAAAGAGGTAGAGATTCTATTTTTGTGGTGGTTGATAGGTTTTCGAAGATGGGCCATTTCATTCCATGTCACAACAATTATGATGGTTCACATGTGACCAATCTATATTTTAGGGAGGTGGTGCAGTTACATGGTCTCCTAAGGACCATTGTCTTGGATAGAAACAATAAATTTCTAAGACATTTTTGGAGGTCCCTATGAAGTAGGCCTGGGACAAAGCTACTCTTTTCCATTACTTGTCATCCTCAAACAGATGGACAAACTGAGGTAGTGAATAGAACCTTAGGCCAACTTCTAAGATGCTTTGTTAAGAAGAATTTGAGAGATTGGAAGGATTGTATACCCCATATTGAGTTTGTTTATAATAGGTGTTTAATTCTACTACTTCTTACTCTCCATTTGAATTGGCTTATGGTTTTAATCATTTCTCCCCACTTGATTTACTTCCTTTACTTATTATGCCTCATTGTGTTAACCATGAAGGGATTTCCAAAGCCAAATTTGTTTAAAATTTACATGACAAGGCATGAATGGACATGAAAAAGAAAGGGAAAAATGTACAAAGAATGCTAACAAGGGGAGGAAGGAAGTCTCCTTTAATGAAGGGGACTTAGTGTGGGTGCAATTAAGGAAGGACCGGTTTCCTCACCTTAGGAAATCCAAGCTCCTTCCAAGAGAAGATGGCCCCTTTAAAATCATTAAGAAATTAAATGATTATGCTTACAAAGTTGACATGCCCCATGAATTTGGGGGAAGTAATGCTTTCAATGTTATTGACCTAACTCTTTGTGTTATAGGTATGCAAGTGCCAATTTTGAGGATAAATTCTCTTCAAGAAGGGGAGAATGATGTAGATACGGATTTGAACAACCTAGGGAACATGAAGGAGGAGGCTACCCTTGCATAGAGAATTGGCCATGCTCCAAGACCAAGAGGAAACACTTGAAGAAGGGCATATTATGTATAATTTTTCAAGTTGCTAAGGTGGCATTGTATAGGATTGGAATGTCCATATTTCCATTGTATTGTCATTTTAGTTGAATACATTTTTAGTAAGATAGCTTAACCTTGGACCAAAGCCCTTTGTAGGACCATTTTTCATTTTTGTCACAATAGCTCACGCCATTTATTGCCAAATTGGTTGCTAGTCCTTGGTTGTCTGAAAATCAATTGCTAATCCTAGGTTGTCCATCGCCACTTCTGTCACCAACATGCTTTGCCAAGTCAAGTGTATCTGGAGCTACAAAATTGTGTACTACTTAGATACTATATCAGCGTTTTTTCCATGTGGCAACAAGTTGTGCACCAATTGTGTGCACAAGTAAAGGAAAAAATGGAGAAATCAAATGGTAAAAACTAAAAGTTTAACGAAACAAAAGTTTAAGGACTACGACTAGTATAAATTTTGATTAAGGGCTAAAAGTGAAAATTTCAAAAACTTTAAGGACCAAAAACATATTAAACCTAATTTTATTCTATCTCTTTCTTTTCTTAATTAATCATTTAATTCCAATTTTAATGCCCTTTAAATAGCAATATTTACAAAAATCAAATACGTATTCCTAGTGGATATGATCTTAAATATTATTACTTGATGATAATCATACACTTATAGTTTTCACCTTATCAAGTTTTTGGTGTCATTGTTAAAGGTTAAGATGTCATGGTTTTTATATGTATTATTTGAAAAAAAAAATATTGTATACTTTATTTATTTATTTATTTTAAAAAGTCCCTTAATTATTTAATCCATTATTGTTGTTTTTCATGGTATTGCTTTCTTTTAGGTAATTTCTTATGTTCATGCTAATATCTCTCTGTTTAGGAGAACCTATCAACAACAACCTTGAAATAGGGAAAATTTTCCATAGAAGGAGAAAGAAACAAAAGCTAAAATTACAATTGTTTGTGAAGTAGCCTTAGAAAAAGAAGTAATAGCCATGGCTAAAGGTTTAGAAAATAGACCTCTAAAGGACTATGTAGCCCTAACAACATGGGGATTGCTTGTTGGGATAACCCACCCTAAAATTTGGGGTATGGTTTTTGTGATTTTATCAACATTATTGAGCATGCTAAAACATAATCAGTTTGGCTATTTGCCTACGAAAGACCCTAATTTATGTAGGTACGGATTTGCACAACCTAGGGAACATGAAGGAGGAGGCTACCCCTGCACCTCAAGGCTCTATGACAAGGGATAGACTTAAAAGAATGCAAGAAGAAGTGAACAAAGAATTGGCCATACTCTAAGGCCAAGAGGAAATACTTGAAGAAGGACATATTGTGTATAATTTTTCTAGTTGTCAAGGTGGCATTGTATAGGGCTAGAGTGTTCATATTTCCCTTGTATTGTCATTCTAGTTGAATACATTTTTAGTAGGATATCTTAGCCTTGGGCCAAATATCTTTTTAAGACTATTTTTTGTTTCCGTCATAAACAGCTCACACCATTCGTTCCCAAATCAGTCGCTAGTCCTAGGTTGTCCAAAAATTGGTTGCTAATCCTAGGTTGTCCGTCGCGACTTCTATCACCAACATGCTTTACCAAATCAAGCATATTTGAAGCTAAAAACCTCTTAAATGGACAAAATTGATATCTTGAGAAAGCTAAGAGAAAGATCTACAACTTTCCTGTTCAAAGATCAACCTAGTTTGTAATCCTTCAGCTCAGAAAATTCCTCCGAAAGTAGCATCACGTAAAGGCCAAGGAGGCTTACATTTGTGGACCATTTAGCTTGTGTTTGGGCTTATTGGGCCTTGGGCTTTGGTAAGTTATTTGATTAGGACTAAGAGCTTCTAATTAGGATTAGCTATAAAAACTTTCATTATAATTAGAATTATGACTTTTTGATGAAATTAAAGTTGTGCTTAGCATTGTTGGGAGAATTCTCTCTTCTCTTGTCTTGAACAAGAAATCCAATTTTTATCAAGCCTCCACGATGCTTGTGGCGAATCTCTATATAATCTCTTATCTAATTCTTAGTTAGTGGCGAGTCATTTCTTTTCTAATCCGTTGTATCCTTTCTTCTAATTGAATTTTCGATTTTTGATGTTCTTGATTAATTTTTCATTGTGCTTGAACTACATCATGATTGTGGATCCTAGGCATGCAACACTAATATCCACCTTGAAGGGTTCTTGGAAATTTGTGAGACCAAAAATTTGCAAGGTGTCACTTCTAAGGCACTTTGTCTCCGGCTATTTCCACCCGCTCTTAGGGATAAGGTGAGGGTAGGGATAAGGTCAATTCCAAAAAATATTGTAACCAAATGGGAATTATGTGAGAAGGCCTTCCTCGAAAAGTGCTACCCATCTTTGAAGATGGGTGAGATGAAGAGGAAAATTACAATTTTCCACAAGGAAGATAATAATCATATTTCCTTGGAGCCTAGGAAATATTTTCTTGGCATTATTACCTGCATGTCCTTACCATGGGATTGATTAGCGGCTAACAATCCATTTCTTTTATGGGATTCTAAAATAATTAAGGTCAAAGACTTATCTAAAGACAACACTTTTGAAGTTAATGAGCAACTTTAAGAAGTGGTTGATCTTAGACAATGTCTAGCTAAATTTGTTAATGGATTGGAAAATTTGAAAAAGATCCTTAAAAACAAAAGGCATCCACGTGACAAATATGGCATAGGCTTTGATAAGAAGAAAGATTTGAAGAAAGACAAATCTACTTCTTATTGCTTAAATTATGGAAAGTTTGGACATATGTCTTATAGCTGTGGAGACTGTCCAAAGAAAAAACCATCTAAACATTTCAAGACTAACAAGAAAGGACCCAAGAAAATTTTGGTACCTAGGAACTTGACAATTCCTATTGTAGATTTGCTTGACAACAAAAAAGATACGCTAGTCATGGTACCTAGACAATGGCTACTCATGTCACATGACAAGAGAAAGATCTATGTTCCAAGACCTAATACCTATGTTTGGAGGTTGGGTTACCTTTGAAGGTAATAAGAAGAATAATGAGGATTAATAAGATTAGTAAACATCATTTTTCCTCTATTAATAATGTTTTGTATCTTCAATGATTAAAACACAATTTTCTAAGCATAAATCAATTGTGTGACAGAGGATATGATGTTTTCTTTAACGAATTATGGTTCATTATTTTTCTATTAAGAGACAAAATAATCTTCATAAGATTAATTTGATAGATTTAACAAATCAAACTATAACATGCTTAGTTCCATAAAAGATGATAATTGGATTTGACATAAGAAGCTTGGATATGTTAGGTTGAGATTAATCTCAAAGCCATTTTATTATTCCACTTTCATAAATTGAACCAATGAGGACTATTTTAACCCCTCTGGACCTAGGTACCTCCTCTCATAACCCATAATAAATCAATGAGTACCATTTTTTCCCTTTTAGAAAAGGTTACTCACTTGACATATTTGCCCTAGGCCCTGATCTTTGCATCTCATTGGTTAGGTCATCCACCCTAAGACACTTGCCCTTGTTAATTCATTTCACAATTTATATCCCATATGCATAATTCTCAACAAATACAATATACATAAATATCTTGGTTCAACATTCATCTCATAGCGTAATGTTAATGTCACATATTAAGTCCAAATATAACAAGCTATAAACATACATGTAGTCATGCTCAAGGTAGCACAAGTGTGCTTCTTGAAGTATAATCGTGCACAGTCAATTCATCTTTGAGCACTGATGAGTGACAATTTATACATCTTTAAGACACCTAAGAAGGGTATTTGCAAGACTATTATGTGCTTAAGAAATTGATTGTTAGCTAAGATTCATTTTATGGGCTTAAATATAGAGAAAATACAAATCTGTGTTAAGTTGGAAGTCTTAGCTAATAAAAAGTATCAGCCCTTCTTCTGCAGGTCAAGCCGAGTCAACCAAGAGTCAACAGAAGAGCCTCAGCCGAGTTGAAGTCGTCCCGGCCAAGACCGACTCCATCTCGGCCAACCAGACTCGTCTCGGCACCCCACATCTTGCAGTCCAACAGCCCAATAAAGAGCGGTCCAACTGTGTTTCCACGTCAGCTATCCAGCTCAGAGGCCACTTCGACGCCTGCTTGGCTGCCATGTCACTCTTGGAGAATCTGCCATGTCACGTTGGAAGATCTACACGGGGGTAGAATAGAACATTCACATTGTAATTCTGTTAGGATATTTTGTAGCGTCACCCAACGCGCAACTCGTGTATATATAGGAGGAGCTGCGCACTTTTTCGGGGTCTTTGAATTCACTTTAATTCCACACTCACTGTATCCATTTTCTCGCTCCCGCTCTCTCCATTTTCACGGTGGTGCACTAAGGCGCTGTATTGGTGCTTTCTCGATTGAGGAAGTGCAGGTCTAAGACTGGGAAGCTGGGACGTTTACAGAGGGGACCGATCAGATTCTTGGACCTTTTCTGGTGGAACTGATCCTCGGCGCTTAGGCTAACGGAGGTGAACCACCACCATCAACCTTGGCGATCGTTGAGGAAGATGGAGCCATCCGAATTCGGACCACTGTATTTGTATTTTGTTTCTGTTAATTGATTTCGTTCTGCATTTCATATCTCTGTTCTCTTCCTCTTCTTTAATTCACGAATTGAATCGCGATTGCATTTGAGACGTGAACAATGTTAAGCTAAGCCGATTGGAACTGGTTTAACTAATATAGTAGGTAACCATTTAACGATTGTTAATAGGGAACCTAAAATCAGCTCTGAACTTAATCCCTGTCAATGATGAGGTAGCGATTGCATAAATCCTCGGTATGACAATGGATTTAACCTTTGGCGATTGCCATATGACTACCAAAGGCTGATATGGACTATGAACTGGAGTGTGGAACCTGGACTGGACTTAATTAATGGAACTGAATCTGAATACAGTTATATAATAATAATAGATAAGTAGTAATAGTAGTATACATTCACTGCATTCATAGTCTTAGTTTATTTTCTGCTTACTTGCATTCAAAACCCCCCGTTTACTGCTTTCTTTACTGTTTTCTGGTTGAGACAGAGGTAGTCCCCTCTGTGGCGTCTGTCTCGCACTCAGTAGAGACCAAGCCGGGATAGTCTCTGCCGAGACCATCTCTGTTTAGTCTCTGCCGAGTATGACTCGGCTACAACCGAGGAGAGTCAACACTTCACATCTCAGATTCTGCATTGTTTAACTTGACACTAAATCACAATTGAGCACACTGTGTCCTTGAGAAAAATGACCTAGGGTTGACTATACTATAGTTAGCTTTAGTTATTTGATAAGCGCGTAAAACGACTGTAAAAACGCCCATCATCAAGCACCTGCGTGCTCATCAAGCATGGGTGTGCTCAACCTTCACTTTCTTTAATATCCTCTTACCTTCAAGGAGTAATACATAAGCAAAATTATGGAGTGATTAAATTTTGGGAGAGTTCATTGGAAATAGTATGGATACAATGAAAAAGAATGAGAAAGGATAATGAGATGCATAGTTGGAGATGAGAGATAATTTTATATGAGTCAATTTGAATCAATTTGAGATATGAGAAAATGAAATAGATAGTTTGACCAAAAGATGCAGTGGCATAGCCATGCATGGCATAAATAGCCACTGATAATGGTAACCATATGAGTGGTAGCCATAGAGTGTTAGACGTGCATGGCACAAAACAACCACCACATTGGTGAATGCAATGTGGTGGCGGCCATGGCAAAAAACTAATGGTTTAAATGAAATAAAAGGTGAGGAATGGCGGGGGAGTAACTTACTAGTGGCGTTGATGGTGGAGTGATGGAGAAATAGGCTGAGTGATTGGAGACAAGAGGTAGGGAAAGTGGTGCATTGAGGTGTTGGAGAAATTTTACGAGTGCTAGAGAAGATAAACAGGTTAGGTGCGCTAAGGTTTCTAAGCACTTTTTACAGGTTAAGTGACTTTCTACATCTGTTAGGAATGCAACCAATGTGAAAAGTGGCTTTTTACATCGGTTGAAAGGCAACTGATGTAAAAAGTTTCAAATTATTTATAAGTTTGCCACCATATACTTTTATTTACATCAGTCCTTAAACCAGTGTAAATAGGCTAATGTAAAAGAACATTTTTGTACTAGTGATATAACCATGCAAAGGCCACAGTTGGCCTTGTTCCTATACATAAAGTTTGAGACTTTTTTTCTAGAAGCAATCACCCTTTTCCCATACATTTTCGCTCACCATCTTCAACAAGCTTGGAGCTACCTTGTTGATTAAGAATTCTAAGCCCCTTTCCTAAAGTTTTCTATTCCTAGTCTTCAACCAAGTAAGGGAAGCTCTTCCTTGTTGTATTTTTATTGATTTCATGTTGTTGTTATGTTATTAGATTTTAGTTCTAATTCTAGTTTAGGAAAGCTTAAGTGTGATTAGGTGACCCTATATAAATCATTTTGTAATTAACACTAATTACTTTTAATGAAATAAAAACTTTCTTAGAAAGCAATTTGTGAGTTCTCTCTCTTATTCTTGTTAAAGAACACATTACCAAGCTATAATTTGAATGGTTTTCAATTTTTCCCAAATTATTGAACCTAATCTTGCTATGTGTTGTTTGTTTGATCCATGGAACTCAACACCTTTGAGCCCTTAAATTACTAACCTTTGATTTTGAGCTTGTAGGGAATAACAGGTTGTTACAGTTGTATGAATTGGATGAACTTTATTCTGAAGCATATAAGGATTTCAAACTACATAAGGATAGAAAAAAAATTATCATTACAAGTGCATTCAGAACCATGAGTTTCACAAGGGAGAAAATATTTTCTTTTATAACTCACATCTACATCTTTTTCCAAGTTGCACTCTAGATGGTCTAGGCCATATGTGATGACCCAAGTCTTCCCTTATAGGGTAGTAGAGGTTGCTAAAGATGATGAAACCACCTTTAAGATAAATAGACATTGTGTGAAGCATTATGACGAGGGACTTTTATAGGTCCTTTATGTCACTATCTTTAAGGACTAAATTTCTTGTGATTTCTGCCAGGTTTGGGATGTTAAATAAGTATTTATAGGAGGCAACCTATTTTTGCAAACAAAGTGTTGGATTTTTTAGTTTTTATATTATTTTAGCTTAAATAGAAATTTTATTTAGGTAGCATTAAGTGTTGCAGTTGCCCCTATACTTGAAGGCCTTATGACTAGAGGTAGGCTCAAAAGGATCCAAGAGGAAGTGCATTAAAAGTTGGCCATGCTTAAAGGCCAAGAGAAGATACCTTGTGCACCAATTTTATATAATTCTTTCCACCAACCAAGGTGGCATTGTTTAGGGTTAAAGTGACCCTATTTCCTTTGTATTTTCATGTTACTTTAAGTATATTTTAGGTAGGATAGCTTAGCCTTGGGTAAAAGTCCTCTTCGGAAGCAATTTCCTCACTAGTCCATTTTTCAACTTTTTCGTTGCTAAACCGGTTGCAATTCCGTAGCTAGTTTGGTTGCAAATCTAGTAAGGCACTTAGCTTGTGTTTTAGGGCCATTGGGTTTGGGATTTTCGTTAACTTTCCTTAATTAGGATTAGGAGACTCTAATTAGGATTAAGGAAGGGTAAGTCTCAAATGTAATTAGTTTAATAACTTTTTGATTTTAAATTGAAATTGTGTCTTAGCAGTTTTGAGAGCATTCTCTCTAATAATTGGAAGCAAAAGAAATTGTGTATTGATTGAATTGAATTATACAATTTCTAATCTCCCTTTTTATAGGGTAAATATCAACTACCTAAAGATAAACTAATAACAAATTAAAAGATAACTAGATAGTATGAGATATTCACGATCTCCTAATGAGATATTTAAATATTTGTAACCATTTAATATAATAAGATATTTAGATATATGTAACCTCTTAATAGGTTACCTATCATATCTTATCATATCTTATCAGATATTTACAATATCTCCAACACTCCCCCTCAAGTTGGTAAATGAATATCAATCATTCCTAACTTGCCATTGAGTTCTTGAAATCTAGTTGCAGTGAGCCCTTTGGTGAAAACATCTGCCACTTGGAGTCCTGTAGGAACATGTGTTGTGACTATAAGTCCATTGTCTAACTTCACTTTAATGAAGTGTCTGTCAATCTCAATGTGTTTTGTCCTATCTTGTTGGACTAGATTATAGGCAATACTTATAGCTGAGTTGTTGTCACAAAACAACTTTATAGGTCCCTCATATTTTACTTTGAGGTTATCAAGAATAATCTTCATCCATAATCCTTCACATATACCTTGTTCCATGGTTCAAAATTCTGCTTCTACACTAGATCGAGCAACCACATTTTGCTTCTTGCTCCTCCAAATTACTAGATTTCCTCCTAGAAACATATAGTATCCTGAGGTGGATCTTCTATCCATAACCGATCCTACATAGTTTGCATCTGTATATATTTCCATCAGCAACATTCCTTCTTTTCTGAACAATAATCCTTTTCCTGGATTTGCCTTCAAATATTGGAGGATCCATTCAACTACTCGAAGGTGCCTTTCCCTAGGATCATGCATAAATTGGATGACCACACTAACAACATAGGTAATATCTGGCCTAGTGTGGGATAAGTAGATCAATTTCCCCACTAATCTTTGATATTGGGACTTCTCTATGATTGGACTTTCCTCACACCCAATCTTATGGTTTTGTTCAATAAGTACCCTTGAGATCTTGCATCCTAATTTTCCTGTTTCCTTGAGGAGAATGAGTACATACTTCCTTTGGGAGATAAAGATACCTTGTTTGGAATATGCAACCTCAATCCCAAGGAAGTATTTCAACTTTCCTAACTCCTTCATTTCAAATTATGTTGTCAACTTTTCTTTCAAATTTAGTTTTTCAATATCATCATCACCTGTAACAATCATATCATCTATATAGACTAGGAGAAGGGTGAGTTTACCATTAGGAGAATGTTTTATAAAGAAAGTATGATCACCTTGACTTTGTCTGTATCCTAGGGATATCATGACTTGAGCAAATCTTCCAAACCATGCTCGGGGAGACTGTTTAAGCCCATACAATGCCTTTTTGAGTCTGGATACCTTGTTCTTCTCACTATGAGAATAGAATCCTAGGGGGATCTCCATGTAGACTTCTTCTAGGTCTCCATGAAGGAAGGCATTTTTAACATCAAACTGTTGCAAGTTCCAGCTAAAGTGGGCGACTAAGGAAATAATAACTCTAATCGTGTTCATCTTTGCTACAGGGACAAATGTTTCCTCATAATCTATTCCATAAGTCTGTGTATACCCTTTAGTAACCAATCTTGCTTTGTATCACTCAAGGGTCCTGTCAGATTTACCCTTCACAGTGTATATCCATCTACAACCTATAACTCTTTTGTCTTTGGGTCTATCAACAATCTCCCAAGTTGATTTTTTCTCTAATGCCTCCATCTCTTCTTTCATTGCTTGAACCCAGTTCTCATCTTTCAAAGCTTCTTGTACTGATGTAGGTGTTTTGATTGCATCAATGGCAGTAATAAAACTTTGATGTTGTACTAAAAGAAGGTCAGTACGCACGAATTGAGAAATAGGATACTTGACACATGATCGTTTCCCTTTCCTCAAAGCAATAGGCATGTCATCAGTAACATCCACAATAAAGTTATCAGGAATACTTACCTCTAGCTCAGACAATTGGACTTGCTCCTCAATTGAGTTATCAGGGATACTTACATCCAGCTCAGACATTTGAACTTGCTCTAAGACCAAAGTGGGTTTCGTGACTTCTTGAACTTGAACATCCCGAGTAGGTGTGACTTCTTAAACTTCAACTTGAACATCCTGAGTAGGAAAAGGTAATGACTCGATGACAGGCTCGACTTCTAGATAACTCGATGACATGCTCGACTTCTAGATAACTCTCCCCCTGAAGTGTAGGACCAACAAAGAATGATTGTGTTTCATAAAAAGTAACATCCATTGAGACAAAAAACCGATGACTCGGAGGATGATAACACTTAAAACCCTTTTTATTTGAGGGATAACCAATGAAAACACATTTGACAGCTTTTGGATCTAACTTCCCACGATGTGGATTATGAGAGTGGACAAAGGCAACACACCCAAAGACACGACTTGGTAAGCTTAACATTAGGGGAGAAGAAGGAAAGAAGGATAACATATGTTTAATTGGACTAATATTGTTTAAGACCCGAGTGGGTAACTTGTTGATGAGATAGGCAACAATTCCCAATTCTTGATTCATTATCATGATTATGATTTCGCTTGAAGTTTTGGATTATGCTAGGTTACGTAATCGATCAATCACCTAAATCAACCAATTAAGTGCTTGAATCCATGCTAATTAGGGACTACTATTGTGATATCAATTTGTATGGATAAATGTTAGATGATTATCTAATGAATCTTGAGTTAATATGAATATGAATTTACACCCTTATTAGAATCATGATAATAAATTGCATGATTGGATCCTTAGATTGGTGTTCTACAATTAAATTACATACTATATTTGTTTTGTATTTTGCAACCTTATAGTTTTGGTTTTTATGTTTCTATCACATGCGTACAAACCCCCCTTTTTGCATTTCGATTTGATTTCGGTTTATCAAGATTGGGTATTACAAGATTGTATCTTGAGAGATTCGACCTAGGTTGGTTCCTACACTGCAAATATAAGGGAAATCTAGTGGTTTTGGTAGTGTTTCGACACCATTATTAGACAACATGTTTGGCTTTGGACGTCGAGTTCACTTATGGATGGTGAACTCGCCTTCTGATGTCAAGTTCTTCTATGGACATTGATTACGTCCTTTAGATGTTGAGCTTCCCTTGGACGTTGAAAATGTCTTTGGATGTCGAACTCTTTTATGAACGTTGACTAAATCCTTTGGATGACGAGCTCTCTTTTGGACATTAAATGTGTCTTTCGACGACGAGCTCTTCTATGGATGTTGAATACGCCCTTTGGATAGAAGCTCTTTATGGATGTTGGATTCTTCTATGAACGACAAGCTCTTTATAGACACAAAAGATAAACTTATATTCCAACTTAGTTTAATAACATGTAGTTCTTCTAAAATCTAGATAATGCTGGTTAAACATAATATATCATTCATTGTTCATAATGTTTGTTATTATCAAAACACTTGGGTCATTTTGGACGCATAGACTTATGTTCCAATACGCTCCACAAAGATCTAGGAATTTCTACTCCTTCTTTATTGGTGGTTATGTAATTGTCATTTTCTACTACATCTCACATGTCAATGTGACATGCATCAAAGAATGCCATAATTTTTTGTTTCCAACAATCATAGTATTGGCCTTTGAATAGTGGAGTTCGTTTTCCATTACTTTAAGGATTGTTTCCACTGCAGTATAAAATGCTCAACCCCTAGATGATGAGCTTTGATACCAATTGAAGGCACATGAAACACACAAGAAGGAGGGTTGAATTGTGTATGTATGATTTTTAAAATCTTTTCACAAAGATGAAGGATTTAAAATAGAGTTTAAGATCGTCGTCCAAAGAAGTGCAGAATGTAAAAAAGGTAAGATAAGAGAGAAGACATATAAATTTTATACTGGTTCACTCTTCCAACAAAGCTACGTCCAATCCCTTCAACATAAATGATTTCTACTAAGTTTACTTGACTTACAAACAAGTATTATCTACCCCTTCTAGTATTACAACTCTTGTAATCTACCTGATTACAAGAAAACCAAATATTCTTTGTCACTTAGCCTCTCCAGGCTATCTCAACAACTATATTGAGTTTTTATAAGAAAGCTTTTACAGAGAATTTTCAAATTCTCATCCAAAAGCGTAGTATATATGATGATGCATTCATTGTGTCTTTTTCTATGTTTCTTCGAGCTTGATCAATCCATTTTTATAGCATGTAGAAATTTGAAAATTGCTTTTGTAGAAGTAGTGGTTGAGTTAGCATTAAAATGTCACATATTTGTTTTCTGTTGTACTTTTGTAAAGACTCCTCTTTTTTTAAAGATAGATAAAGTTGTGTGAAAGAAAGGTTGTCCTTCTCTGAATTTAACGTGTTGTTTATTGTTGAGAAGAGAGGAAGCTTCTATTGGTTCATTCTAAAAGGAGTCATGATCTAGTCTTCCTTTTATCAAACTTGACTTGCAATAAACAATTATTTGATGCAGTCTTTTGTCAAAAATTGATACATTCTCCAAACAGTCTATTAGGTAGATATTTGAATGTTAGATCATGATTACAAGTTGTATATATGAAACAAGAAATTCATGTGATACGATAAGTAATTCAAATAATTATTTACATTTTAATCAGAGATACTTCCTAAATAGAATAGTTCAATTGTTCTATTTTGGACAATTTCTTCTTTTGGATGGTAAGTTTGTTTATAGGTGTCAAGTTCGCTTATGGTCAGTGAACTCTTCTATGAACGTTGAGCTCCTTAATGGATGTTGAATTCTTTGGACGTTGAGCTCTTTCTTTAAACGTTGACTACGTCATTTGGATGGCAAGCTCCCTTTGGACTATCAAAACGTCTATGGATGGTGAGCTCTTTATGGACACAAATAGATAAACTTATATTTCAAATAGGTTTTCCTTACAAGGACACGTTCCAATCATTAAGTCCAATAACTTATAACTTGTGGTTCTTCTAAAATCTAGAGAATACTTGTTAAACATAATATATCACTCATTGTTCATATATTTGTGTTATCATAAAAATATTTGGGTCCTTTTGGACGAATAGACTTATGTTTCAACACCATACGATTAGGAGTCTATGTTACCAATTTATCGTCTATGATTTGTAGTTTTAGCTTTATTGTGATTCATGCTCAATTTTTCTAGAGAAACAAGTAACACATGACCTTTGTGCGAAGGTACACAAAGACACATAAAAGTGCACAACAATGGTGTCCTAATACATAACTAAAATACAATGTGTGTTAGGTTATTGCCTATAGAAAACATAAAAATGGAACAAAGTACAATTGATTTTGAATGAAAATTATTTTAAAAAACTTATTATTAATAATTATATGAATTAAATATAAATATTTTATAAAATATAATATAAATATATATTTTATAAATAATATAATATAAATATATATTATTTATATAAATAGGCTAGCCTATATGCTTAATAAACTCTTTTTAAGCTAGAAGTGTGACATTTTTACTTAAAAAGACTTTTTAAAAGTCTAAGCCTTAACCTTTTTTTTGATAAATAGGTTAGGTCAGGTCTTATGGAGGTTAGGCTACAAGCCCTTAACAAGTTGTATGACTTATTTTCATCCCTAACCATTATTTTCATAGGAACATGATTGTGCTACCCCTTAGCATAGTCATGCATGAATTTTGAGTTTATACGTTGTTGAAGTAGCATGACAATGCAATCTATATGCACAACCATTAACGTCATGTACCTACCTGTACTAAAGTGCTACACTTTATTATGCCTCTTTGCTAATAAAGAAAACGAAAGAAAATAGGAAGAGGCATTAGTTTTACAAAGTAGTTTTTGTTTGGGCGATTTTTGAGAGTCCAAGAGTGGAGAATAAGGAAGAACGAGGGTTCTCACCTATCACAATTTTCATCTCTTATTCTTTTCTTCCATGTATTTGTTTGAAATTTCTTGTTTCACCAATTTAATGGCTAGCTAAACTCTCTAGGATCATAGCTCAATTTGTGCTTAGAAATCTCAAATCTTTATTTAATTTGAATTCTCGTATTATTTTGTTATTTGAGTTGTTTTATTGCTATAATTATTATTGAGACTTGATCACCCATTGCATGATTTTAATCGATTAATTGAATGACAATTGTATTGCAATTTATTTGTAGAATTATAAAAACACTCGAGTTTCGAAAAATTGTATGATCAAATATTTTTTCAACATCTAATTAAATTAATTAATGTCTCTATTTGCATCATGCTTACTCTCAATTATGTCTTTATAAGATTAATTAGAAAATTAATTTAGAGAAAAAATATTAGGACCATGGACCAGTCATTCTTAATAGAAGAGTTAGAGTAAGTATTTAGAAAGTAATTTAAAATATTTAGATGAAAATATGATTGAAAAGTAAAATCATAAACAAAATCATAAACAAAGTCATAACTTTTGTCACTTGATTAGAAACTTCACATGAATTCATTTTATTTATTAAGTTTTTATTCTTTCCATAAACAACCTTGAGAATTATTTGTCTATATTACATAAAAATTTCTAAAAACTAGTACTTAGGACTTGTTCTCCTTTACATACAATATTTTAACTTACATTCTTATTTGTTAGTGTTGTCATATAAACCCGCTCTTTAGTGTTATTTAAAGCATCAATGTATTATTTAATTCTTTTATAACATCAATTGCTACGGGTGATCTATATTATCACATCATTAATGTGTTATTTAAAGCATCAATATATTATTTAATTCCTTTGTAACATCAATTACTACGGGTGATCTATATTGTCACATCATTAATTCACATAAATACTATTTTACATAGACAACAGTTAAATTGATCAACTAATATAGTCAAATAGTCTACTAATGATAGGATTAAATATGTAAAATTTTTAAAGATTAAAAAATATAATTTTAAGAATAAAAAATATAATTAAGTTTGTAATTTTTTAATATTATAAAAAACACCAAAACCCTATTTTTTAAGTAAAAAAGTATAAATTTGTGCAAATTACAATTAATGCTTGGGTCCAAAGAGAAGAGAATAAAAGAAAGGGAGAAAACAGCTGAGTCATCCATTTCAAGTGTAGTGTGCGCAAGACGCAATAACAGGAGGACACATACGGAGTTAACAAAACCGTGAAATTGGATAGAAGAGAAGCAAAGGAGATGCAGGTCCAACAGGCAAAAAAACAGGAAAGGCGAAACGGTGCGTAGCAGTGCAGACACCCTCCGTTGGCAAGTCGTGGCAAAACCCGACAACCCACCTGAAAGAGAGAGAAAGAGAGTAGTCAATAGCAGTCAAAGACACATATACCCCGACACAACACACCTAGCTTTAGTTTAGACCCAATTCAACACACAAACAACGCACTCTCTCTATCAATCAATCAAGAATAAATAAATGAAAATGAAAATTCGTGGTGGAATCATAAACTGAAGAAACTAAAAAAGTTGTTGTGCACTGTCATGGAAGAGGAAGAAGAGACGCAGCACCACCGAGTCACTGATTCGTCCCTCACCGCCGAGTCACTCGCTTCCACTCCTTCCGATGAAGCGCCACCCAACTCGGAAACCCTAGTTCTCTACTCTTCTTCGTTTCCCCACCATCACGCTGCTTGTAGGCTGCGTTTCAATCACTCTTCTCTCTTCTCTTTCTATTTTAATGAAAGTGTTGAATAACAGTGTGTGGTTGGTGCCGCAGATATGCAGGGAAGCATTACTGCACGTAAGGGTGGCAAAGCTGAGAATAAGGTTAGATCATTTCTGTGTTAATTATTATTTTTCTTATTATGAGTCGTGAATTTCAAAGCTTTTGTTTTGTTGTTGTGATTCTTTTGAATGTTCTAGTGTTCTGCTTGGTCTCAGGCACTCGATAAAGGGATTCTAGAAGTGGTTCTGAGCCGTTATTAGCGCTTCTTGTTCTCATGAGTTGTTGATGATATAGGTTTAGGGTGCGTTTGGCTAATCAACTTAATTAAGTGCTTATTAAATAAGTTTTTATTATGTAAGTAGTTACGTATTAGTTGTTTATAAAATCGAAGAAAAAATAGGTTGTGTTGGCATAAACTTCTAAGTGAAGAAAATAAGAAAAAAAAAACTTATTTCGGAAGTTATCTTATGCATAAACTAATTTATAAAAGCTTTCATTAACTTCTCTAAAAGCTAGTTTTTAATTTATGTATAAGCTAATTTTAATTTATAGTTTCATTTCATTTTTTTGTCTTATTTTCTTTGCCTATAAATATTTATGAAAAAATTTATCCAAATAGAGAATTCAACTATTTTCATATAAAATGTAAGTTATTTTTATAAGCTATTCAGAAGAACTTATTGAAATATATTGAAAACAACTTATGGAATATCGTGAGCTATTTCTATTAGTTCTCTCAAACAAGTTCGTATATCATAAGATAAGCCTAAATAAGCTGTAAATAAGCTCTTCTAGACACCCTTAGTGGATTTTTGTGTTACTGTTTTAAGAACTTGGTATTTTTCAGTGATGTGCAATTTGAAACTCATGGACTGCTTGAAAGTTATATGCCTTCTTGGGCCTTTAAATCATTTTTAGATGCTTAGAAACTTGGGATAACATGAAATTTAAAAAGAAAAATGAGAAGCAAACTCCAGATTCTAATTATAGAATAATTCCAAGATAGTAAAAATTAATTTAATCAAGCCTCCATGAATACACTGCAAAATCCAGGTTCTTGGTATTTGGTATTGGAGCCTCCATGAACAAGTGTATGGGAGTTTGATACTTTGATTCATGCTTTGCCTTCATAATTATTTAAATTCCAGTACAAGGTATCCATGGTTCTAGCACCAAAGGGGGATCATGAGAACAGGCATGTTAGAGATATGAACCATTCCTAGGTTTTCACCCAAGAGCTTTTAGGGATAATTAGTTTTTGAAAAGCACCTGATTCTGCAGTTTGGTTTCCCATCTTGACTCAGCAAAGAAGCATTAATGATGGATCCAGAGTCTTATTTTGGAATGTGTATGGTTTGATGAACAATATAGATTATTCAATGATGAATGGTGGATCTAAAAGTGCAACCCACAAAACTTTCTTAAATTCATAGTAACATCTCCTAGGTGGGAACTCTAGTTACATTTATTAATTAGTAATTTGATTGCTTTCTTGATGAACCACACCCAAGATGACATAATGCAGTATTTTCAGATTCAAATTAAGCATAAGTTGCATCTTTCTGTACATCCCATTTGTTTGGTTTCTTTAGCACTGAAATGCACCATTTTATGCTCAGGAGTCAGCTCGGCCTCCTGACAAGGAAACTATTGTAAAAGATGCAGTTGAGGCACCTCAAAAACAGACAGAGAATCAACTTCAGGTGTCTGTATGTTCAACTTCATTATCTGAACTATCACCAACTTCTGTTTCACAGTCTTTATCATCTGCCCCTAGTCCAACTGTACCAGAACAGAGATTGTCTCCTCCTAAGGCTAATAGTGTACAAGTGCTGAAAGTAGACAATAGAACTCCTTCTGGTGGTACAACCTTATCTTCTGTTTCTGTTGCAAGGGAATCTGCATCTGATGGATACAACTGGCGGAAGTACGGTCAGAAGCAAGTGAAGAGTCCTATGGGTTCTCGAAGCTATTACAGGTGTACCCATTCAAATTGTTGTGCTAAGAAGATTAAATTTTGTGACCACTCAGGACATGTGATAGAGATTGTTTATAAAAGTCAACATAGTCATGATCCCCCGCATAAAATTGAGTCCCCCAAGGAAAGTGAGTTGCTTCCTTCCTGTAAACCTAAAGTAGAAAGCAGTGTTCCAAAGCAATCTATCAGGGTTCTGACTGATTCTGATCCGTCATCTTCTCCAAAAGAATCTTTACAAGAAGCACCTTGCAGTACTGATAAGAATCTAGAAAACTCATCTAATGGTGAGAATGGTAAAGTTATTTTGAAGGAAGAGCATGTTACTGACCCAGAGCCAAAAAGAAGGCAAGTTGCATGTGAATTCATTTTCTTCACAGGAAATAATTTAAAGAATAAGTATTTTTTTCTAATTGTGGCTGGACCCAATGGTCTAATGTTCTTCTCCTTAATACAATAACTAGATTGAACAAAGGTGACTTAACATGCTTGGATTCAGCAGTAAAACCTGGAAAGAAACCAAAGTTTGTTGTACATGCGGCAGAGGATGTGGGGATATCAGGTGATGGATACCGATGGCGCAAGTATGGACAAAAATTGGTGAAGGGAAATCCACATTTCAGGTGCATGGCTATTATTTTTTGCTTTCTTTTCATATTTTAAAATAATAACCCTATTCATAATTCCTTTCTTCTGAGAGTTGTAGCTGCAGTGTGGAATTTTATAAATAAATTTTTTGTTTGATTTGGTTTTAAAACTTAACCTTTAATAATGACCGATTTATTTTATTTGGTGGTAAGGATCAAGGAATGCTAATTAATGCTTGTAAGTGTTTTGTTTCAGATTGCATGTCCCCTTTTAATATTCTAAGAAATACCTCTATTCATAATTCCTTTCTTCTGAGAGTCCTAGCTGCAGTGTGGAATTTTATAAATAAATTTTCTGTTTGATTTGGCTTTAAAACTTAACCCAAATAATGACTGTAGTTTATTTTATTTGGTGGTAAGGATCAAGGAATGCTTATTAATGCTTGTAAGTGTTTTGTTTTAAATCAAGGCTTGCATGTCCCCTTTTAATATTCTAAGAATGCTGTATCCTTTATGGAAGCTTGTCTCCATAAAAGTCGGACTAATTGGATCTTCAAGAGAATGCAGATGGACATCACTGTAAATGCCATTCCTTTCTGTTGCACATCTTCTAGTTACAAAGAAGTAACAAGCAATCAATAATTGCCATAATCATCAGTTACAAGTTGATGACAGCAAGTTGAGAACTCAGTCAAAAGATAATTTGGTGATGTGGTGGAAAACCATAACTGAGAAGCTATTCTGTTAAAGGGCATTTTCATAAAATTTGCTGGATTTTTTTTTTCTTTTATTTGGGGAGAGTAAATGCACCAAATCATTGCCCTGACACCACTTATTCTGGGATTTGTTTTTCAAGATTTTTGGGTAAAATTCTGTTTTAATTTTTTAATTGCTGTGTTCCATAAGATAACCAAACAAGCCCTTATGACATTGTAAAATCAATTCTCAAAATATTAAAAATTAGCCAAACTGTACATTTGTCCTTCACTATCACCTGATTACATTTGAGTGTTGACATTATTATCAGCAACCAAAAAGATCAAATAAGAATTATAATATCAAATTTAGGTGGATTGAAAGGTATTAATGATGTGCTGGAGTCCATATATTATCCAAATCCAAATGTGTGGTAGAACCAGATCTTCAACCCCTGAAATAAACTTCAAATACAAGCTGAATATCATCCAAATACTAAAATATTTTTACCTCTGAAGAACATTGTAGTAACCACTTGATATGATCCTAATTAGGAGTCATATTGTTTTAGGATCATCCTTGAATTGATTATCGTGTAATAAGAATTATAGATGAAATAAAACAAGGAGTGAGGTAGAAGAAGTGAAAAACAACGCAAATATTTAAAAATGACATTTATGACGCAAATTATGAATGATAAGGAAATAAAAAAAATAAAACAGAATATAGAATAGATGAGAAATAGGAATGGAGGCACCACACTCAGAGAGTGATAAGTCAAGTGAGGATTTGCCACAAAGATATGAAAAGTTTTGATAAGAACCAAGAGGGTTCTAATCCAAGAACCAAAATGAGGCATACTCTTGAACTACAAAAGGAGTGAAAATATGGTGAAGAAAAATAGAACAAAATATATCTATTTATAGAGAAAAGTAGCACCTCTCCACCTCTACTACAAGTGGCCAGTTAGGTTTAGCACAAGAAAAGTAGCAGCATGTGCTTATCCTAGCATGGTTTGACCCAAAACAATAGGTCTGATTATAAAGTTGTTCCAAAAAGAAAAAGAACCATATTAAGAAATAAGATATTCAATTATATAATAAAAGAAGTCTTGCCCCCACATTGAGTCCTTCATTAACTTGGATCACTTAGACCATCTTGAGTGTTTCTCCTTCTAGATTTGGGCTTGAGTTTGGAAGTGTTGATCTTCCTTTGAAGTAATATCTTCTTTGTTTTCTTAGATCTTGCCCTAACTATTGGGCCTCCTAGCCCAATTAAGCTCTTACTCTTCGTACCTTTTCCTTCTTTTCTAGGTCTTCCTTGATTTACATCACTCCCTCCTCCTATGAAAGAATTTTTGTCCTCAAATTTAAGTCTTCAATAGCTACATTAAAACAAGTTAGGTTAGTCTCTTTAAATGTTTCATGAAGATCATACTTATCTAGCATGTCATCCTTGTAGACTCTATCTTTGGGCTTAAACTCAATCATCTCCCAAGTTGGCCTACTAAGTAAAGGGACACTACAAATTAGGTCCAATGATTGTTTTCTCCCTTCCGTTGGTACTTTTCCTAATTGGATATCCATAGGTAGGTTATCTTGGTTGCATTTCTTCCATAGGTTGACACTTGCAATTTTCTGCAAATGAGAGTTAGAACCACTAGACAAAAAATGAATATTAATATGTGAGCAATAATTCATAGGTTATCTAGCTAGATGCACTCTTTTACCCTCATTCACTTTTAAAGATAGACTTTCTTTTCTTCTCTCCCTCATTTTTCTTTCCCTTTGTTAAGACTGAACAAATGAAATAGGAGACTGAATATGGTATTAATAGATTATTTCAACTAATTATAGAAACTAGAGTGAAAAAATAGTGATGGAATGGAGCTCTGCTACAATGTGAAAGCGAAAATGACAGGAAATAGGAAAACTCCCTCCTAATAACCTTGAGATCAAGCTCAACCGCCTTTGCACCCACCACCAGTGTATTTCTCTCCTACCCTCCATTCTATTATTGCCCCCTCCTTATATTCATTCACACTCCTCTCTGTTTTCCATTATTGCCACCTGTCCATTCAGTTACAACTCTCTCTTTTCCTTTTTCTAGTTCCCCTTTCATCTTAATTAGGCCCACACCACCATTGTACACATTTTCCTTTCCAACTCTCTCCACATCAACTCATTTTCCTTTCCAACTCTCTCCACATCATTCTTGTTTATACTTGCGAAATGGGCCTAGCACCTTCATGCTCACTTTCATTTCCATCTTTTATGCTAACTCCTTTTTCCTCTTTCTTTCATTTTCTTTTTCTTTTCTCTCTTGCTCTCCTTTTATTCTCATTCTCTTTTCATCCTCACATACTTTGTAAGAGTGAATTTACAATTATTATGTACAAAAGAGAACTTATGGAGATTTAGTATGTCTATCAAGTTGTCATGGTTTCCTAAGCAGGATGTGACAAGTTTCCATGGGAACAACACCAAACAATATTTCATCTATGTACTTCTCTATGGAAAAATTAAATAAAACTTGTTGGTCCACTAACAATTCTCCCTCTTCATTTAGGTTTGTTTTGACTTGGGATGTGTAGTAGTCTTTAGGTTGAGCTTAGTGACCATCCTTTTGCTTACCACATTAGTGCAACTCCCACTATCTATAATAAGAGAACATACCTTTTCTTAAATAAGACATCTAGTATGGAAGATATTTTGTCTTTGGTTTTGGTCCTTTGTCATGACTACCTACCAAAAGTCTCCTTACCATTAACAAGTCCCCATCTGGAGCATAAGCTACACATTCTTCTTCACCTTCACTTGAGGGTGGGGAATTTACACACAAGTCATTAGAGACTTTCCCATTTTCCCTCAACATCATTTTTCTTTTGTTTGGGCATTGAGACGACATATGTGTCCTTTCCAAACACTTGAAGCACTTGATGTTTATACTTTTAGACGAAGAATAATCATTAGTAGAAGGAAAATTGTTTAGAGTTTTTAGAAACCATACCTTCCTTGAGATGTGTAGGGGAGTCTTCCTTCAGTTAATTGTTCTTCCAAGTGGAAGGTTTGGGATTGGAAGAAGACTTTTGCCATGCACTTTTTCTTTTGAATTGTTGCTTTTTATGGCTTGATGCACTAAGTCATCAAGTCATGAAGGAAACATGCCATGATAGCCTATCTTTCTTCAACCATATTAGCTTTTATCATGCCACCAAATTAAGGTATAGTTAGAAAATTCAAGGACAACCACCCTTACTTTTCTTTCTTCATTATAAGAATGGTAGGAAAATATTTGTTCAACTTTGGTTTCCCACTCTAGATAGGCCTTGGGGTCATTCTTTCCTTGTAAAGAAGGTACTTGGGTCTTTGCTCCTCCCAACTCTTCTCCTCTTTCATTACTCATATACCTTCTATGCCTTATATCTAACTCCTTCCACTCCTCTCATGTCTCCTCCTCTCATGGTGTCTCTTATTCTTCCTTTCTCTACCCGAATAATAGAAACCTTCATTCTCATGCGAGACCTTATGCTGAGGGTCTCCTCCTTTCATTATCCAATCTTGTGTTAATCTCCCCCCTAAACTTCTCTTATTCTCTTGTTAAGGTTTGCATTAAGGTTGGAAGATGGTGTACTTTCTCCACTCATCTTTTACACAATTGATAAGATAAAGTACAAGATTAAAGGACATTGCCACTTTTTTCTCTCAGTGTTTACACTCTTTGAAATAAGTCCACTCGTGTTTTTCACAAAAAAAAATGGCTTTTGATTAATGAAAAATGTTCTTACCTTTTAGTTTTTACCACTAAATCCTCTTTATACATTCTTAAATAGAACCTCTGTTTGGAGATATTATAGATATCTGATAAGATATGATAGGTAACTCATTAAGAGGTTACAAATATCTAAATATCTCATTAGGAGATCGTGAGCATTGTAGTTTATCTACAATGCTTATCTTTATTTTTCTGTTATTCATATTATCTTTAAATAGTCTTTACCCTATAAAAGGGAGATTAGAAATTGTATTATTGAATTTAATCAATACAAAGTTTCTTTTACTTTTAATATAGTATCAGAGTTTCAGATTTTGTGAGCTCTGGTTCTATTGTCGTTTCCGCTGCCTCAATTCAGTAAGCTACTACCCTCTGACAAGACTCACACGTCGGCATGAGATTAGTCAAAGTCTTCTTTGTCATTCCCAACTATCGGTGATAACGGCAAAAGATAAAGTCGCTATCTTGAGAGCTAAGGAACTTCCAAATTTAAGTTTGGACGAAAAGAAAAGGATTGCAACGAAACAAAGCGAGTAGTGAAAAGAAGGCGAAGGGAAAAGTAGAATCCATTTACTAGTCCCAGATTTTGACCTTTATGAATCCATCCTCGGTGGCCCAACTCTAAACATGCCATTTCCATTCTAATCTTAATAGCCCATAATTCAGCCTCTACCACTGTGTTATAATTGCATAAGGCACTGGAAAAACCAAAAATAAATTTACCCTTCCAATGCCAACCTCGAGACATGAAATGATAATGACCAAAAGTGACCAAGAGAACGAAAAAAACCTTGATTGCATTACCAACCATCATGCCTTTCATGACTAGTGCTTTTATTTTATTATAAGCATTAGTTATTTTTTTGCCCTTTGATTGTCATTATCCCTCCCAGAAGAACCACTGCAATTGGACCTTGTCGACATTGTTGTGAGTTCTAGCTTTTCTGCATTGCATGGCTTGTCAAACCTTTGTATAGGTTTACTAGTGATTCTGTTCCCCACTTTGGTTATTGAAGAAGGTCATATCTAGTGTTTTATCAAGGCTAATCGATGCGCTCTCATGGAGTTTGATGGCTACTTTTGTTGACAACAACTATAATGTTTTTTCTTCTCAATCGCCTTCTTGAATGTTGTAGATTCAATAATTGTGGAGATGGCACGCGGTGAGTCACAAAGCACCTCAAGATATCTTCAGGGGTTCTTCAGCCTTTGGAGGAATTATGAGCTCCTACTTTAGTGGATCTTTGATGGATACATATGGAGTAGGGTTTGTTTTTGGTGTCACAACATTGTTTCCATAGTTAGCACTTGCAATTGTTGTTCTTGTAAAAGAACAACCTAGGTTCAGTACAGCAAGGAAAAAAAAATCTCTTCTTCCTGCTCATGTTACTGTTACTTCTTCTTCTTCTATTCCTCTTACTCTTTCTTCGCTTACAATCTTCTGATTCAGATTCAGATTTAGATTTAGACTCTGCTCCTCGAAGAACCACCAGAACTCTTCCTACTGGCAGATTTCTCAGATTCAAAATTGGAATCAAATTTGGATTTTCTTCTTGGTTTAACCTCCTTGTCAATCTTCCTAGCCACGTAGTCTCGGTCATAAATTTCATTGGGTTTGTTATAGTCTTCCAAATCGTTGGTGTCGTGCCTCGGAGAACTCGGCATGACGTTCCAGATGCAGTGCTTCAATGTTTTCCTCATCTTCTGCCTCTTGAGCCTTTGGTATTCCTCATAGCTCAAACCCTTCAACTCCTCGTCGGACATGGAATTGGAGCATTGCCAATCGCTGCAGTCGCGGTCCAAATATACACTATTTTTTTGCAATCGAATTTTCTTGGGCAGAGCATTGTCGTTCGGAGTTCCATTTGTGTGCCTAGGGTTTCTATGTTCGAGCGATTCTAAATGGTGGTGGCAACGATCTACGTGGCGATTGTATGAGTCATAGCTAGGGCTTCGATGATGGCGATAATCGTCAGAGACATGGAAGTCGAGGGTGTGGCAACCATTATGTCGGTGGCATTCGTGAGGGTTTACGATGGTGGCAGATGGCCTTCCCATTGAAGAAAAAAAATGTTTTTGGAAAGCTCAAAACAGAGCATTATCAAGTTATAGGTTGTGCGACAACTTAGTGTTTTGCTTCTTACTTTGTTTATTTTCTTGTAGCAAGCAACTCTACAGTCTGACTTTGCTATGTTCTCGAACTACTTTACCACAAATTCTCTTGGTTTTACCCTTATGGTTTTGGGATGTGTCAAGCTTGTTACCTCGATTGCGTCTCTACTTGGTGTTGGCCATTATAATGGATTTATGAAGAATTGTACTTCACCGTTGGTTCTCAGCACATTCCTTTTAGTGTATCTCCACAGGATGTGTGGACTGAGCGTTGGTACCCATCATGATTTTTTTTCGTTGCAAGATTCTTCGATTTTGATCTCTTTGCACTCTCACAACAATGTTAAAGCATAATTGATATGACAAGGGAATAACTCAAGCCGTCAACATTGTTGTTATGCAAGGGAGAATCTAGAGGGAATCAGAATAAGATTTATCATGTACACCAATGGTTTGATGAAATGTTTTGAATTCATTTTGGCTTTTGAACCATAAGTTTGCTAAGTTGCGATTGTGGTTTCTATGTTGTGTTAAGCTTCTGCCAAAGATGATTACACATTGATACATTTGGCTTTTTTTTGAGTGGTTAAGTATTGTATTTGGCTTCTATTCTTGATGGTTAAGCTTTGTTGCTTATTTTTTATGGTGGTTAAGCATTTGTTCTTGGTTTGCTTCTGCCTTGTTTAGGTGGTCAAGCATGGCTTCTACTCTTAATGATTAAGCTTTGTTGCTTTTACTTTATGGTGGTTAAGCATTTTTTCTTGGTTTGCTTCTGCTTGTTTAGGTGGTTAAGCATGTTTGCATTTGTTAAGTGGTTAAGCCTTGAGTTGTGACTTTTGCTTAATGGTTAAGTTTTTGCTCATTAGCTTTGGATCTTTTCTTACATATGAATTGTATTAGTGATGACTTCTTTTCCACCAACGTTTATTCCGACGAAGACTTCTCTCTCATTGACGTTGATTGGTGGTGACTTTTTTCCCACCAACGTTTATTTCGATGAAGACTCTTTTCTCACACACGAATTATATTAGGTGTGACTTCTCTCTCATCGTTGATTGGTGGTGACTTATTTCCCACCAACGTTTATTCTGATGAAGACTCTTTTCTCACACACGAATTATATTAGGTGTGACTTCTCTCTCATCAACGTTGATTGGTGGTGATTTTTTTGAAGCTTCCAAATGCAATTTCTTAGAAAGGTGGACTTTGCCTGATGGACATTCTAGCTATTTTGGCTAAGCTATATTTCTACCAAATTTCTCTGACTTCTCCAACATGTTCTCCGACTTCTCCAGCCATCTCGAGTTGCATTTCAAATTATTATTTGAAAATCAAATTTTATCTTTATTTGTAGGGAAATAAAATTTTCTTGGTGTAACAAGTTGAAAGCTTAGTAAGCTTCAACTTGAGGGAGAGTAGAGTGTTGGAGATATCATATATATCTGATAAGAGGGGGAGTAGAGTGTTGGAGATATTATATATATCTAATAAGATATGATAGGCAACTCATTAAGAGGTTACAAATATCTAAATATCTCATTAGATTAAGAGGTTACAAATATCTAAATATCTCGTTAAGAGATTGTGATCATCGTAGTTTATCTACAATGATTATCTTTATTTTTCTGTTGTTCATATTATCTTTTCTTTACCCTATAAAAGGAAGATTAGAAATTGTATTATTCAATTTAATCAATACAAAGTTTCTTTTACTTTCAATAACCTCCAATGCATATCAATTATCAAAATTACATACAATTGTGAACGGTCTCCCCAAGTGTTATCACTGGAAATCCAACAAAGTAAAATAGGAGAGACAAAATGAAAAGGAAATTTAAAAGGACAAACAAGAAAAGCTAACTGAATAAAGGTAAACCTCAAAAGGAATTGCAAGAAAGACAAAAAGGAATAAGAAGAAATGTGCAAATTGGATATGGAGAACAACACTACTTTTAAGAATTCCTCAAAGACAATCAAATTTAAATTATTCAAGTGTAGGGGACAATCTTTTTTTAAATTTTTTTTTCTATTCTTCGAAAATAGACATCTCCTTTATTTATATTATTTTTTTTTACCCATTTATTTTTTGCACTTGCAAACATATTAATATGCACAATAAATTATATATAAGAATTTGTTAAGGTTAAGGAATTAAATTGCATAGAATTAAAGATGATTAAATTACATGGAATTAAAAACAATTAAATTGTGCAAAATAAGACAATTAATGACAATAATGTTGCAATCACACAATTAATAATGCAATTATAACATAAAAGACAATATTAATCGACTTCATACCAAATGATGAAAATAATTCTTTCTTTTTTTTTTTGGAAATTAAAGAACACGAGAACACTATAAATTTTAGGATAAAGATTCTAGATACCGCATGATACGATCCTAATTGGGAATTATATTGTTTTTACTTTTCGTTCTTGAATTAATTATCTTGTTATAAGAATTATTGATGAAATAAAACAAAGAGTGACGTAGAAGAAGAGAAAAATAATGCAAAGATATAAACAATATG
The DNA here is from genome assembly GCA_025330945.1 of Mucuna pruriens. Classification (NCBI taxonomy): domain Eukaryota; kingdom Viridiplantae; phylum Streptophyta; class Magnoliopsida; order Fabales; family Fabaceae; genus Mucuna; species Mucuna pruriens. Next base: position 1,298,287 of record JAENHJ010000116.1, read on the forward strand.
GTACAAATTATGAATGACAAGGTAATAAAATAAATAAATGAAACAATGGGAATGAAAGCGCTGCATTCTTATAGAGTGATGAGCCAAGTGAGAATTTGTCACAAAGGTATGAAAACCTTTGATAAGAACAAAGAGAATTCTAATCCAAGAACCAAAAAAGGCACAACTCTTAAACTCACAAAAGGAGTAAAAATATAATCTTATTCAATAGTGAAAAAACATAGAGAAATCACATTCCTATTTATAGGGAAAAGTAACACTCTACAAGTGGGCAATTAGATTTAGCTCAAGGAAGGTAGTAGCTTGTGCTTGTCCTAGTGTGGTTTTGCTCAAGCCCGATAAGGAGGCGATACCTAGTTTCTCTATGTGCATAGTTCAGTCCAAAAGTTCAGTCCAAAACAATAGACCAAATTACAAAGTTATTCCAAAAAAAAAGAACCAAATTAAGAAATAAGATGTTCAATTACATAATAAAAGAAGTTTTGTCCTCACATTAGGCCTTTCATTAACTTGGATTACTTGAACATCTTGATTGTTTCTCCTTCTTAATTTGGGTTTGAGCTTGTAAGTGTTGATCACCTTTTCAAGTAATATTTTCTTTGTTTTCTTAGATCTTTCCCTAGCTATTGGGCCTCCTAGCCCAAATAGGCTCTTACTCTCCTTAGCTCCTCTTGAAGGCCTTCCCTGTTCCACAATTCCGCATCACCACTCTACCATTCTGGAAATGCTTTTAAGTTTTAACAGCTGTACTAAGACATTGGCATGATATACTTACCAAGTTAGCTATAACAAATTAAAAAATGTTCTTTAGAGCTTGATCTTCAATCAAGATATGTTTGCTCCTTTAATCCTTATTCTAGTTTTGAAATGTGTTTTGCATTTAATGTTACTTTGCATGAGGATCCATGTGCATTTTTTTAATTAACTTTCAGGAAAAAATTACCTTTTTCCCCCAAAAGTTCTATTGGAAAAAGATTTTGAATATATTCAAACATAAAATAAGTTAATTCAAAAACACACAATATCAGTTTATGCATAATCAAGGGTTGGTATGTAGCTTAGCATATGTCTCTAGAATTTCGACTAAACTAGCTTTTCAAAAATTAGTTTTCATTAGCCTTGATAGTTGAAATAACAATTGATATCTGGAAGAGGATTTTGTGCTTGTGAAGTATGATGGTCATCTCTCCACTTTTTATGCTGTCACTGGAATGGTCAAAGTTAAGTATGTTCTGGTAAGATGGTCTGTGGCAGTTAGTAGTCAAGGACATCTGAGTCCTGACTGCTCTCTGATACTTGTATGGACATAAAAGAATATGATTATAAAACGGATGATTTTTCTCTTACCAAGGCATTTTATAAGTTCCATGATTAGGTTTGAGGGTATTCTGTTTAAAATTGTATCTAAGTTGGGCACGAGTTTCGGATAGCATCTATTGTTTCTAAATGTACGGTCTTCCCTCCTTTGGTTGCAACATGTGATGATAGAAGCATTTTAGATCCTGTTTGAATTAATTTTTCCATAAGTACTTTTTGAAAATTAGCTTTTATGAGAAGATTCTCCCATTTGTGGCTTGTGTTCACACATTTTGCAAGGCTCTAGCTGGAAATCAACAAATGTGAGTGACTTGGACGCATATTTGTTTTTATTATGAAAAACCACTTGGAGCGAATAATCTGTTAAATTTTTTCCATGCTCAGGTTGTATTTCCCTCATTTATGGTAGGAAAATAAGTATAATTGGTTGATAGAGGATTAGAAAGTTGTATTGTTGGTAGTATGGTCCTTCTGTATTTTGCTGAGAAGAGCTGCTTCATATGAGAAAAAGTTAGGGGACAGACATCCAAGCGATGAAGAAGCAATTCTCGAGAAGTTTTGAAAGAGTTTAAGAGCCCCCTTTGATCTTTATTTGGAATGTTAACTTCCGTTTTCGTTTTATTGTATTTGGCTATTGAAAACTCTTGGTTTTGTGCTTTATGAATATGATGTGGCTTGAATTTTCAGAAACTACTACAGATGCACTTCTGCTGGATGTCCTGTCCGAAAGCACATTGAGACTGCTGTGGATAACTCAAAAGCTCTAATCATAACATACAAGGGAGTACATGATCATGACATGCCTGTGCCCAAGAAACGACATGGTCCACCAAGTGCTTCGCTTGTGGCTGCTGCAGCACCTGCTTCAATGAACAATTTACACGTACAAAACCAGGAAACTTCTGCTCAGTGCTCAGATGGCACAGAAGGAGAATTAACAGGGGAAGCGTTGGACCTTGGGGGTGAAAAAGCAATTGAGTCAGCTCGAACTCTTCTGAGCATAGGCTTTGAAATTAAACCTTGTTGAATACATCTTTCACAAATCATGCAGTTGTATCTATATATAAATTAATTGGTAGGTCTCAATTTTAGTAGTTTCCCATGTTTATCTTCTCTTTCTTGATTTTTCCCCCATGTAGTCTTTTAGTGGAGCAGTTCATGTATATTTGCTTGTACACGCGTTCAGCTTGTCTGAAAACAGTTTGCTTAGTGGAGCGAATATAGACCTGAGTTGTATCTTATTCTCATGGGAAGTAAGAATAGGTGAGGATAGTAGAAAGGAATGAAATGAGGAAGCAGATAGAATAGAAAAATATAGAAAGGATGTAATTAAAATAGAAATATAGAGGAGGAAAAATTCGGAGGTGAATTTTTGTGGGATCTAAAAAATAAAAACCTCCAAATTAGTATGAAATAAGAGGGGAGAATATCTCTCTTTTTAATTTTTTTTTTTTTTTGTCTAAGTTCCTTAAAAATTAAACTATTTTTTATAACATGATTAAAAATTATGTTAAAGAAAAAATAATAAAAATAAATAGTTTATTTTTAAAACAATTTATTTATTTTATTTATTTATTTAAAACAATAACTTATGTGATAATTGTTTTAAAAGTCATTTCAAACTTTTAATTAGTTGACAATATATATTTTTTTAATTATAAAAATTAAATTCTTCATCATTACTCAAATAAAATAATTACAAAAAATAAGATATATATTGTTGATATAAATTTTTTATGCTATCATCCAATAAAATTTAAATATTTAATCACATCATATTAATTATTAAAAATAATTTTTTTATCATCCTCCTTTGTCTCACTTCCGTTTCACAAAAGCTCAAATCTCTTGATTTTCTCCGTCATTCTCATTCCCCTCGTCTCAAACTCAAACTATTTTATTTTTTTGCAATCCTCCTATCTCGAAATCTTAACCGTCATATTTACCGGTAACTCTCCACTATCCCATTTCAAAATTTCATCCTTCATTTTTTGGTTACCCTTTTTTATCCCCACTCCGCATTTTTTGGTTAACCTTCTTCAAAACTTAAATCTCCCCCTCCTGCTCCTCCTTCTTTTTTTTTTTTTTTTTTCATACTTCACTCTAAATTCCATCTAAAAACTCAATGCTTTATTTATTTTTTAGGTTTTTAATTCAATTAAAATAATATGATTTGATATAGCAAAATAGTGAAATTTAACCAATTGTCTGTATAGAACAGTTGTACACTCGGAATACATAATCATTATACTAAAATAATTAAGTTATTTTAGTACTATGATTTTATTACTTTACACAATACAAATCTATAATTATTATTATTATTATTATTAGAGGTAGTAGTAGTAAATTAATCCATTTATGAAAATAGTTAAAAGCAATTATTTTATTTATTTATATTTAATATATTTTATTTTTATATTGTAATTATCATAATATAGGGAAATATAGTATGTATAGAAATGTTCATAACTCAAAATTTAACACTTTAACTTTGTTGACTAAACTATTATTTTTGTTTTCTAAGGATTCACTTGACATTAATTTGAACTTTTTAAATTTTGTAATATGAATAAATTCTTAAATAGAAAAAAAAATTCAATTTTTATCTTTGAAAAGCTTATTTAGTTTTGTAAAATTTTGATGAATGAAATTGATATCAAGTAAATATTTAAAAAAATAAATAAGTAGCTTCTTCTTTTTATAAAAAAATTTAATATTATATTTTAAAATTTTGAATTTGTAATAATCTAAAAATAATATCAATTTCATTATCTATAGTATATAAATTTGAGAAACACCAAATGGATAGTTTTGCCGAGTGTCAATTTTAGCTTCTCCTATGAACCATTAATGCATGCTAACTGTGGAAGGTTTTTACTATTCATTATACAACACATTTCCTTTTATACCCGTTTTATATACATTTTTCTTTTTTTTTTTTCCCCTTCTTATACATATTTTTATTTTACACATACTTATTAATATTATTATATATTTTATAAAATTATGTAAAAAATTATAAAGAATATTTTTAAAATAAAATTATTTATAATTAATTTAAAAAATTTACCGCTAAATATAAATCTATTTTTATTATTAAATATGCTAATAGTGATATATGCTGCATGATTTTAAATGTTTTTATAATATTAAAATGGCAAACTCATTTAAAATTATACGTATTATTTATATCATACTAAATTAATATAAAATTCAAGTGTATAATAGTTTTCACTATAATATACAAAATATATAACATTTTTAATAATTAAAAAAATAGAAAATATTATTTTATATAAAATTTTAAGAAAAATAAAAATAATATTACTGTACTGCTGAAAAACTAAAAATAAGATTATTTAGTCTTGCTACCACAATATAAATTCTTTGCTTTAAAATATAAAATTTTACTATAAATTAAGAGAGGAAGAAGAATAACTCTTAAAGTGTTACTATGAAGGAGTGATTAGTAGAAGAAAATTTAGTTTTTTTCCGGAAATCTAAAGTTAGAATAATTAGCTTTTTGTTTAGTATATTTTTCAGGAATAGTTTTTACCTATGTTTTATTATATGCATTGTATGAGTTACTTTAATTAGTTCTATTCAAGTACGTATTATTTAACTCAATTATTTGTAAAATAAACAATATTTTTTAGCTAATATTTAAATTTAATATTTTTTAATATAATTATTTTTTAAATTTTAAGTTATTCAAAGTATTGTTTATAAATTTAAAATTTTATGAAAATAAGAAATTATTATTTTTTGAAATATATCATTATAAAATAATTGAATTATTTTATCACTTCATATTTCAAAATTAAAATAACATTTAAATTTAAGAAATATTTAATATAATGCAGTATATTTAATCATTTTAACATTTTAGGAAAGTGATTTACAATTTTATATTATTTAAAATATTTAAATTTATAGTTTTGTTATTGTTAATCTTAAATGGTACATTTTTTATATTCAACATTATTTTAAGTAATATCTTATTTTGGTTGTTTATATTTAATTTAATTAAATTTTACATTTTAAATTATTCAAAATATTATTTATAAACTTTAAATATCATAAATTAATAAAATATTTTTATATACGATGTAAATATAAAATAATTGAATTATTTCATCATTCACATTTCAAAATTACAAAAATATTTAAACTAAACATATTTAAATCTTTTTAAAAATTTTAAACATAAATTTCTTATACAATTTTATAATATTTTAAATAAAATAATAAATATTTGTACGTCTGTAAATGTATGTCTCATGTGGGTAAAATGCAAGTAAAAATAATATTTAATTATATTTTAGATCCTTTTAATTTAGTCAATGGATAACATTGAACTCGTAATTTTAATTGCTTATTTTGATCCATACATTTAAATAATGACCAATTTTAGTTTATTTAGTTTTAATAGTTCAATTTTGATTCCTATGTTTAAAAAAATAGTAATTTTAATTCATATATTAAATAATTTATTTTATTAAAAAATATTAAAATTATCTATTTTTCGAATGTATAGATCAAAATTGAACAATTAAAATGATTTAATTTTTAAATGTGTGAATCAACAATTAAAATTATAATCCTAAAATTGTTGAAGAATCAATGACAAAACTAAGGAGATTAAATTTATAATTAAATCTAAAAATAAAAAAATTCAAACCGGTCATTCCAACTGCTGGTTCTTATTAATAGAAGCAATTTGTTTTCGACTTGTCCGGTGAAGAACTCGAGAAATTAGCATAGCCAATTATAGAAACCTTTTTCATAATCACTAACTTTAAAGCATATAACTTTTTAAAAATAAACCTTTAATTAATATGATGATATTCTAAAAAAGAGAAAATAAATAATACACTAACCATGTAAAACCTAAATATCCAATCATTAGTAGAATAATATAGGAGTATATTACTGTCGAGAGCTTTAGAAATATTAGTTAAGAATTTCATAAATAATTTTTTTATTAAAAATTACTTTCAAGATTAATTAAAAATCACATGGGCAAGAAATGGTGATATTCTTTTTATAATTTTTTTAACCAGTAACTTAAGAGTTAAGACATTCGTTAACATTCTTCTTATTATTAAATAATTTTGGTGAATAGCTTGGTTAACTGTTTTTATAGCTGTTATTTGGTTGTTAATTTTAGAAGACACGGTCTTACCGACATTACATTTTATGTAACATTAATATAAAAATATTTACGGTGTTAATAAATTAAAAAACGTCATGACAACATTGTTATCATATAAGTTAAAAATTAATATAAAAGAATTTTTACAAATTAGTTTATAAATAAATTAACGTAAACTTAATAATTTTTTTATAAGTGTTTATGAAAAAATTTGTTGTGATAAATCTTAATAATAATAATAAAATATTTTACATTATATATAGTTTTACTGAAACTATATTATTAGGTTAGAACTTTGGAGGTAAATTATAAAAACATATTGATTATACAAACCCAATCAATAGGTTAGATTCGTGGGCTAAGGACACTATAAACAAACATTTGAAGTAACAATAAACCACCCGTTTATAGAGGTTTCAACAACAAACTTAAGCTTCATGGAAGACACATATAATTCAAGTTTTGACACACAATCATATGGTATGAACAAATGAGTTGCTCTACAATCGAAGAGTAGAATAAAAAGATAAGAGTCTAAGAACCTTGTACCAAGTTCTTAGACTTAGAGGCCTTAGCATCGCTAAGAGCAAAGACTCTCCCGAAAGTCTTGAAATGATTGGGCACTTCTTCCAGCACTAGATGACTTCTTCTTCGAAAGCATACAGTTCCTCGCGATGTGACATTGCTTTCCACAATTGAAGCAAGTCACCTCCTTGTCTACACACTCCCTTGTAAGGTGACCAAGACAACCACACTTTAGATACCTATTTTGAATGACAAAACCAAATCCTCCACTACTAGCTCCCACTGATTAGGTAAGCCTCTGACCTCCCTAATGGTTGCCTCCATGTTTGAAGGACGAAGCTAAGTAAAACATACTCCTACTTTGACCTCTAGATTGTTTCCCCTTCATAGGCCCCACATCACCCTTGAAGTGTGCAACCCTAACTCTCTTGTCTTTATCATAGATCCAACACCTATTCACCAAGATGGGAAATTAGCAAATCTCTCGGTAATTAATAGTTTGCTTGATCTCAAGACACAAGTCATTAATAAACTTCTTACACTTCGAGCACTAACTTGCCTCACCTTGATAGTGTGGATAATACTTAGAGAGTTCCTCAAACTTGGCTACATAATAAGCCATAGTTGAGTTGCCTTGCTTTAGCTCAAGAAACTTTATCCCCTTCTTCTCTCTCACATCCTTTGGGAAATACTTCTCCAAGAATACCATTTTGAAGCTCTCCCAAGTAACAACATGTCCTTCAACTTCCAGACGAGCACAAGTGTCCTTCCATTAGTACTCGGCTTCCTCGACAAGCACATAGGTGTTAACTTCGTTGTGTCCTCCCCTTAGAATACCTCTCTATTTATATTCACATGAAAAGAGTTACAATTATATGTACACACCTAAAAAGTAAGCCTAAGGTGCTACAATTATTGGTGCACACCTAATAAGTTAACCTAGAGTGCTACAATTATTGTTGTACACCTAAAAGCTATTACAATACATCTGAAAATTATCCAACCACGTTTATTTTTTTTTTCAGAAAGTAAGGCTGTACTATAGCCTTTATATTTACATAGCCAATAGGAAACTTACACCTAAAATTATACAATTATTGAAACATCAGTACAGTCTTCTCCTCCTCCTCAAATATAATTAACAACTTTTAAATATTTATATTATTTCTTTTTAATAGATGTTTAACAAAATTTCAAATATAGTTATAAATATTTGAATATTTAATATATATTATCTATATTTGAAGGACATTATCTTTAGATAGGAAAGATATTAAATAGCATTTAAATATTTAAATAATATATATTTAATACTCTAACCCAACCCATTCTAACGATATAAGAAGGGGGAGCTAGCACAACCCCTAGTGTGTTAGAAACTCTTCTTGTAAATCCTATTGTAATTTTATAGTAGAAGATAGAGGAGGACGACTTTAAGGAAAAAGGTCTTTGCTTGGAGTGGATATTCCAAGTAAAAAGTAGAGTGAAATTATCTCACTATTGGGTACTAGTATGCATTGTAGGTAGAGTGGTAGTTCCTAGGATATATAATTGATATGTTGAGATTACTTGTATGAACTAAGTTATGGGTATGAATTAAGACTTGAGCATATATTGCATTAAAGCATTGAGTGATATAATATTGTGAAAGCTAAGTTAAGGAGTTGTGAGCACCACGATGAGTGACTCAGTCTTAAAGGGGTGAGAATGGGCTCGGTGACACTTCTCAAGTGAATTATCTAAGCCTTTGAGGGGCAAGAATAGTTCTCAGTGATTTGTGTGGGTTGCAAATGAGTTACTAATGTATATATGGGAGGCCACGCTCAAGGACCTCAAGAGGACATGAATGAAGAAGCCATCTCTACACTTGAAGGTCCCATGACATGGAGAAGGCTCAAGAGAATCCAAGAGGAAGTGCAACATGAGTTGGCTACATTCAAGGGCCAAGAGGAGGCCCAAGAAGGCCAAGTTTTGTATCATTTGTCCAACTATCATTTGGGCGATGTATAGGGATGGAAGGATACCATTTTCCCTGTATTTTCATAGCATTTTAGGTACTTTTCATGTAGGATAGTATAGCCTTGAGCCAAAGTCCATTTTTGTGGCTTTTTCCTTGCTAGTACCTTTTTCCCAAAATCTGTCACTAACTCGGTTACTAAGGCAGGCCATTTCCCTTGTTAACTCGGTTATTAATCTTAGAGGTATAGTTGGCTTGCGTGTTGGGTCATTTGGCTTAGGATTTCGGTGGTTTACCTTAATTAGGATTAGAGGACCTTAATAGGGACTTAATCAAGGGTATATAAGTCCTCCTTATAATTAGGATAATCACTTTTTGAATGAATTTGAAAGTGCATTATACTCTTGTGAGGGTTTCCTCTCTACTCTTGTCTTGAGCAAGAAATCCCCATTCTTATCAAGCTTTCATGATGCTTATGGTAAATCTCACTTCTCTTATCTAATCCTCCATGAGTTAGTGGCGAGCTCCATCCTCTTCCTTCTCTATTTTCACGTTTTCTTCTTCTTCCATTTCGGTTCCTAATTTTGTTACTAATATTGGTCCTTACTTGAAGTTAGGTGATAATTCATATTTTAGACACCTTACAAAGTTTTAAGATGGGCACAATTGAATATGATTTATAGGAACTCATATTAGCTAAGATTTAGATTACTAGCCTAGAAATAAGAGAAATATAAATGTGTTAATATGAGGGTATTAGCTAATAAAATGTTCATCTTAATTGTGCAGGTCATAACAGGAGTCGCGGACCAGCAGAGACCGACTCCAAATCGAAGTCCAAGCCTAACTCCCAGCCGGCCCCAACTCTGAACCTGAGGAACCAGATCTTCTTTGGCCATTAAGAGCGGCTCCAGCAAAAGCTGACACGTGGCCAAGATTATCAAGGAAGCTAGCAGTAGCTATAGGTGGTTATTGATTAGAAGCTTATAAAAGGATATTTAGTTATTAGTTGAAAGCTTCTAGAAACTTCTCTGTAACTTCTCTATGAAACTTCCGCTAGAAGCTAGGAACATGTATAAAAAGGGAAGCACATATCACAGTCGACAAGTTGATACGCACTCCATTTTACAATTCTGCAAATCATTTTCTTTGCTCTCACTCCATTGTTTGGTGGTGCATAGTGCCTCAATGACGCTTGGTCGATCGAGTGAGCGTAGGTCAAGGTTCGAGCTAAGCTGAGTTGCTAGAGATGATTGACCAGGAGGGATGAATTTGTTCATCTTCACGACACGCTCTAGAGGTACTGCCTCTTATGTTCCTTAGTCTTCTTCGACTGAACCACCTCAGTTTCGTCCATGGCGATTGTCATGGTGAACTGAGTTAGTTTGTGTTTTCATCCATTTCATATATGAACCCCTGTATCAATAACTTGTTCATCAATAATAGTGATGTTTCCATATTCTCTCTGTGTGCAATTCCTATCATATTGAGCTGCTTTATACTCCATGCTTGCAAAAGGAACAATAGTATATAACGTTAGATTAGGTCAGTTGGAACCGACCTAACAAGTTAGGTAATTGTTAAGAGAACCTTAGATCAACCAAGAGCGTAATCCCTGCTTCCTCAAGACAGTGATTGTGTAAGCCCTCAATAAGCAACGGACGAATGTTCGGCGATTGTCGTAAGGCGTAGGTTGGTTTGGAATTGTATACAAATCATTAGGAATCATAACCAATTGTTGATGAACCTGTGAATTGATATAGTAATTGTTCATAGTTTAGATTGTCATTGTTTTCATAGAATAGTTTACTTTCTGTCTTGAAATTACGCACAAACCCCCCTTATTTACGTTTCTATAAGTACGCGACCGAGTCCGAGTCTGTCCGAGTCTATCTCTAGCCAAGATCGGAGGTGTCCAAATTTGTTCGACATAACCTATCTCTGGCCGAGATCGCTCGCGTCTGTCCGTGTCTAAGACCGCGCTTAGCCAAGATAGTATCAAATATAGCTCAACCGAGTTTGTATCGGCTCCGTCTCTACCGAGAGCGAGTCAGCATTCTACACATTTAGTGTTTTCCGTATGACTTTTGAATTCCGCATTAGTTACAACTGAATACATTGCATCCTTGAGAAGAATGACCTAGGGTTAGCTATGCTATTAGCTTTAGTTTTTATTTGATAAAAGCCATCACGACAAAAAGCATTATCATTAGGTATTGATTGTGGATCCAAGGGTGCATTAGTTACCTTGCCCTAGCAAGGTGAGGATGACCCTCATCAGTCCAATCTTATGACAAGAGAAACTAAGGAAACAACTATGTGACATGCATTATAATGAAACAATTGTGAAGGAAAGTAAATACGAGCCAAGTGATAAGGTCATTAGTCCTATTGGGGGCTACTCACTATGGAAATCCCAATAGTCGTGCTTAATCCCATGAGTCAAGACATACAATGTAAGTTGAGTAGATCTTGATGTGTTACTAGAGGATTTCATGCTAGATGGGATGACTAACTAATAATGGTTAAGAAGAACTATCCTAGCCTACTATTATGATTGTGATGGAACCACATGCATACAAAGTTAGAAGATAAGGAACATATCTAACATGGCATACACATTGTGATTATATCTTATGCTACTTGTGAGTATGCATTTGTTGTTATATGTTGTATAACCTGTGTTGTCTACCTAGCCTTTCTAAGGTACTCTTGCATAGTAGTGTGACGTGTTCTCACTCCTCTATATTTGTATGTTTATTTGTATTTTGGTTGAATACCACTTATAGGGAATGATGCTAAGCAGGATCTCAAAGATTAAGATGTTGTTGTTTATTGGTTCATTTTCTTAATAGTTCTATATAAGGGACTTTTCTCTTATAGGTTGCAACATCGAGACTAGATCTTTGTTTCGATTTTTGTTTTATTGTATTCTTTTTTGGGGTATGGGATTATGGTCTTTGGAGTGCCATTGTTGTTTTTGAAAGATTGTTCTGCACGTTTTAAGTTTATGAATGTAAACTCTTTACACGTGACATGAATAAACATCAATTATTTTAGTAATTTACTTCTTTATTAAGTTTAAATGCTAGTCGGGTAAAGCGTGACATAAGTTGTGTAAGTGCCTTGAAAGGTTGTGTTGGTATGTATGAAGTGGAGAATCAAAATCCCTACATAATCATTCTTTGATTCAACATGGTCATGCTTTATAGTACATAGGTGTGCTCCTCTCTTGTATGAGTGTACTCAAATTTCAAAGTAGAATCTTCTATTAGCACAACTTACTAAATAACAACATGGTCATGCTCCTTATACAAGATTGAGTTTGTCAAGACATGTGTATAGAGACGAACGTGCTTTGATGAGCACGACCATGCTCCTCAACAAAGACAATAAATCTTGCATTTCTAGACATAAAAACACAAGATCCTCACCCCTTTTTCATAGTTTTACCTTCATTTTCAAGGTGATATTAATACTGAGAAGAGTAAAATCTACGTAGAAATATCATGAAAATAATAAAAATTACGCCTAAAAATCTCTTATTAAAAAACATGGATGATAAGGGTTTATAATTCTCCTATATTATAAATTTGAATACGGTGGAAGGTGCAACTTTCGCTTTTCTCATTTTCTCAATTAAACTATTTTTTTTTCATTCTCTCAATTAAATTACTTTTATATTCTCTCATTTTTCTCGTTGCATAGTTCTACGTTAAATACATAAGAATGAAATTAGTATTTTTTCCTAGAATTTTATAATTTTTCAAGTTAAAATTATTGTTATTATTAGTATATTATTATATACAAATATAAATTAAATGATATTTTATTTTAAATTTTAATAAATATTATTGTCTTTAAAATATTATTATTATTATGATACTATTATCTTTAAATTTAAATTGAATTTAATATTATTCTTATACTAATTAAAGTCATTAAAAAAATATAATAAATTTCTTTTTAATTTATATAACTAAACGATATTATATGCAAAATATTTAACCTATATATTCATGGAAGTTAAAATTCTAATTATTATAAAGAGTAAATCACTAATTTCATCCCAATAATTATAATGGTAAATCAAATTGGTCTTTAAAATTAATAAAATGATAAAATGATTCTTGAAATTATACTTATAGATCAATTTAGTCATTAAAATTGTAATGAATATAGTCATTGATATAAATAAAATGAAAAATAGTTCCTAAAATTGTAATTATTAATCAATTTAGTCTTTGAAATTATAATAGTAAATCAAGTTTGTCCCTAAAATAAAATTACTTAATTACTATTTTACCCCTTAACTTTTAAATTTTCATAAATTTTTGTCACTAATTTTTTTTCATATTTTGACCCTAAATTCATATAAAATTTCCAAATTTATTCATACTTTTAAATTTTTACAATTTTACCCCTAAAGTTCAAGTAAGCTTTTAAAAAATGGTAAGGGATTAATATTAAAATTTGAACCCTTTTCTCTGCCATTTCAAGAACCACCGATAAATCATTTAACTTATTTAGTTTATATATAAAAATTTATTATATATATCATTACTACATTTGTTAATTTTCCTCCTAAGTGAATATTTATATTTATATGAAAAATATTAAAAATTAAGAAAATAGCTTTTATTAAATAGTTTTATTTTAATTATATGAATATATAAATTATATAAACTTATTTATTTTATTAAATAAAACTATATATACATCTTCCACCTTTTTATTTGCAGGACAGTGATTTAAAAATTAAAATATTTAATAAACAAATATATAAGATATTATATAGTTTAACTAATAAAATTAAATAAATAAATTTACATAATTAAAATAAAATATTTAATGAATAAATTTATCATTTAAACTATTTTTCATGTAATAAATATAATATATACACTTTTGAAATCAAAATTGCAAATAATAAATACAATAGTGGAAATATAAACTAATCAAATTTAAATAGTTTAGTAATCTTGGTAATTGTAAAGAAAGAAAAGTTTTTACCATTATATTTTAATATAATTTAAATTTTATATTTAAACAAAAAGTTTAGTTTACCTGCACGGCTACCGTAAAATATTTTACCACCAATTAATTAGAAATTAGAATAGATATAATTTTTAAAATGATTATTATAAAAATTAATAAATATATTTTCGTAATAATTTATAATTAAATAATGTAAAGACTATTTTTTACAACAATAATAACAATATTTTAACCTAAAAATCATGTAAACTATCCGAATCCGGCACGTTATGGGAACTAATTTGTACAACAGTATTTACACGTAAACAAGTAATTTCAAACAAGAAGATTTCATATATTAAGATAATAATTTTGTTTGTCTTTTCTTATTTGATTACAAATTAAATGAAAACCAGCTCTGTCCGGTCCAACCAAAAATGGGAGTAAGAATAAGAACAATGTACACATGTCAAGCAAGGCGGCACATCCAATATCCATGTAACGGTCACAGCCGGTAGAAGATTCATCTTTACTCTATATTTCTCTCTCTTCTATCTTCTTTCTCACCCTTTGATTTTCTCACTTCAATTCATCAAATCACCCTTTAAAATTAAAAAAACACACTCACACAATGCATAGCCTATAGCTTTGTTGGTAGATTAAATTGAATAAGCACACTCTTGTTGAGCACTGAAAGGCCACCCTTTTTCCCGGAAACTAATCTTTCTGGGAAAATATAAAAGAAGCACCAATGAGAAGTGCAAAGGAATGTGTCAGCTTTTTTTATCCATGTGGGGTGACTGAAAAAATTGAGCTTTGAGACACCACCCTTTTCCTTTTGAGGTTGCAGTCTCGTTTTCCACAATGCACAATGGAATCTCAGAGTTTCGAGGCTCTGTCTGTGAAGCTAGTTTTTGAAAGTTTTCAGCAACATGGAATGCTACCCTTTTTTGCCTTCATTTTGAACCCCTAAACTTTGTGGTCAAAAAGGTGAACCCATTTTTTTCTGACCCTTGCTCGTGTGTGTCGTGTTACTAATTGCCAAACAAACCCCTAATGGATTCAAGTTCTTTTCTGGGTTTGGGGCTGATTTGAAATTTTGAGGGTGAAGTCTTCACGTGCCTCTTAAAGTTGAGGTTTTGAGTGTGTGGTTGGTTGATTTGAGGATTTTGAGATACCCCAAAACAGCTCTTACTTCAATTAGTGCATTTTGGATGTAAAAATTGAGATCTGTTTTGGGAGTGAGGGGAGTTCAATCACTGTGCCCTTGGTCAAAGTTTGATATTGGCTCTGGTTTTTATGGTTTCTTAAGTAAGCCTTCAAGTGATGGGAAAAGAAAATGAGGCTTTAAGTGAATTTTACAGGGACCTGATGCTGAATTAGAGTTTGAAGAATCCAGTGGAGTGTTTTACAGGCTAATATTTTGGAGGGTTCTGAAAATCTAAGGAATAGTTTTAGCAATGTCTCGAGCTCCAAGATTGAGGTCTATGAATGTTGCTGATTCAGAGGCAAGGCCTGTGCTTGGACCGGCTGGAAACAAGACAGGCTCTTTGAGTTCAAAGAAACCAGCTTCAAAGCCTCTGATGAAGGTTGATAAGTTGCTGGATGAGGTTGCATCATCATTCAAAGACAAGAAACCCCATCAAGTTTTGTCTTCAGTTGTCACTTCCTCTCCTCAGTCACATTCTGCCAGTGTTTCTTCGGTACTCCGCCGGCACGAGCTGTTACTGCATTCTAATTTGTCTCTGAATGCTTCATGTTCATCTGATGCCTCTACAGATTCGTTTCATAGTAGAGCATCTACTGGAAGGTTGACTCGGTCCTATAGCGTAGGTAGCAGAAGGAAGCTCTGTGTATCAAAGCCAAGAAGTATTGCCTCTGATGGTGTGCTAGAATCTCCCCCTGATGGCTCACAATCTAAGAAGAGGTGTGCTTGGGTCACTCCTAATACTGGTTTGTTCTTCTTCTTTGTCTTTTTCCTAAATTATTAAGGAAACATATTTATACTGAATTGTAAAATGACATAGGCCATAAATATATTTATCACAATGGTGATATTAAGTTTTAAGCCTTTTGGCAGATTCTTCAGTTTCTTTAAGATGTAGAAGTACTGTCAGAAATGTGTACATGGTAGTTCATTTTAAATTTGGCTTGTCTGTTATTCTCATTTAACTTAAATTTTAGTTCTTGGATATGTAGGTTTTACATAAAGTATATACCTCCATTTGGATAGCCTAGTATGTGTTTTCCATCTAAGTTGTCAAATGAGCAAGAACTCTTGTTTATTAAAGGTGCTTTTTAAAATATTGAGTTCCTTCCACTTGCTTGTGTTACAAATACTCATGTATGCTGTGGGATTTTAGGCACAATATAATAAAACATGCATTAATGTGTACCTTGTTTTTAATTTATGTTTTTGCATGTTGAAGAGAAAATTGGGAATTCTAAGTGATTAAATGATATGAACCTGATATATTGATGGATATGGAGTCAAACCATATCTTTCGTAATAATTTCACCATGATACCTCTGGACTAGATTTTTTTTTATGTTTTGTTTTCTGACCAAGTTTATCTTTATACTAGAACCATGTTATGCTACTTTCCACGATGAGGAATGGGGAGCTCCGGTACATAATGACAAGTATGTCATACTCTGAGCAAAAACTTTATGCTGTTTGGAAGAGGAATATAGCTTCTATTAGATACTTTGCTTGAACATTTTTTATCTTGTGCAGGAAATTATTTGAGCTTCTTGTACTTTCAAGTGTTTTGGCTGAACTCACTTGGCCAGCCATTCTAAGCAAAAGACATATTTTTAGGTATTCTTCTGTGTAATTTATTTTCCTTTCTTAGCCTCAAACTTCTTTACTGACTGGCTGCTTGAAGAATTTGTCCTCTGCTGTAGCCTATTTCGTCAACTATTTTGCATCATTATTGTTAATAAGGTTCTTTGCAGGGAAGTTTTTGTAGACTTTGATCCAGTTGCTGTGTCAAAACTGAATGAGAAGAAGATAATGGCACCAGGAACTATTGCAAGCTCCTTACTTTCTGACGTTAAATTGCGTGCTATAATTGAGAATGCTCGTCAAATATCAAAGGTAGATTAATTTTCCCTTGACTTTTGTAACCTTCAGAATATGCAAACGCTTGGGTTAGTTTTTTAATGTTTATTTCTTCTTGGACCATTGGATTAGGCTTTGGCAGTATTTCACTCCATCTGTAAATCCTATCTTCTATATTAGGTGATATTTACACCATCCAGGGAAAATGGTAATAATTTTACCAGCTGAAGTAGGTGGTAGTTCAAATTTCCAAATTCATTATCTATTGGTTCCAGTGAAATCCTGTGGCACCTGCATGTTTCATCCTTATTTGGATATGTTGGGAAGTCAACTACTTAATATCTTTGCATATAGATTGGAGCTTTTTATTTTATTTATTTAAAATTTTTTGTTTCATTTTCTGCATTGATTGTTGGAGGAATTACCAAAACAGGAAAGTAAGTCAAACCTATTTCAGAAAAGGAAACAGACAGAAAGTATTAATTGCCAATGTAAAATTGAATTATCCTAGTTACAGTGTCAACTTTCAAAATTTTTGTGCCAATCATTTCTTTTTGTTTTTTTTGGCAAAAAAATACGCACAAACAGTTTATATGACCAGGACTTTCTCATCCACATACTGACCCATTGCAAAAAACACATTATTTTTTATGGTTTTATGAGAGTGCTTCTCTCTCTCTCTCTAATAGCCATTTCAAACTAAAAAATCAGGTCTGTGTGGTTTTGTTTTTCCTTTATTTTTGTGTAAGTAGCTTTCCCCTTATATGCCTGCACTTGAATTTGACAAAATAATGGGACCACTTGAACTTAAATGCAGTCACATTAGTAGTTGGTGCACAGTTTACAAAAAAAAAAAAAAAGGTGTAAATAGAATCAATCATTTCTGTTTTGGTAACTGGCACATTTTTCCCCTCAAAATATTTTGCTTGATAAATTGGATGTCTTTTTTTCTTTCCTTTTATTTTTCCTGTCTCGGTAACAAACAATTGAATGACTTAAAATTGCTGTTTAATGATTATTTGATAAGCTAGGTTAGGTAATAAAGATAAATTGGAAGGTGGTCCTGATCCTTAGACCCCCATATGGGACAAAACATGATATTAATCTTTTTCAGTACAGATTGAACTTGTAGTAATCTAATTTGCAAGAGTGATATGTAACCCAATTATTTGGATTCTTTAACCTGCCAGCATGCATATCTGAGCTGGTATTCTGGTACATACCAAAGTCATCTATCAGTACCACAACGCCCTTTTTCACTAAGCTGACATAATTGCATATTTTCATCATGGCTATGCCCTATGATTGTCATTGCAACTAACCTTTTACAGGTTTTACCCGGTGCCAGGTTAGAGATGAGTTCGGGTCCTTTGACAAGTATATTTGGAGTTTTGTGAACCACAAGCCTATAGTTAGCCGATTCCGGTATCCAAGACAGATTCCTGTGAAAACACCAAAGGCTGATGTTATTAGCAAAGACCTGGTGAGGAGAGGTTTCCGAGGCGTAGGCCCGACAGTGGTATATTCCTTCATGCAGGTTGCTGGTTTAACCAATGACCATCTCATCAGTTGCTTCAGATTTGAGGAGTGTATAGCCGCGGCAGAAGGGAAGGAAGAGAATGGCATCATGGACAATCTTGCTGAGCAAAAGGAGAGTGAAAACATGATGACATCAGACCTGTCCATTGCCATGGATGATTTGAGTTTTTCCTCAGAGTAATGGTTCAAACCGTGGTGTTTAGTGTACTACTACTCTCTTAGCCTTAGATTTATAATGATGGAGGGGAATATGTGTATAAATCTCATCAGTCCCTAAACATGATGGATTCTTAGATTGTAGTTTACTAAAAGCACAAGTGAATTAAATCAATTTGGTACCCTTTCTGCCTTAGAAATTGGTGTACAATTTTTTGTACAGTTTAAAATATCAGTGATTACAATTTCTTTGAAGCCAGTGGCAGCAATTCTTGTTGCTCTTTGTCACCATCTCATTGTAAGAAATTCTAGGTATATCTCTTAAGCTGCTGTTTCGTTGGCCATTCTAATTTAGAAAACTTTATAAAAAAAATTTATTAGATAAAAAAAAGCTAGCAACATATCTTTATTACAGTTTTTTTAACACACTTTTATTAGATAAAATTTATTAGAAATTATCAAATTTTGTGAATTTTATATCTTATTTAATAAACTCATAATTTTGTAATTTTAATATTTCTAACTAAAAAAAGTATATTTATTAAAGTGTTACAGAGTATGTTGTTGCTACAGCTCTTCAATATTAAATGGCACACAATAAGAGATGTGTTTTACTCTCAAAACACACAAGAATCTCTCTCACCACGGCCATTCAGAATCCTGTAACGTATTGATTATTGGACCCCCATTTGAACCACCATACACATGCACGCACAGTATTGGATCAATCAGAATCAAATTTGAAATTATGAGGAGTAATTGTTGAATGAGTAGGTGCCTATGTTGAAAGATTGAGATAGTATTCAAATAATTAAAGTACAGATTTTGTTATCTGTTATATTATTATTTTAATGTATGTTAAACATTTGATTTGTCGGCACATATGTGTCAACACAAGAATTACTCGTAAAGATAAATTCCCATTGTAATGTCTGACAACGATAGAACAGAGGGTGTGTTTCCCTGTCACTGATGAGGAGGGGAACTCCTTGTGGATAAACAAATGCTGCGTTCTGTTTCCAGATCAGAAACAATTGTGGGGTATTGCTCGAGATCTTAAAATGATAATTGTGACATATGGTTGCGCGTGACATGGTTTCATTGAGGACTTTTTGCGTTCTCCTGTCTTTTAATATTTACGCTAGATACGTCTGCAAATAATGACTAGAAATAGAATTTTGATCTTCACGTGCTCTTCAATAATATGATATATAATTTTATTTAAATATACCTAATTATAATGAATTGTGAGGATTTGAGTAATTTGTATACATAATTTATTATCGATATTATATTTTTTTTAGAGACTACGTATATATTATATTATGAAAGATAATTTTTTCAAATTAAATAAGACTATTATAAATAATAAAACAGATTCTAAATATTTAACATAATTATACGACATTCGAACTCAAAATTAATTACTAAATTAACTAAAAAACAGTACTAAAAATTTAGCACAAAAAAAATCCTAAGAAAAGAATTGTCTGCGGTTATGAATTAACTGCGCACCCTGTATCTAATACTCCAACGGTTGCCTTTTGTTTTTCATTTGTATAGTTATATTTTAGAATATACTCCAATAAAACAATTTTCATAGTTAGAATGTCGAGTAACTAGACAACTGAAATCCTAATTTCAAATCCCTAGAGTAGGAAATCCACTCCCCAAAGCCAAGGGGCACCGTCCACGTGTTTGAATAGTGAGATACAGAGGAATGCTTTTTATGTTATTTAGGGTTTTTCTAACTAATGCCTTAATAACAACTTCATCCACGGGTATTCTTTTAAGTGCAACTTGCATAACAACTTATGACATATGGAGAGCAATCCGAAATTACATGTCAAAGAATCTGATTTTTTATTGGGGTGCTATTGCTCTTTTATTTTAATGGGTCTCGCAAATTTAAATATGAAAAATGTTAAAAACGTTTTAAGACACTTTTAAACACATTTTTAATCATTAGAATTTATTAAAAATTATAAAATTATATAATGCTTATTCTTTATTTACAATTTTCTATTAAACTTTAACTAATAATAAAGAATAAATAATATATTATTAACATTTCTCTTTAAATATATATATTTATTATGCTAAGTTAAAAAGCCTTACATAGTTAATGAGTTGAGATCAAAGATAGTTTATACATGAGAAATGTTTTTTTTTTCTCAAACATAAGTCGAATTATCTTTCTATCGTGCATTGAAGAACATTAAGAGAATCATGCACGATATATGATGATGATTTTTATTGAGTTAGAGGATTATTTAGCAAATTGGTTTGAAAAATATAAAATTACTCTTTATAAATACATTAATCCCTTAATTCACCCGTTTTTTAAGGACAAAATCGTGATAACCTATGAAAGTTAAAGTGGACAATACCTCAAATGTAATGATTCTAACAATACTAGTGTCAGAATATTAGCGTTAAGAAAAGAGTATAAGTCATTCTTGTACCTTAGATTCGACTTAGGGGTTTATTTTAGCATGTCAAGAAAGTCTCACCGTTGCGTTGGAGTCAAGACAAAATAATTCATAAACACCCTCTTCTCTTAATTCACTAAGGCATCTTTTGAAAATAAAACCATGATTGTTCATGAGAGTCAAAGCAAACAACAATATTAACGATATAGGAAGATTTCACTAACGAGACGTTTGGTAGAAAAAAATATTTTTCATAGCCAGAAATTATAATTTGTGGGAATTATGATTCCTAAGAATCACTAAAATGCATTTGATTAATTATAAATATTCTTGAAAACATTTTTATATGTTTACTGAGAATTAAAGCTTTCTATATTTGATTTTATAGTGTGTTTGGTAAGCTATTATAGTAGTTTATAAGTTACTTTAACTAACTTATAAGTTAGTTTGATCAAAAGAAGCTTGTTTTAGTAGCTTCTAAATTATTTTCATAAGTTACTTTAAGTAATTTATAACCTACTAGTTTTTTTTTCATTTTTATCCTCATTAATTTTTTTAAAATTTCTTTTTATAAGAAATTAAATAATTAAATTGTTTTTTATAATTTTACATTTATTATATAATTTTATCAAACACTTTCAATTCAATCAGCTAATTTAAGCTTTCAACAATTCAGCTTCTAGCTTATAACTAAACACATCCTTAAGAAAATAAAGAAATAAGTAAACAAGAAAATAAAAAAAACAATTTATCTACTAAGTTTTACAATAATAATAATAATGGAAAATAAAAAAGTAACCATAAAATTCAAACAAGATGAATAAATTATTAAGAGTTTATACTTTTAGATGATGATATAACACAACAAATAAAAAAAATTGAGAAAAAAAATAAGAAAAATATAATTTACTTCTTAAATTTTACAATAATAATAATAGTAACATATGAGTAAAGTTGGAAGACCCATCCATGGATAATTATCCTATGTGACCTCATACCCCTTAAGTAAAAAATTATCCTACTCATCATAGATAAATTTTGCATGTACTGATTAAATTTATTACGCATTGTGATCCCTACCGCTGTGTGCATGAGATGATCCATTCCCGGTATGAGCACGAACTCATAGTTGTGTGACTCGAGACAGCTGCAGATGCGAATGAATGCAGCGGTTTATATACAAGGAATCTTGGCGTATATTCACCATTGTCCATTATGATATCTAAATTTACTTTGCGCTAATAGGAAAGATGATCAGAAAAAGGACAACGCATTATTGAGTCAAAGAAAGTACACCACAATCAAAGGTCGGATGTAATGATCTATTACATATATAGTCTAGTCAAGATGAATATCGCTAGGTAAAGAACTCCGGAATGAGAAATGCATCAAAAGAAACAACCGTCACCACCCCCATGAGAAGAAGAATTCATGGCATCTACAAGATCCGAAAATGACATCTGCCAGCATATAACAGTAAAAAATATATTACCAATAAATATAAAATATCAGCACTAGTAGTTTGTAGCAACCCAACTACTTTGAATATTGGGAAACAATCAATTTTAAGGATCTAATCCCTTTTTGTCATTAGTTGTCTCGGAAAGCTTAAAAAAAATGACAAAATAACCCAAGTGTTTAATGATTATCAAGTATCATCAAATTACAAATTATTATTAGTACGACTTTAAGATAATTATTCTAAAAATTAACAAACTTACTATACATAGTGACGTGACAAGATAATTGTGTAAAACTATTTTTCATTGTCATTTAGCCTACTTTCTAATGAACTAATCCAAATAGATTGATGGTAAAAGAATATTTCTCTACATGATCTGTTGGCTATGACCATAACTCAGTTGGAACATTAATGAGTATTTTCAACAATATCTAGTCTTTTAACGCTATTCCACACAACCAACTACATAAACTGATATCAACTAACAATTTTTCATAAATAAACATTTCCCTTCTGATTGAGGACAAGCTCACCACCAGCATATAAAAGCTAAATGTCAGCCAAAATACAGTCAGCAGGATCAGATAACAAGAATGATGTATTATAATGAGGAAGGACCATAAGTTACCAGTAGAATATAATGCTGCAAAACATTAATGCTACAAAAACACTTGGATGTTAAAGATGATAGTAACTCTGGGAACTATTTGATCCCATTGCTACTTTCCTGCACATTTTAGCCTATCATTCCTCTCCCTCACACTGTCACGAACCTCATTTGTAACCAAAAATAAAAATGATATGGAGTAAGAATATCAGGTATACCTCATTTGAAACAGCTCAAGATGACTGTTAGAGAAAAAGGTAGAATTTAAAGCAAAAGAAAAGTCAAGAAAAAAGTAAGATATATCTAGAAACTTGGAGAGAAATTATAACCTATTAAAATTAGAAAAAAAAGTAAAATACTTAAAAGTTCTTCAATCACTTTGAACACCCTACAATAATTTATTAAACTGGCTATGAGAATATACCAATGTTTTTAAAATTGGACTGTTTATTGAACTAGGCACTGGTTCAAGGTTCCATGTTCAACTATAGTTGAACAGCTATTAATAAAATAATAATAATAATAATAATAATAATTAATAATATATAAAATAATATTAAGTAAATATAATATCATAATTAAAAAAAAATTTAAATATTTTTTTTTGAAAATTACCTGTTCAAACCAGTTCTTTACACCGGGTTTTACTAGTTTTGGACCAGGTTTTGGACCAGTGTTCACCAGTTCTGAGAGGGTCTTATTTTTTTAGATTAAATGGACTGGTCAGTCAGATTGGTCGAACTAGCCGGTCCGATCCGGTTTTGAAAACAATGGAATATACCAATATTTTCATAAATTTAAATAAGATTTCTATGTAGAATAAATGGTTCATTTGGGCTTGGCAAAGGCAGGAAAAAAGTAAAAGGAATGGTAGTTTATGTTCAGTTTTGTTTACCTCCTTTCTAAAACAAAACCGGTATGATACTAATTACTAACAGCACTAGACAAAAAAGAACAAAATGATAGAGACAGCAGGCATACCCCAGTAGACCTCTGCCTTGCCAAGTTCTAGGAGTGATAGTTAAGTTGATCACTGTGCCTTGCCTCATGATAACAACCGGTACTGCACAACCCAGATTTGACTGAGCCTCAGAAGAAAGCCTTTGGAGCAAATTATCACCTGCTTCCACATTGCCAAATTTCAAAATTTGATCCCCAAGTTGAAAACCATCCTCTACTGCTGGTGATGCATCTGCTATCTCGTCTACAATTGCAAAGGGTCTACTAATCAACACATCCACATCCATTGAGTTGGGGGAGTGTCTCAGAAGGACATTTTGTGATGGGACTGATGCAACAGTGTCTATAGTTGAAGAGGTCTGAGTATCTGAACCATCATTATTACATAAGCAAAAAGTCAAACATTATGATGTAATAAATATAATTAATTATTCTTATATGGAGAGTAATCTTAATCAAACTAAAGATAGAAGAAAGGAGAAAAGCTAACACAAAAGTTCACACTTAGGAAAACAATAGCTTTGCAAATACTGAAAATTAGTCACTTTAACAACAAAACACAATGACAAACAATCATCTTTTCTTACATATCAATATTATTCTAAAGCTGTATGGCAACTTTGCATTCAGATTTTGGCATCTTCAAGGAGCAGTGACTTTGTCAACCCTCTTTGGAGTCATCAACAAAAAGGACTATGATTGAAAGAAAGATTTTAAGATCCTTTAGAAGTAGGCAGGTTTTGCAGGGTTGATGTGCTAATAGTTTGAGGATAATGCTAGAACATTTCATCAGAGATTTCTTCCCTCACAACTCATGAGATAGAGTGGTTGCTTGGCTTCTCTATGGGTGTCAGATGAGGTCACAGTCTTGGTGCTGATGGAGAGGCAGCAAGGGGGTGGAGAGGCATCAGAGATGGTGAATATTTAAATTTTAATTTAATTCTCAAAGAATATATATATGCTGTGTGTCTTAGTGTCCTATATTTTAGACATTAGCCACGACATCCGTGCTTCATAATTCATACTATCATGATTCAAAAAGAATAAAGAGACTGCTAGTAATACTACTAAGCCATAACATCAAAAGCTATATATAGAAACAGAATTGCTATAACCAGAATTTCACACTAGCATATATAATCAAACTTTCACTAAATAACATGAATACAAGAACAGTGACTATTTGGTGGTACCTGAATTCTTGAAGGGCGACGACCTGCTTCCAAGTCTTGCCCAATGCAGAATTTGTATATTTTGGTTTATTTTCTCAGTTATCTCCTTGTGGTCATTACGCAGCTCTGCACAGAGAACGAAAATCTTGAGAGAAGAAAGTGGCAGCACGTTGACGCTAATGAATATCATAAAGAAGAAATTGGAATCACGTAGAATCGCGTAGAAGTAGTAGATCGATGCGGGAATTTGAAACCTGAGAGGCGACGTCGTTGGGCTCGAACGACGGGGATGTCGACATCGGAACGAGGAAAGCCCTAGAAAACGAAGCGGCGTCTTGTGAAGGATAAATAAATGTTTATGCAAAGCTTTGGAATGAATAGATGGATGAGATCAGTGGTATGAGAAAAGAAAGGGAAAAAGAAAACCTCGGAATCGACGAGATTGCCGGAGAGGCCAGGAGCACCGGGCTGAGAGAGGCGAGCGATGATAGCGTTCATCTCGGCCTCCAAGGCGCTACGCTTATCCATCAGAGACATGGTTTCTGCCTTCATGTTCGTCGCCACCATTGTGATTGTCACGTTCCTCAGCGAAGCAAGGATTGTTCCTTGTTCTAAGATGTGTACCCTGCTGACACTCTATTGTGCTCTTGGGACGTAGATGACCCAGTGGATTTACTATTTACCCTTTCTGGATAATCTTTTAATCGATAAAATATGATTATAGTCGTTCGTATATTTAATTATTAATTTGTCCTTTATAAATGTTCACATTTAATTGTTTTAATCTTATGTGTAAAAATTGTAACTTTTTTTAATTATTAGATGAGTAAATTTATTGTGTTTTGGTTTCTCTCTTTAACATTTTTACTGATTATACCGTCTACTAATAGTAACTAAAATCAATCTTGGTTACGAGCCTCGCACTTGCTTAAATTTGAGGTTGGAAGATTGTATATATCTTGAATATTGATAGATGGAGATAATCTTAATCATAGATTGGTATCTTATACTTTTTGAGGATAGAGTACTAATATTTCAGCTCTCACATATTTATGATTCACTCAGTCCTCATAATACTAGTCCTCATAATACTAGTTATCATGGTAGGTTATTGCCATGAAAACATTAACTATTAGTCTTGTGATGTTTATAGTCCAATATATGCAATGGAGGATGACATTGGGCAACAATTTATAATGGTTAAAGATTCAAAGAATTGTTTACTCTTAGATATGATGGTTTCGAGCTCATGTGTGCTCACTACCTAAAAATAGGATGTATTATCATCTCATGATTCGACATGATTTAATGTCAATTAGTTAAGAAAATATACCTCGATGAGTGATAGACACACTTGAATGCTATGATAATTGGTATTTTGAATCGTTCTCTAGGGTTATTATTAAAACACTAACATTGCTTTGAAGATAACTACAAAAATTTTCTAACAATGTAGAACTACCAAAATAAAATTTTTACTATCACTAAACTCTTAGAAATTTCTTTTCCAATAGAAAATTTATAATGATTTAACAAGTACCAAATTTTTTTTTTTACGATTTTACATCATTAGTAAACATTTTTAGGAATGTTATAACAATAAAAAATTAATAGAGTTAAAAGACAACTAACAATAAGGACAAAATGCATTAAATTTGTTCATGATAGACTAAAACATACTATTTTTACGAAGATATGTTATTTTTATAACAAATTATACAACTAATTTCACAATTAAGAGATAAAATAGAGAAATACGAAATGTAATAAATAATGTGACAGAAAAATAGAAATAGAAAGTGATATTTTATAAATTGTTGTATAAATAACACATCTTTGTTACCACGCAAGTACAAGAATGATGTCTTTCGAAGCTCTATATGGTAGGAGATGTCAAATGCCTTGTGTTGGTATTAGGATGGTGATCACTTGATAATGGGACCAGAGTTAGTACAACATATAACAAAAAAGATCAAGAAAATCCAAGACAATATGAGGACCTCTTAAAGCTGATAAAAGTCTTATGTTGACCAACAAAGAAGGACACTTGAATTCAAAGAAGGTGATCATGTTTTCTTGAGAGTTACACCTATGACTAGGATAGGTAGAGTGATAAAATCTAGGAAACTCCTTCCGAAATTCATTAGACCTTACCAAATCTTACATTGAGTCGACTCTATAGTTTACCAAATAGCCCTATCTCCTTTCTTGTGAAAAATACACAATATCTTCCATGTGTTCCAATTGAGGAAGTACACTGGAGATCCCACGCATGTAATAGAACTTGATTCAGTACAAAATAAGAGGATTTGACCTATGAAGCTCAACTTGCATGGACTAAAGACAGGAAGATGAAACAACTTAGAGGAAAAGAGATCGCTCTAGTCAAAGTTGTGTGTAGTGACATGACAAGAGATATAACATGGGAACTAAAAGACAAGATGCGAGAGCAACATCTACAACTCTTCCTAGGAAAGCGTATTATTGAGGACAACAATTTTCTTGTTAGGGAGTATTGTAACATAGTATTTTTTGTGTGATTAATTAAAGTGATTGATATGATTTCAAGACAAAATTAAAAATTTCAATAGAAAATCTTAATAAGCTATGTTACAATTTTTTTTAGAAAGTTTCGAATAAGACCAAAATAGTCTAATGCACATTGATAAGCTTCGAGTTGGTCGTCACTTCTCTTATCAAAATACTAGATTTTCCTAAGCTAAAGTAGCACATGGTCAACCTAGGTCATTCTTCTTAAGGACACTTTGGTTCTAATATTTCTAAGGTACAAGGTTGAAAAAGATTATTAAACTGATTATGTAGTATGCGGACTTTAACAAGCAAAAGTAATTGGGGGGTTTTAAACAGAAAAAGTAAATTGCAAGAAACGTCAAGATTAACTGAGGTAATTAAAGAAAGTAAAGATTTTCAGGCTAGCTGAGGTTACTAAGATTGCTACGTTTACCAAATTATTAAGACAACAAAGACATATTTATGCTATCAGATACAATGAGATCAACGCAATGGTTCTGGTTCGAATTCCTAGCATGTAAGTATTTCCTCGCCAACCTATTCCTAAGGCGACTGCCTAACGTTCATTCGTTATTGACTGAGGCCTTACATAATCGCGGCCTAGAGTTTGTAGGGATTAAGCTCATGATTGATGTAGATTATCTATTGATTATCTATATTATTACTTAGCTAGGTTCTAACCAGTCCCTAATC
Organism: Mucuna pruriens; assembly: GCA_025330945.1. Classification (NCBI taxonomy): domain Eukaryota; kingdom Viridiplantae; phylum Streptophyta; class Magnoliopsida; order Fabales; family Fabaceae; genus Mucuna; species Mucuna pruriens. The sequence goes on from JAENHJ010000116.1 coordinate 1,326,838, forward strand.
TAGCATGATCTATTCTTAACATGCATAATCGTAACACAATCAAGAACAAATTAACTAGAGGAATTACAAACATGCAAATGCAAAGAAACATATTCATTCGTTGGTTAGTCAAAATACCGATACAAAGTGGATTCAATGGACAAGATGATGGCCAACTTTCTACGACAATCGCCAGTAATAGTTGTAGTGTTCCACCTTCGATGGCCAGGTACTGAGCGGTTAAATTACTAAGCAATGTGCCAACGCGCCCAAACAATCTCCTCTTCATAACCGGCCGCTACCCAGACGCAAGTCCTGTACCTACTCGATCGACTAGGCACTCGATGAAGCACCGTGGAACAAAGATGATTCAGGTGGTAATGGAGGTTAATGGTGAGTGGATAGTATGAGTTTATCGATAACTTGTGCTAACCTAAGAACATAGGCATACGTTCCTATTTATACATATATCTTAACAAACTCTATAACCATCTTAATTGTACTAAGAAAATTAACTGAATTAACTACCTGATCTAACAAAATTACTAGAATAACATACTATAACTACTTTACTAATTTTCACATGCTTAATTGCATTATACATGTGCTTGAATCTTGCTTTGGTGGAGTCGGCCTTCAGATGCCGGGATGGATCCGATTCTGGATGGGAGTCGGCTTTACTTTGCGGTCGGCCACAAAGTTGGTCCTGCGGAGTTGGCTTTGCTTGGCCGAGACGACTTCCTAGTCAATTTGACTTCTCTGATCTCACTTTTGACCTCCAAAACAAGACTAGCTCTTTTGTTAGTTTAAATCAATAGCTTAGCTTAGATTTGTATTTTCTTTAGTCTAACCTTGGAAATCTAAACCTTAGCTAACATATGACTCTTAACTATTATTTATGTTTTATTTTACCCATCTTAAAGACCTACTAAGGGATATAAATTGTGTACTATAAGACCCTCACACTTACATTTTGCACTCCTGGGCGAGGGAGTTTATGAAATTTAAATAAATTCAATAAGAGATAATGTAGTTCAAACATACATTCATCCTGATTCCAGACCTCCAACCAGTTATGAAACTCTATTCTCCACATCCAAATTAAGTAACTTCAAATTTTCAAAAATTTCAACTAAAATTGACAAAGGACTCTCTAGCTATTTCTCTCTTTCTCTCAAGTGTTTAGGCTTGTGTTTACACTTAAACATCCTATGTTTTTAGCACTTCCAAACTTTGACCAGCCTCTTTGTTTTTACTATCCGAACATGCATGCTCCAATGATCATTTAGGACTTTCATTTGGTTTGTAACGTGGTTAGGGTAAAGGTGGGATAAAAGGAAAGTAAGTGAGTTTTTCAAGAATCTAAAGGGAATAAAGGAACAATGGGGAGTAAGTCTTATAAGTATGGAGAACTCACTCCAAGATACTATAAGTCTTGCTTTTTGATACCCATCCGGCTCTTACTTTCATCCTTTATATTTTCTTTTTCTCCCTTTTTTGGAATTTTCCTTTTCTTTGGATATCTAAGGCATTTAGGCTTTTACTTTTGTACCCTTTTTACTTTTATTGCCTCATCTTATTCATCCACTATTTTTCTTTTCACCCTTTCTCTTTATTTTCACAACCCATTTTTTCTTTCTTTTAACAAGTCTGGGCCTTACTATGGTACACTTGTTTTTCCGTACCTTTTTCTTGTAGTTTTCCTTAGTGCCCCTCCCCCACACTTATAGTGGATCTTACTCCCAAAACAATTTCAATGCTCCTTTAACCACCACCCTCCCAAGGGTTAGGGTGAATCATGGATTTTTCCAGCTCTTGGCTTGTAATGAGCTATTATCCAAAAGGTTACATGCTCAACGGGGTTAGCAAGGGATTTTCGTTGCAAGGTGGACTTTATTTGGCCAGTGGTTTTAATAAGAAAAAGGGTCTAGTCATTACAGCATGTAAGTCAACACAGTATACAAAAAGTCAAGGCAAAGTCTAGAGTAATCTAATAACACAAATGCATATTCACACAAGAAAAGAAAAGAAATGGCAAGATGTAAGTCATTTTTATATTAGGCTCAAATTCTCACTAGGTAAAAATTCCTCTATCACTTCCAGTTTTAACTTATAAAATTTTTCAATCACTTATCGTCGAAGGATGCAAAGGTTCTCTTTTCATGCCAAGTTGAAAAATTCCTTTACCTAGGACTATGTACTGCTTATTCATGCTTTATTCTACCTAAGAAATTCATTTAAGTTTTCCAAAACTCTCAGCAACCAGACACAAAGAAAAACGCAAAACATAAACGGAAAAACAAAAACAAACAAAAACAACACACTACCGAGTCAGCATAGACCCAGCAAACGACAAAATGGAAGCAAAACGACACAAAATATGAGTCGACTTGGACTCAACAAATGACATAGCGAAAACGAAATGACAAACCAAGATGGAGTCGGCATGGACCCAGTCTCGGCAGGAAACCAGAGTCGGCTTGAACTTAGTTGAAAAACTTGGAGTCGGTACCGGTGAAACAATACAGGAAATATTACATACGAAACTAAAAACTTAGAAAATTTTTAGAAATTTTAGTGAAACAAACTTCATTCCCGACATTGCCCTCCCCCTTAATTATGCATTGCCCTCAATGCAGCTCATGCATCCGGGGATTCGAGGATTTCTTCAGGTATGTCCTCGAGAATGACCAGTTTTATCAATGTAAGAACATCCACCTTGCCCTCATTCGAACTCAGAATTGAACCTTCATGGTAGGGCTTCAATTGGTGCCCATTGACCTTAAACATATTATTATTAGTTGCATCTCTTACTTCTACTATGCCATAAGGAAAAACATTAGTCATAACAAATGGCCCGTCCCACATGGAACAGAGCTTATCGGCAATATGTTTTAACCGGGAATTGAACAGAAGTACCTTTTGGTCGACTTTGAACTCCTTCCTTAAAGTTCTAGTATCATGAAAGTGTTTTACCTTCTCCTTGTAGATTCGAAAGTTCTCATACACCTCCAAGTGTAGCTCTTCCAACTCCTGCAACTGTAGTTTTTGCTCTTGACCGGCTTGGTTGTAGGCCATATTGCACTTCTTGATCGCTTAGTAATCTCGGTGCTCTATCTCCATCAGTAAATGACAAGCCTTGTTGAAGACAATTTGATAGGGAGACATCCCTAATGGAGTCTGGTAAGTTGTTCTATGTGCCCACAAAGCATCCTCCAAGAGGCGGCTCCAATCGTTCCGGCTGGGGTTTGCCATCTTCTATAGTAACTTCTTAATTTCCCTATTGAAGACTTCAGTCTGGCTGTTGGTTTGAGGATGATATGCAGTGGTGACTCAATGCACCACTCCATATTTCTCGAGTAGAATGGCCATGGTGCGGTTGCAAGAAATGACTCCGTGGTCACTTATCAGCACCTTTGGCACATCAAACTTGTAAAAGATATTAGATTTCAAAAATTCTACAACAGTCTTAGCGTCATTGGCTCTAGTGCTCCTAGTCTCTACCCATCTTGAGACATAGTCAGCGACTAGCAAAATGTAAGAGTTTTCCTGAGAGACGGGGAATGGTCTCATAAAGTCAATACCTCATACATCAAATATTTCGCATAAAATAGTTGGCTGCTAGGGCATTTCATTCCTCCAGCTTATAGCATTCTAGGCTTTCTAACATTGCTCGGAGGCTAAGGCGAACGTATGTGCATCTTGGAAAATCATGGGACAGTAAAACCCACAGTCTAAGACCTTACGAGTCGTCCGAGAAAATCCATAATGGCCCCTCCAGTTGCTGAATGGCAGAACTGGAGGATCGATTGGGTTTCGGTCTCCAGAATGCACTTCCGCAAGATTTGATCATTGCATAGCCTCCACAGGTACGGGTCATCCCAGATATAGTACTTCGCATTACTTTCAAGTCTCACTTTATACGCTCGAAATGCTCCTCGCGGATACGTAGATGCGACGAGGTAGTTGCAGATGTCTGCATACCATGGTGACGCATGAGTCATCTATAGAATCTGCTCATCCAAGAACTCGTCTTGGGTTGGTATCGGCTCGGCTTCTCTCTCCAATCGGCTCAAGTGGTCCGCTACAACATTCTCCGCACCTTTCTTGTCCTTGATCTCTACGTCAAACTCTTGGAGAAGCATATCCATATGATCAGTCTCAACTTTACGTCTGGCTTCTTCAAGTGGTACTTCAGTGTTGCATGATCAGAAAAAATCACAATTTTAGAGCCAAGTAAATATGAATTAAACATGTCTAAAGCAAATATTATTGCCAAAAGCTCCTTTTTGGTGGTTGTGTAGTTGACTTGGGTTGCATCCATCGTTCGAGATGCGTAAGTAATTACGTGTGGCTGCTTGCCGACTCGTTGGCCTAGGACTGCTCCTAGCACGAAGTTGGAGGCGTCGCACATTAGCTCGAACGAAAGTGCCCAGTTTGGTGCTTGAAGGATGGGCACAAATGTGAGTCTTCTCTTCAACTCCTGAAATGCGTCCACATAGGACTGGTCAAAGACGAAGTCGGCGTCCTTTTGCAACAAATTGGACAGTGGCAAGGCGATCTTGTTGAAATCTTTAATAAATCACCTGTAAAAACCTGCATGACCAAGAAACGAACGAACTTCCGACACAAAGGCAGGGTTAGGTAGAGAAAAAATAACATCTATTTTAGCCTTATCGACTTCGATACCTCTAGTTGAAACGAGGTATCCCAGAACGATACCTTTAGTAACCACAAAATGACATTTCTCAAAATTTAAGACTAAGTTACTATCTATACACCTACGTAATACCCTTGAAAGGTTGTCTAGGCAGGCTTCAAATGATTCGGCATAAACTATGAAGTCGTCAATGGAAACCTCCATGTAGTCCTCCAAGAGGTTTGAGAAGATGTTGATCATGCATATTTGGAAAGTGCTTAGAGTGTTGTAGAGTCTGAACGACATCCTTCTATATGCGAACGTTCTGAACGAACATCTGAAAAACCCTCCAAAAAGCAAAAATAGGATTTACCTGCTAATTTTTCTAACACTTGGTCGACGAACGGCAATGGAAAGTGGTCCTTGCAAGTTGCTTGATTCAGCTTCCTATAATCGATGCACACTCCCTAGCTGTTCTGAATCCTGGCCGGCACCGTCTCGTCTTGTCGGTTCTTGATGACCATCATCCCGGACTTCTTAGGCACTACTTGAACTGGACTTACCCATTGGCTGTCCGAGATGGGATAAATGATTCTGGTTGCAAGTAGCTTTGCAAATTCCTTTTTGACGACGTTCAGTAGAGTCAGATTCAGTCTTCACTACTGTTGTCTAACCGGTCGGGCATCCTCCTCCAATAGAATTTTGTGCATCCAAATGGAGGGGTTGATCCTTGGAAGGTCGGCTAGTGTCTAGCCAATTGCTTTCTTGTGCTTCTTGAGTACTTCTAGCAACTTCTCTTCTTGTTCTCTGTTGAGATTATTAGCTATGATTATTGGAAATTGCTGGCTATCCCCCAGGTAAGCATACTTGAGATGCTTAGGCAACGACTTTAACTCAGTTGTTTGGAGTTGAGGTGAAACATATTTTTCTTGAGTTGATGGAGTCAAGAAACTTAGCATGTTGGGAGTTTCCCAAGACTTCGTCAATCCTGCAATGAATCAAATCAGAAATAGAGTCCCTGGAATAAGAAAAATGTAATGTGTGGATAGGATTTTAGAATCGGCTTTTGCCGCCACAGTATATAAACAATCAATTACATAAAAAATGTTAACAAAATCAGCTAAGCTAGCATTGCTAGTGCCTAATCGAAAACATTTTTCCATGAGCCCATCAATGGCGTCTAAGCTGAAGATGGAATGATCTTCGACGGGGTGCTTCAGTGCTTCAAAGATATTGAACTTCATGTAAGTATCCCCAAAATCCATTGAAAGGGTCCCAACATGAACGTCGATCTTCGTCTTTGCTATCATAAAAAATGGTCGTCCCAATATCAATGTGGATCCTTCCCCGAACGCTTCATCCTCCATATCTAGCATGTAAAAATCTGCTGGGAAAATCAACTCACATAAGTATCCCCGAACTCTATTGAAAGGGTCCTAGAATGAACGTCGATCTTTGATGAGTCACAATTTATACATCTTTTAGACACCTAAGAAGGAGGTTTGCAAGACTATTCGGTGCTTAAGGATGAATTGTTAGCTAAGATTCATTTTATGGGCTTAAATATAGAGAAAATACAAATCTGTGTTAATTCAGATTTCTTAGCTAATAAAAAGTATCACTCCTTCTTCTGCAGGTCAAGCTCAGTTGACCAGGGTCAACAGAGGAGTCTCGGCTGAGATGAAGTCGTCCCGGCCCGACCGACTCCATCTCAGCCAAACCAGAGTCGTCTCGACAGTCCATGCCTTGCATCCTAGCAGCCCAATAGAGTGGCCCAGTTGTTCTTGTCCAGGTCAGCTATCCAGCTCAGAGGCCACCTCAGCGCCAGCTCAATCACCATGTCACTTTTAGGGAATCTGCCACGTCACGTTGAAAGATCTTCAGAGGGGTAGAATAGGACATCCACATTGTAATTTTGTTAGGATTCGTTAGGATTAGCATATCACAACTCGTGTATATATAGGGGGAGTTGTGCACCTTTTACACGTCTCTGAATTCACTTTAATTCCATACTCATTACATCCATTCTATCGCTCTCACTCTCTCCACTCCACGGTGGTGCACGGTGCTCATTGGCGTTTCTCTCGATCGAGGAAGTGCAAGTTTGAGACTGGGAAGCCGAAGTCTGTTAGAGGGGACCGATCAGATTACTGACGCACTCTGGTGGAGCTGATCCTCAACACTCAGGCTAACGGAGGTGAACCATCACCATCAACCATGGCGATCGTCGTGGAAGATGGATCCATCTGAATTTAGAACCATTGTATTTGTATTCTATTTCTGTTAATCAATTTCATTCTGCAATTCTTATCTCCATTCTCTTCCTCTACTTTAATTCATGATTTGATCCGCGATTGCAATTAATTTGTGAACAATGTTAAGCTAAGCCGATTGGAACTGGTTTGACTAATTTAGTAGGTAATCATTTGGCGATTGTTAACTGAGAACCTAAAATCAGCTTTGAACTTAATCTCTGCCAACTGATGAGGTAGCGATTGCATAAATCCTCGGTATGACAATGGACGAACCTTTGGTGATTGCCATAAGACTTCCCAAGGCTGATATGGACTGAAAACTAGAGTGTGGAACCTGGACTGAACTTGGATTAATGGGACTGAATATGAACACAGTTATAGAATAATAATAATAGATAACTAGTAACAGTAGTATATGTTTACTGCATTCATAGTCTTACTTTACTTTCTGCTTTACTTGCATTCCGAATCCCCCTGTTTACTGCTTCTTAGTCTGAAACAGAGATAGTCCATCTCTGTAGCGTTTGTCTGCACTCAGCCAAGACCAAGCCGGGTTATCTCTACCGAGATCATCTCGGCTCAGTCTCTGTCGAGAGAGACTCGGCCAGTGCCGAGGAGAGTCAACACTTTACATCCCAAATTCTACGTCACTTCGCTTAACACCAAATCACAACTGAACACACTGTGTCCTTGAGAAGAATGACCTAGGGTTGGCTATGCTATAGTTAGCTTTAGTTATTTGATAAGCATTCAAACGACTGAAAAAGAACATCATTATCAAATTGGCGCCGTTGTCGGGGACACGAGTTCTTTTGTGTCTTTGTGTGCCAAGTCAAGTAAGGTCGAATCCCGAGTCTGTGAAGTGTGTCTGTCAAGTCAGTCTTGAGTCTTTTAAATTTGTCTATGTCTGTCTGTTTACTTTTGGATTCTGAATAAAAAGCATGCTGAGTATTACTTGTTTCTCTGCGTGAATTCACTGCTAAAAAAAAAAAAGACATAAGTATCCTCAAACTCCATTGAAAGGGTCCTAGAATGAACGTTGATCTTCATCTTCACTATCATAAAAAATGGTCGTCCTAATATCAATGTGGATCCTTCCTCGGATGCTTCATCCTCCATATCCAACACGTAAAAATCTGTTGGGAAAATCAACTCGTTGACCTGGACGAGTACATCATTGCAAACGTTGAGGGGTTGCACAACACTTCGGTTGGCAAGTTGGATCTCCATCCCTATCGGCTCAAAATCCCCAAGGTTGAGCAACTTGCACATTGATGCTAGCGTCCAGCATGGCATCGGTGAATGTATGACTGTCAATGGTGCATGGAACTGCGAATATGCCCAGATCTGTACACTTCTTCAGCAGAATTCGTTGAATTCTGACTCTGGTATCTTCATGCTAACAACAACACGACTCCTCTTGTCTCGACAGTTCCCTTCATCTTCTTTCTTCTATAGATGCAAAGTTCTTTAAGGAACTTAGTGTATTTAGGAATTTGTTTAATGGTGTCGAATAGCGAAATATTGATCTCCACCCTCCTAAATAGTTTTAACAAGTCTTCATCAATCTCAGATCTCTTTGCCGAAACTGCTCGATTGGAGAACAACATTGGAACACTCTTGGCTGCTTGTTGTAATCAGGAGTCAGCTCTCGGTTTGGTCTCGACTTTAGCTGATCGTGGACTTGGCTGAGACTCGGTCGGTTGTGGTAACTCTCTACCGCTTCGTAGTCGCGCCATGTCGACTCCTCCCCCTTTCGGATTCGAAATTGTCTGTAAGGGGATTATTCCGGAACCGGCCGACTGCATTTGGCTCACCATGTCAGCCAGTTATCCCACCTACATTTTTAAACTCATGTATAGTCGCAGTTATATTTTTCTGAAATTGTAAATTACATTCTAACATTTGTTTCACTAAGTCTTCTATCAAGGAAGAATTTTGTTGGGGTGGCAAAAGTTGTTGCGGTTGTTGGCGGAATGTGGGTGCCTGGTATCTTGGTCCTTGTTGTTGATAATTGGCTTGATTCGGAACTAGCATTCCCCCGGTTGGTCCAAATCTTGGTGCCACATACTGCCCTTGATTCGGATTTGGCTGGTATAGTTGCCTCCGAAATTGTTGATTATCAAATTGCCGGTTCAGATACGGCTGTCTTCCGAATTGGTGACCGCTTCCTAGTGCTCTACGGATTCTATATTCATTGACTCATCCTCTTGCAATGTGGGGCACATGTCGATAGGGTGCTCCACAAAAGTTCATATTCCACACACACGTTGGGCGACTTGTTGATGTTGTCCGACAGCAAGTTGTTTCACAAGGGACGTGAGCTCTGTCAGCTAGTTCTCCAACCTTAAGTTGTTGAAGGTGCTAACCTCTCTTACTGCCCTTGAGGTGCCGGCTCCTCCTTGGACCCCGAAGTGTTGCGTGTTACCCGCCATGTTCGAAATTAGGTATCGTGTTGTCGCTGGGGTTTTATCCATCAAGGCTCTCCCACTCGCTACATCAATCATGTTATGGTCCATCATCAACAATCCTTCATAGAAATACTGTAACAATAGTTGTTCGCTAATTTGGTGGTGTGAACATGTGACTCACAACTTATTAAATCTTTCCCAATACTCATGTAATGATTCTCCTGAATGTTGTCTGATTCCACAAATCTCCTTCCGGATGGCCGCTATTCTGGATGCCGGGACTCAACTTAAAGTAACAGAAAAATAGACTTAAAGACAATATGATAGAAAACAGGCTCGGCTAATAATAAAAAGAAACTACCAGTACTACAAAAATTAAGAACATATGAGGCAGTTATCACGAAAACAATTTTGGTAATAACAATTGAACTTCACAGTTAATCAACAAAAACCTTATCATGCAAAAAGAAAGAAAAATAGATTTTTCAAGAAAAACAAGATAGACTTACAGTAAAAACATAATCAGTTAATCAAGAAGAATAAGATAGATTCGGTATACCTAAAGACAATCATCCTACTAACTCAGGTTCGACACTCTATCAAACTCGTCACACTTAGGAACACAGAACGTATGTCCTTGGCAACGGCGCCAATTTGATAAGCTTCGAGTTGGTCGTCACTTTTCTTATTAAAATACTAGATTTTCCAAAGCTAAAGTAGCATAGGATCAACCTAAATCATTCTTTTCAAGGACACTTTTACTCCTATATTTCTAAGGTACAAGATTAAGAAAGATCACGAAACTGATTATGTAGGATGCAGACTCTAACAAAGAATTGTAAATTGGGTTTTAACAGAAAAGTAACTTACAAGAATTGTAAAGAAAAATTAAAGAATGTAAAGATTATAGACCATCTATGGTTACTAAAGTTACTTATATTATTAAGACTACTATGACATATTTACCTTATCACTATTCTGGTTTACCACTTATTGATTCTAATTCTTACTATGCCAATGATTCCTCACCAATCCAATTACCTACGACGATAGCCGAACATTCATCTTGTGCTAACTGGGAACTTAAACAATCACTACCTCGAGTTTGGCGGGGAATACAAACTTAATTGATGTAGATTATCTAACGATTATCTATTTTGTTGTTAAAGTGGTTCTGATCGGCCCCTAAACTAACATGTTCTAATTCTTACTGTACACAATCGTGATTAAGCAAGGAAAAGATTGTGCTAACAGAAATCAATCATCATAGCAAAAATAGAGTTACAATCATTCATTGATTAACCTGAAATGTGATACAAGAAAATGTAAAGTTCTTGATGACATATGGATCAACTTCCCGCGACAATCGCCACAATAGTTGCAACATTCACCCACGGTTGATCAGAGAGTGTGAGAGGTGGTACCCTCTAGAGCATGTCGTGAAGACAGATGTCTTTGTCCCTCCTAGTCAGTCAATCTCTAGCAACTCTGCTTAGCTCAAACTCTAATCTGCACCTCCTCAATCGATTTGGCACCATTGACTCACCATGGAACTACTAAGGTATGACGTGGACTTAGGCTTAAGGAACAAAGTGTGTATGTGATAGGATAAATGTGTATGTGTGTGTCTTGCTTTTCTTGCTAACCAATAAGTGTTGACATGTAGCTCTACTTATACATGCATTACTAACTATCTCTATAACTGTTTTAACTGAAATAACAGTTTAACTACCTGACCTAACAAAAATACCCAAAATAACAACCCTAACTACTTTCCTAACTCCCACGTGCTTAATTACATTCCACACGTGCTTGAATCTTTCTTTGGTGGAGTCAGCCTTCGGATACTGGGATGGATCCAGTTCTTGATGGGAATCGGCTCTACTTTGAGGTCGGCCACAGAGTCGGTCCTACGGTGTCGACTCTGTCTGACCGAGACGACTTCCTAGTCACTTTGACTTCTTTGGTCTCTCTTTTGACCTACAAAATAAGACTTGCTAATCTAAAATCAATGACTTAGCCTAGATTTGTATTTTCCTTAGTTTAACTTTGGAAATCTAAATCTTAGCTAATACATGACTCTTAACTATTATTTATATTCTTTTCTACCCATCTTAAAGACCTAATAAGGGGTATAAACTGTGTACTATCACACACACACAAGATTCAAACACACACTCGGCTATACATGCAAACTCGGCATATACTGTTTCACCACATACAGATTCGACACATGCACAGACTCGGCATAGACAGACTCAGCACAGCTAAATTCAGTACATGCAATTCGACACATACAATGAATTTATTAAAAACATAACTCGATATACTAAAAAAACACAGACACATCAAAAGTAAAAGCAGACTCGGTATGCATACAAAAACTCAGACTCGACTTAACAGACTAGACTTTAGAAAAAAAACACAGACACAACATTTCTACAAACTCAGGTTCGACAAATTACTTAGTCTCAGCACACTAGACACAACAAAATGTGTATCCCCCAAAAACAACACCAATTTGATAAAGCTTGATTTTAGTCATTATTTCAACTATCCAAATAACTAGATTTCCTATGTTTTGGGTAGCATAGGGGCAACCTAGGTCGAATCTCTCAAGGACACGTGATTCTAGTGATACCTAGTGTAAAAGGCTGAAAATATGTAGAATAGGGACTGTAGAATGCAGACTCAGCAAAGGAAAGTAAAACAGGGGGTTTTTAGCATTGTAAAATAAAGTTGCAGAAAGCAAACTATTGGCTACAAAGTAAAGGCAACTACAATTAACAAAAACATATACTTATCATATCACTATCCAAGTTATCAATTAGATGGTTCTAGTTTTGGTTCCTATTATGCATGCAATTCCACACCAACCTATGTCTTAAGACGATCACCTAACATTCATTCATTGCCTACTGAGGGCTTACACGATCACAGCCTCGAGTTAGCAGGGATTACGCCCGTGGTTGATGTAGGTATTCTATCGATTACCTATAGGGTTGCGTAGATTGGTTCCGATTGGTCCCTAACCTAGCGTAATCTATTCCTATCATGCATGATCGTGACACAAGCAAGAACAAAGCAATTAACAGGAATTACAAACACAGAAATAGAGAAACTCAAACTCATTCATTGATTAACCATTGTAGCGATACATGAAGTGTGTGGATTCATGAAGTGTGTGGATTCATGGAGTGTGAACTTAGCCTCCCATAACAATCGTCGTGGTAGAGCTGTAGTGTTCCACCAAAGATGGCCAAGTATAGGGGGGTTAGTCCACTAGAGTGTGCCAGATACCTATGTAGTCTCTTCTAACAACCGACCGCTACCCAAGCCTTGGTCTAGCATCCATTAGATCGATTGGACACCCTATTGAAGCACCGTGGAACACCGAGGAGTGAAGTGAGAATATGGGGGTAAAAGACGGAATGCGTATGAACTCAGTTGTGTACACTTGGCTCAGCTTCGCTAACCAATGAACGAGCTACACTTATCTATTTATACATATTTAGACTAACAAATTCTCTAACTGAATTAACAAAAACAACTGTCTTAACTAACTTGTCGTAACAAAAATACCAAACTAACTAACTAACAAATTCCTAAATAACCACGTGCTCGAAATCCTGAAGCAGAGTTGGTCTTTGATGCTGGGAGGGATCTGGATGGATGGGAGTCAACATTATAGGAGTCGACATTACAGGAGTTGGAGTCAGCACATGGAATGGACTCGACTGCTGAAGACGGAGTCGGCTACTGGAGTCAAAGTTGACACACACTTTGGACTTGACTCCTGGAGACAGAGTCGGCTACTAGAGTCGGAGTCGACACACGCTTTGGACTTGACTCCTGGAGGCGGAGGCAGATTCATTTGGTCGGGACGCTTCCGGCCTTAGTTGGGATGACTTCGATCTCTGCTGCGTTGTCTTCATCTAGACTCCAGTTTGACCTGCACAAATGAGATTAATCTTTTTGTTAGCTAAAATCCGCAAATTAGCATATATTTGTATTTTTTCTGTTTTTACCTTAGAAATTTGAATCTTAGCTAATATGAGATTCTTAACTACAAATTAAAGTTTATTCTAGCCATCTTAAGACCTTGTACGGTGTCTAAAATATGAATTATCACCTACCTGCTTAGAGAATTTCTTATCTTGCTTAGTGAATTCTCAATTTCCTTGCTTGGCGAAGTATTTACTTCACTCAGGGAGACAGACCTTAGAGAGTCTTGCTCCCTAATTCACCGAGCGAAGTAGGTTCGCTCAATAATTGGAGCCATAAAGAGTTTTTTCTCTTAAGTTTTATTTAGTCCCTCAATGAGATTAAGGCTTGCTCAACGAATCACTTGTGGGAAATCTAATTTTTTCCAAAGTTCCTAATCTTCGCTCAACGAGTGGATGACTCGCTCAACAATTTAATAGTTTTCTAGGTTTTTAAGATCCTCCCCTATGAGACATAACTCCCGCTCAATAAAAATATGAATTTTTGGGTTTCTAAGCAAAAAGGTGTTGTCTTGCTCAATGAAAGGTGTCTCTCGCCAACAAACATTCATTGTGTTCATTAGCTTATGAACACTTGCTTAGCAAAAACATTGGTTTGCTCAGTGATAAGTTCAATTTTTCAAGTTTTTAAGTGTTATCTTTGAGGTGCTTAGAGAGAATTAGGTCTCGCTCAACGAGCACTTATACATTTTCCAAAACACAAGCCTCATTGGGTGAGTGGAGTTATTCCCCTAGTGAAAGCACGAGACAAATTCAAAACACAATATGATTTCACCATGAAAACACAAAAAATGACATGAAATATCACAAACACTGCTCAAAACTTCATTATATATCCTAATAAACTCATTCCATTCACCAAAAAATGTCGTATACACAACAAATTCTAGATTTTCATATCATTACACATACATTCATATTTTTAAGAATTTTCTCAACATAGATCCCTATAGTATGTTATGATTTATACAAATCTATTATAAGCTAGCATATTACACATCTCAATCTCAAAATTACAAAGAGGAAAATATTTCCTTATCTAGAGTGAAGAAAGGTAATGAAAACTTTAGTGGGGAGGCTTAAACACATCAACGAGGGTGTAAGTGAGGGAGACGAAAATTAGAGCTTCTGGTGGTGGAAGGAGAGCTCTGGTTCCAATAGATGGAAGGCTTCATATAGAAGGGTTCAAGGTAGCTTAATGTCCAAGTTTCACTTTTGAGATTTATATCATAAATGATAAGATAATTAATTATAAATGGTATACTCAATTTTTGCCAAAAATGAAAAGTTAACCAGTGATTTACCTCAAAGTATGTGCAACTAGCTCAAGAAAATATAGATGACACTAGGTTACTAATTCACGGTATCTTTGAACTTAGGAAATTCATTCCATCAAGGAAGATTATTACCTCAAAATAATATGCATCAAACCACTCTAGTCTTATTCGAGACTTTAATAAAAAAAACGTGCAAACTCTGATTTTTACAAGATTTATACTGAAATTAAATTTATACTTTATCTTGAAATTATCTTTCAACCACTTAATTAATCACACAAGAAACATGGTGTTACAAATGGCATATCATTTAAACTCGCCTTTCTCATGATGTGACTTTAGTTTGACTTTATTATTGTGGTTTATCTTTTATTCGAGGTTTATCCTCACCTTGTTGCAAAATTCAAAAAGTTCTTCCATTTGTATATCTAGCTGCTCTGGCCCCAACCCGTCCATGTTTGTGGGCGGTTTTTAGTACACTTTGTAAGAAAATGGTCCTAACTTAAGTGCCACGAACATGGAATGGAATGTCACCTCAAGGTTGAGATATTTTGCTAGATCCTCAATATTTTGTTGAAAAAAAGGTTTGAAAGTTGAAAAACAAACATTATATATTTTGATAAAAAAAGAATCATGTTTTTCATGAAAAAGATATTTTACACTCATAGTTTGTCTATTTGACGATATTAGGATTTACATAAGATACATCGTTTGTCGAAACAAAAATATTTTATATTAATAGATGATAGCTTATACTTAAATGTAGTGTTTCATTGTATTTTTTTTCTAGAAATATTAACATCTTTTAATAAGTGTTTCAGGTCATATCTTTTGAAACAAAATGAAAAGTTGTCACATCGAGTCTTTTTTTCCAACAACTCTAATCAGTATAACTTTTCAGATATAGCAAAGTTAGAATCACTTAGCTAAAGTTACCTAAAAGGAGATAAACATATCACTTTATCACATCAAGAATGACTAGTTGGTGAAAGACATTTAATGCATGCATTAAATGATCCAATGTCTTAACAAATCTTAGTAGAAGATTTTCAAATTCATAAGGAAAAACTCTAAAGACTCTAATATATACACCCTCAACAAGTATTTACCTTGATGATAGAAGAAACAAAGAACAAAACACAAGAGATAGAATTTATATAGTAAATACTCTCTTAAGCTTTCACAGTACATACATTCCTTCTGTTCTTTATAAGAGTACTTAACTCATGCTTATAGTTTAAAAAATATTAATAAATGATAAGAGTCAAACTCATTTAAACATCTTTCTTGTAAAAAGTGTTGATCCTGAAAAGGCTTGTTGTAAAGAATACTTGGAAGATTACTTGAAGAAACAATTCAAAGAATACTTAGGAGATAGCTTGAAGAAGCAATTCAAAGAATACTTACATTATTACTTAGAGAAGCAAGTGACAGAATACTCGAGACAAGCCTGGGCTGACTTATTTTGTTGTTGCGTCTGTAAGCAAAAGAGCTCTTGCTTATAGTGAAATTTTTGGTGGTGTAGCCAAGGACTGGGCATAGTCTTGTTATAGACAAACTAGTATAAGATCTTTGTTTGGTGATCTCTTCTCTATCCATTTATTTTATATCATATGATCTCCTTTTTTTAAGAAAAATATTTTTACAAACAAGTTTTTTCACAAGTTTTTATATTGTCTGATCCTGGCAAATGCATAGCCTTAAAAGATCTGCGATTCTTTTTTGAAAGAACATAATTTAACCCCTCCCCTTCTTGTGTTCATTTGTACTAACATGTTTGATTTTGACTAAAAACCTCTATGAAAACATTCCATGAACTTTGTAGGGAGTTTTCTTCAATTTTCTTGAGGTTCACTAAGGTGGATGGCATAGTGTGGGGTCTACTTGTAGCGTATTGCATGTTGAAGCACTTCACGAGTGTCTCAAAATGATCTATGGACTTTCGAGGGAGCCACATGCATTAGCTCAGAACAAGTTTACTTGGGTTGTGTAAGCATCTATATTCTCGTTTAGGTTGGTCGTTATATCATTCAAGGTTTAGGTTCTTCCAACCTGGGGAAGGGGGCCTCCCATCGACAAATGGGTGCCTTCTTATTGATACTTCTATGGAGGTTCCATTTGTGTGGTGTTTCATGAAGGTTTCTTCACGATGGCTCATGGTTGTGTTAGAGTGACGAGTGTCCATTATTGCATTCTTTTGCTCAGTGTCATGTGTATCATGTTTTGTTGGGGTGCTTTTTTCTCCACTAAACTGATGGTATTGCACTCGTATATAAGAATTTTCTTGTTGTAATCTCTACAACTCCTCCTTCTCCTTTCTCCTCATTTTCTCTAAATCATCTTGATTCCTTTGTCTGAAAGTTGTCATATTTTTTCTCCCTTACTCTAGATGTTGTCCATCTATTCTTTCATTCCTAGGATGATGAGGTTTCCTTCCAAAGTTTCTTCATGGACTCTTGTGTTTTGATTCTACTAGTATGCTCTTGTGTGCCTTGTTTCTACCATTGTTACTAGTGGTGGTTGTATAAAGGTTTGCTACGACTTCATAGTGGGCATCAAATGTACCTGCCAAAATTTGATACTCGGTCTTTGAGATGTATCTTCTTTCTCCTTTGTGTATTATTGGTTGTTCTTTTGCTCTTCTTCGAGCAATGAAAAGGGTGGGGTACATGCAAAAAGAACTCTAACGCTCAAGTTAGGTAGGTTTACAAGATGAAAGAGTTTATTCTCTCTTTCTCATTACCTACTCACTTATTTTCCTATTTATAAGTGTGTTGTGGGTACATCTTCAAGATTACCACGCCTAGGTGATCCACTTTGAATAGGTTTGAGCGAGTATAGTAACTGTCAATAGATGGTCATCTCTCATCCTTTGAGATGTGTCAAAGTCCTTTTGGTGACCTCCTCTAAGCATCCACAAGATGCTTTGCTACTATTGACTTATAATCCCACTCTCTAGACCAAGTAGTTGGGTCCTTTGGGCTACCATAGAGTTAAAGGAAGGTAAGGATGATATCAAGTCATCATGCCCCTTATACCCTAGGCAACACATACGCTATAATGGATGGGACAAAAGATTAGAATCTCGCAAGAGTGAGCTAACTCAAAAAATTCATCCTCAATTCAAATTGTAGGCTACAACTTGCTAGTAATCGTCGATTGACCATACTGATGGTGAATTTGTTCCAAGCCTTGTACGCATCACACTATGGGATCTAGCCATGTGTAAAGTAATTACCTTACCTAGACTATAGGAATAAATTTCATTTTTAAAAGAGAAAACCTTTTAATTGAGTATCAAAGAATTAAAGAATTTAAGTCAAAATACCAAATTAAAGTAGATGATTTTTTTTTATTTAGAAGAAAGTGCATTTTTACCAATTTTTTTTTTCCATAATAGTAGAAAACAATAGTATTGTTGAAGTAGATACACCAATCACTTTGAATATAAAAAATCAAATAAAGAGATTGATCCAAATGAAAAAAAAATTAAATTAAAAATATTTTTTTAAAATATTTATTTTTCTAAAAAAATAAATAAAATATCTGGACATAGTACCATTTTGATACCTCCAGCAAGCTAATGGGGCTGAAGCTCTGAGTTCGGCCAGTACAACTTCTATAATATAACTTTCATATACTACTATGAATAAACTTGGTCCAGTGGTTCAATGGAGAACATTGGAATAATGGAGGAGTGAGTTTGAATCTCACCTTCACTGCCACTTTACAAGTTTGTTTTTTTTTTCCCCCAAATATGATGAGATTCTGTTAAAACTTGATTGTGGTACACTGGAATATGGAAGATTAAAATAAAAAATACAGTAAAGCCTAATAAAATTTGCATGATTTTTATTTAATAATTAAAAATACTTTTAAAAAAAGAATGTATCAATCCTAAGAAGAACATCGTAATTTTCTCAACAACCAATTAATAAAATACCTTAGCGTGAAACAAGAATAAAGATTAAAGAGACAAATATATATAAAAAAAGATTAAAGAGACAAAGTAGTGCGCATAATAGACTATCTAGATCCTTTCATGCCAAGTTTCTTTTGTTAAAGAAGATTCGTGTCAAGGTTCTTTTCTCACTAACGGAAAACAAAATGCAGCAAATAAATAACAACAATTAATAAGAATTAGGTTCATAATTTATGAGAAAATTAAATCAAATTTTACTGTCGTAAAAATTTTATTAATAAATAATTTATAAATATTTCTCTAAACAAGGTTTAAACAAAATAAAATTTTTATTAATAAATAATTTATAAATATTTCTATAAACAATATTTAAACAAAGTAGAATATAGATTTAATTAACCTAAACTTTATCTAATAATAATAATAAAAAGCAGTGAAGTAAGGTAATCTATATTAGCAGATAGATATTTATATTTTCATTGGCCAATGTGGAGTGCCCAGCGAGTGAGGCAAGATATATTATATTCCAATGACATGATAGAGGTAAAGAGTGTGACTGTTAGTGCGAGCGATATGCCATGTGAAAGCCACCCGTCACTCCAAGGCTCCACCGAAACCTCACGATAAATAAGATAGAGCCTCCCACACCCAAAAATGGCATCCATAGTTCCTGCCTCCTCATCATTCTCCACTACTCTCTCTACAGCTTCATTTCTCACTCCTTCTTCCTCTTCTCTCTTTCTCAAAACACTCACTCTAAGGCCCTCCGGACCCTCACCGCTATACCGTCTTTCTTTCTCGTCAAAACCACTGCGCAAGCTCATGGCTCGCGCCAGCCTCGGCCTCACTCACCCAGCCAACACCGAACCCCCCAAGGTTCAATTCAATTTCTCTCCCTCTCTTAATTTCATTTGAATTAACGCTGACATGCCATTGCCGTGTGGAAATGAAAGGTTTCTTTCGCCGCGAAGGAGGTTGACGTGGCGGAATGGAAAGGGGACTTGCTCGCCGTTGGTGTCACGGAGAAGGACGCGGCGAGAAATGCCGAATCGAGATTCGAGAACGCGGTTCTTAACGCGTTGGATTCCAAGCTGGACGGGTTATTGGGCCAGGCCTCGTCCGAAGAGGACTTCAACGGCAAACTGGGCCAATCCACGGTTCTCAGAATCGCTTCCGGACTCAGATCCAAGCGAGTCGCCTTGCTCGGCCTCGGCGCGTTGCCGTCCACCGTCGCCGCGTTTAAGTCCCTCGGGGAGGCCGTTGCCGCCGCTGCCAAGTCCGCCCAGGCCAGCCACGTTGCCGTCGCGCTTGCCTCTCCCGATGCACTTTCCGCCGAGTCGAGGCTTAACACGGCGGGTGCAATCCTGTCTGGTATTTGTTTCTTTCAAGATTTGGGGTTTAACATTGTTTAGTGTAGTTTACATAAACCTCACAAGTAAATTCTTTTTAGAGAAAAAAATAAAAAAAATAAAATGAACGAAAATTTTCTTAATAAGAGAAAAAAAGAGATGAACGAAAAGTCAACAATTTATGTATTTAATTTTTATAAAAGATCTTTCATTTAGCTTTTTCAAAAGATGAAGTCTATAAGTTGATTTTATTAGCTGAATTTATTCTACTTTATTTTTTCTTTTACTACAAGTGTTTGATGAGAATTTTATCTAAAGAAAACCTATATATTAATTGTAAGGTTGTGATTTTGAATTAAGATTGAGGTGTGTGGTAGGGACTGTGCTGGGAACGTTTGAGGATAACAGGTACAAGTCGGAGTCTAAGAAATCGACACTTAGATCAGTTGATATTATTGGGCTTGGAACGGGGCCTGAATTGGAGAAGAAACTTAAGTATGCAGGAGAAGTTTCTTCTGGAGTTGTTTTTGGAAGGGAGCTTGTGAATTCTCCGGCTAATGTGCTCACGCCAGGTTCGTATCAAACTTTTAATTGTGTTTTTAAATTGTGGATGTAGAGCCAATTTTTTTTAACTTTTTAACAATAAGAGAGGAAAATAAAATGAATTAAGGAGGTAAAGTAAGTTAAAATCAATCTGTGCATCTTAACATTTTGAGAAGCTTTTACGTTTAACCTCCATAAGGTCATGTAAATTTAACAGAGCTTGACATTCTTGCCTTAGAACATTAGGATTTTACAGTTGGAAAGTTCTGCTAGACTAAAAGCTAATTCTAACTGGGCCATATATACACATGTACTGCCAGATTGTTAAATTCCACAGTTTTGTAAACCTGTGGATCCCTAGTGAACTCAAACGATTAATTTATATTTTAGTAACTAAACACAATTAAATAGCATAAATAACATATATGTTCAAACTCTATAACAAAGGTCAGAATAGTAATGAAATAATAATATGGATCAATACTTGATGCAACTGCTTTGCTATAATTAGCCGGTGCCCACTCACTTGTGTTATTTTGTAGTTATAAACAGGACAAATATATCTATGAAATTGTATAATTAATTTCATAAAATTAATTCAAGTACTCGACAAATTTGGCAACATCTATGCATTTTGAGGCCAAAATCCATGGGTAAATTCAGGCTTATAAATTCAATAGTAAAATTGAGAATTTACTATGTGTTAGTTTATTTGAACTTGTATGAATTTGGCAGCAAGCAATTTTCATGGGAGTTAACTTGTTTATATATCGGAAGATCATAAACTTGAGAGATTCAACAACCATGTGCGTGTGGAGCATATCATGTGAAAGTATGAGAAGAGTTAACTTGACCGTTTAATGTTATGTGGATGGTAAAGATTAGCTTCTCTCATGCTCTCATTAGACACCCCCTATATATATGGATTTGCCCCTTTTGAAGTGATGAATTCACTTTAGAGGGAAAAGGGAGGAGTTATAGCCATTGATTTGAAAATCGGTGGTTGAGAGTTGAAAGAAAAGAAAACTTTATATTAATTGTGTATTTTGTACAATCACTAATATTCCTTTTACAGAGGAAAAATTATGCCAAAAAAAAGTAAAGAAGGAAATAGGAAAATAATACTAATAGGGAAACAAATATTCCATTATGTCTCCTAAAATATCTCTGATATTTACAACAATCATTCACAATTTGATAAATGAATATCAATCATTCCTAACTTGCTAATAAGATCTTAAAATCTAGCACTAGGAAGCCCCTTAGTAAAGACATCTGCCACTTGGAGTCCTGTAGGTATTATATGCTGTAGCAATAAGGCAGCTATCCAACTTCTCTTTGATAAAGTGTTTGTCGATCTCTATGTGTTTTGTTCTGTCATGTTGGATTGGGTTATGAGTGATGTTGATAGTTGAATTGTTATCACAAAACAATTTCATGGGACACTCATATTTAACTTTGAGGTCATCGAGGATAATCTTCATCCATAATCCTTCATATATGCCATGTGCCATGACTCGAAACTCAGCTTATGCCACTAGATTGAGCAACAACATTTTGCTTTTTACTTCTCCATGTCACCAGATTCTCTCCAAGAAACAAACAATAACTAGAGGTGAATCTCCTATTCATGACTAACCCTGCGTAATCAGCATCAGTGTATATCTCCAAGGACAGTGAACCTTCTCTCCTAGATAACAATCCCTTACCCAGGCTTATCTTCAAATAATAAAGGATCTTCTCAACTACTTGAAGGCGTCTCTCATGGAATCATGCATAAATTGACTAACCACAGTAACAACATAAGCAATATTTGGCCTAATGTAAGATAGATATATTAGTTTTCCCACTAGTTTTTTGGTATCAAGACTTCTCGATTGGTGGACTTTCTTCACTTCCAATCGTGTGGTTTTGTTCAATGGGCACCCCTAAGGTGTTGCATCTCAATTTTCTTGTCTCTTCAAGGAGATCAAGCACATATTTCCTTTGAGAGATAAAGATGCCCTTTCTAGAATAAGCAACCTCTATTCCAAGGAAATACTTCAACTTTCCCAACTTCTTCATCTCAAAATGTGTTGCCAACCTTTCTTTCAAAGTCAATCGCTCTATCTCATCATCATCCAAACCATGCTCGGGAAGATTGTTTAAGGCTATACAAAGCCTCCTTCAACTTGCATACTTTATTCTTGCCACTATGAGATTCAAATCCTGGGAAAATCTATAAAGACTTCATCTTCTAAGTTTCCATGCAGAGAAACATTTTTAACATCAAATTGTTGCAGGTCTCAACCAAAGTGGGCGGCTAGGGACAAAATAATTCTTATTGTATTTATTGTTGCCACCGGGTTAAATGTTTCCTCATAGTCAATACCATAGGTCTGTATGATCCCTTTGCAACTAATCTCATTTTATATTGATCAAGAGTACTATCAAATCTACACTTAATGTGTATATCTACCTACAACCTACAACTTTCTTGTCTTTGGGTTTCTCAACAATATCCCAAGTTGAGTTCCTTTCTAATGTCTTCAACTCTTCTTTCATGGCTTGAATCCAATTGTTATCTTTCACAGCTTCCTGGACTGGTGTAGGTATTTTGATTGCATCAATAGCTACAATAAAGCTTTGATGTGAGAGAGAGATGGTTAGTACAAACAAATTGGGATATGGGATACATAGGATACTTGACACATGATCTCTTGCCTTTCCTCAAAGCAATAGGCATATTGTCAATAACTTCCTTAGAATCATTATCATCTTCAGGAACATTTACCTCTAGTTCGGATGACTCAATTTGTTATGAGATTAGAGTGGGTTTTTTTGCCTTTGATATTTTATTCCAAAGTACTGATCCTCCTATATTTCCCTTTCACTTCATTGTGATCTTCCCCTTCTGCTTCATTATGATCTTTTTGTGTGTTTTCATTATTAGTGTCTTAGATATCCTGCAAAGACAAAAGAAGTAATGACCTTAAGATAGACTCGGCTTCTGAAATACTCTCCCTCTGAAGTTGAAGGCTGACAGAGAAAGATTGTGTTTCGTGAATCCATTAACACAAAGAACTAGCGACTTTGAGGGTGATAACATTTATATCCTTTTTTATTTGAATAGTAACCAATAAAGATATACTTGATAGCTCTTGGATCCAACTTATCGCGATGTACAAAAACAATACTCCCAACACGACATAGAAGACTCAATAGTATGAAAAAAAAAGGAAAGAATGACAAGATGTGTTCAATTGAACTAATACCTTATAAGATACGAGTGAGTAACTTGTTATGAGATAGGTGGCAGTTAGGACAACTTCTTCCACGCAGACATTTTGAACAGATATTTGAGAGAGAGTAGAGCTCTAGCAACCTTAAGGAGTTGATGATTCTTTCACTTTGCAACCTCATTTTTGTTGAGGGATATTGACCCAAGTTTCTGAGGTTGCTTGGTGACTGGAAGACATCTTTTTTTATTTTTATTTTTTGGTTTTATTAGCTATTGTCTTGTGTTGTAAAAAGTATAACCCACCCTACTCTTTAGTAATCAAAATCATCCTCCCAGAAGCAAGGTCCTAAAAGACACAATAAGAATGATAAAAAATTACTACACATTTCAAATCTTGTGTAAGCCTATGTATGGAGATAAGATTGTTAGCCAAATTAGGAACATGGAGAACATTGTGTAAGGATAGAGAGATTTCAATGCATGCACATGTATAATAAGCTATAAAGTTGTTTAAATATATTATCTTGATTTTCTCATCGATGGATATAATAACTCCTTTTCTCTCTAAAAGTAAATTTCACTCTTTATATGAGCTAGTATATAGATACACACACATTTCCTTGGCCTTGCAGTAATAGGGCAGGTAGATGAACATTTTCACTGTTTTATTGCAACATGTATGAGATACTTTTGCATTTCTAGGAATTGATCTGTCCTTGATGAATTATTTGCCTCAGGGGTATTGGCTGAAGAGGCATCAAAGATTGCTTCAACATATAGTGATGTGTTTACTGCCAAAATATTAGATGCTGAACAGTGTAAGGAATTGAAAATGGGGTCCTACCTTGGTGTTGCTGCAGCCTCAGCAAATCCTCCTTATTTTATCCATCTGTGTTATAAACCGCCAAGTGGACCTGTCAATGTCAAGTTAGCGTTAGTTGGAAAAGGTTTGACTTTTGATAGGTAATTAATTTAACCATGTCTCTTTTTATTTTAGCTTCAACACAAAACATGAAATGAGATTTTCCCTCATGTTATCCTTGGTGTTGATTTTGAGATTTTAACTTTTGTTGGTTATGAAGTTATAGATGGTCTCTTCTTTGGGTGTTGTGTCCATTTTTTACTTTGGTGTGGTTAGCACATTCTACCCATTGAAAAGCACAGTGCACAGTGTATTTTTAGAAGATATAGATATATTGGAGTTTATTACCAATTAGATTTTTAACTAGTGGACCATTGACTTCTATGTCTATTTTGATACTAACATCTAGTTTGATGGTGTAAGGAACACAGGAAATGAGTTGAGTTTTCAGAGAAATAGTTGTGAAAAACAGATAAAGGAAAAAGAAAAAGAATGCTTTGATAGTATTTGTTGAGTTACAAAGAGAGAACCTAAGGAGAGAATTCTCCTTTGAAGGGTTTCCGCTCTCTACAATAGAGTTAATGCTCAGTTCTCAAGTAATAATGGAACGAGAAATGCTTGGAACACACTCTTTAATATTCTTATTCATTGAAATTTATTGGAAATCATAAAATTTTGTGGGTCCCACATATTATTTAATGAACATTTCCCATGATTTTGTATTTTTTAATACATTTTAACTTATAATAGAGTATGTTGCTAGCATTTTCTCTAACAGAACAAAATGGATATAATCTTCTATAGTTCTACTCTCCTACTATTTAATCTCACCACCCATCTAATTCTGTAACTAACTACTTTTAAACAACTCAAACTACTTTGCCTTATTTCATTGTATTCTTGTGTCATGGATCCCTATCAGATGGCCTTAGGTAATTGTTTGATGATATGCTATTTATGAATAATATTTTCATTTAAAAAGTCGTATTTTAATCTGTACAATCCATTGCTGAGCTCCACAGATCCACTATTTAACTATGCTTTTCACTTATTTCAATTTTTAGTACTTGGTGGCTTACTTTATAGATCAGCTGTGCAAAGGCACAGGCTCCTTACTAGTTATCTCAATTGCACTTCCCCTTTAATTATCAATTGGCATATTTCTGCCCTAATCTATTATACCAATACTAAGAAAAGAACATATCACACTTGTCATCCTCAATTTGGCAGTTATTTTTGAAGGAAAATTTGTGTTCTATTAGCCTTTGTAATCAAAGCAGTCACATGAGATCATGTGATGTTTGTTTCCATTACAGTTTGTGGACAACTTGATAATTAGGGGTGTTTGTTTCCATTACAGTTTGTGGACAACTTGATAATTAGGGGGCTATAGGTAATAGGGTGATAGATTAATGTGGAATATGCTGAAATTTGTAGTTTATGGGGAAGTGTTGTTGGAGAGATAGATCAGCGTGGATAAGTGCAATTTCTCCATTGGCTTTTGTTATTTTTGGTTTAACACACTATAATAGTTACAATTTTTCTTTGTTCTGTTCTTTTTTGTTTTATTTGCATGTTATTAGTGGCGGCTACAACATCAAGACAGGACCTGGCTGTTTGATTGAACTCATGAAATTTGATATGGGTGGTTCTGCTGCAGTTTTTGGAGCAGCAAAAGCTCTTGGTCAAATTAAACCTCTTGGAGTGGAGGTCTGTTGTTTATATCATTGTTACGTTCACTACTTTTCCTTTTAGTTTTACACATTTTCTTCTGCTAAATTTCAAAGTAAGCATTTGCTTGGTAACTAGTTGATGGTGGCTTCATATATGTAAGAATGAGGAAATTTTTTATCTCGTTTTAGATGTTTCACAATTGAACTATTGAATATGAATTAGGTGGCTACTCTGCTTTAGAATAATCTGTTTAGAGATCCAGTGGCAGTTTCTCTTGATTCCTTTTAAAGGTTTTGGTAACAGTATGGGGGCCAAAATTGTGGTAGTGATTGCTGAGTAGTTTATGCAGTTGTTTTTGGTGTATTCTGGTTGTAGTGGTGTGGAATGCTTGTGTTGTCTAGTGCATCTCTTTACCCTTGCATATGTCATTGAATAGGATTGTCCTTGGAGCTTCTCTTTGTTCATATTTTTGCACAAAAAATGCATTTTATATCCCAGTCTAAAAATCCTGCATGTGCAGGTTCATTTTATAGTTGCAGCTTGTGAAAATATGATAAGTGGAACAGGTATGAGGCCCGGAGACATTGTCACAGCTTCAAATGGAAAGACTATAGAGGTGAGGATTTAGTAAGTTCATATTCATTGTTTTAATTTTTACATATAAATTTAACTTATGATATATGGTTTTGACTGAGAGTTAGGACTATGATTAGTATACACAAGAGTTAGAGCAGTAGGTTTTATGAACACATCAATACATAATACATCTCAATCAATATAAAACGATTTTCTTCTATCTCTCTTCCTTCCTCAATATCTAAAACTCCATAATTTCAACAATAAGGTCAATTTGTTTCGTGTAATAAGCCTTAATCTTGTGTTGTGTTGTGGCTATGTGTATCCATATTGTTGGCGGAAAGGCTTAGTATTGTTGACATACCTCTTTTGTTGCAGAAGCAGATCAAATAAAAGCCTTAAAATGTTGACATAGCCTTCTTTGTGTCACCATAAAAATGTAATCAATGTGTCCTTGAATGTTTTATTCAAATGAAATGTATTAGATAGCAATGGCAATTTAGTGCATCGAGATCCAACCTGACCCCACCTGGTCTAATCCAGCTACACATGTTGGATATTGGTGGTCTAATCCAGTTAACATGTTGGATATCAGCATCTGAACCAGACCACCCAACTCTTTATGGACCGTTTCATAACCAGATCTTGTACTTCACTGCATGAAAACCTCCCTGAAGTTCACCTTTCTAGCCTTGGGCCATTGCCATAATCTACTTCCTGTCAAGCCCTCTATATGTCTCTGATAGAAACTGGTTCAGATTAAGAACACAGAATGTACTGTTATCGATGAACAGAAGGAATGCACAAATTCCCTGGATATTCGAGAGATCCAGGACTCTCCTTAGCCACTATACTAAGTCTCCAGTTGACTTCCTCCTCTTCTCAACCCCTCTTCCTATTTATAGGAAACATGTCTTATTTCTTTAACCAACTATGGCCCTCAACTACCAGTCCTAACAGTCCCATTGGTGTCTGGAACAGTGTTGTTGGAGTGATGAGTATTAGTCAACAGCTTGTGTATTGGA
Source organism: Mucuna pruriens (assembly GCA_025330945.1). NCBI lineage: Eukaryota > Viridiplantae > Streptophyta > Magnoliopsida > Fabales > Fabaceae > Mucuna > Mucuna pruriens. The sequence continues at coordinate 1,354,574 of JAENHJ010000116.1, forward strand.
TGACACAAAGTTAGAGAAGGACACGGACCTGATTGAGTGGCAAGAAAGAGAGAAGAGGAAAAAGAACTAAATGAGATGTGACGAAAGATGCAACATGGCTGTAGCATTTGAGTTTGTCACTGGCTTGGCATGGAGGCTCAATCAGAGGAACAAGGAGGTGCTGAGGCCTATTGATGTCTTTAAGACTAGATTGAACTTTAAACTGGTTAAGATACTAATTCATAGTATTTTTGGTTCAACCATGGCTAAATCAACTGTAATTAAATATATAGTTTTTAATTCTATATAATATATTAGATAATAAATTAACATATTGATAATATAATATATAACTATAATCAAGTAATATGACGACATATTCAAGTTTGACAATAAACATAACATTCATAAGTTCATAAATTTATTTTAATGTAGTATAATACTTAGTGTTTTTAGTTATAGTAAAAAAGGTTTTCTATTGTATTTGATTGAAGTAACATATATTGTAATATGCATATATTAAGGAAGTAGGAAGACAAGTGATGTGATAGTTGAAATTTGTTTCTTGAAGACTAGGACCCATGTTTGAGTGTATCAAGAGCCATAATGGAAATTTTTGTGAGGGTTATCAACATGGAACTATTCATTCACTAAACCAGACCTGCTTTGGTGGTTCAGAGCTGGTTCAATGGTTTAGAATCCAATTCTCAAGTCACTGGTCTCTCAGATTTGACTGGATTGGGTGCAGATCTAGTTGAACCAGTTGGATTGGTATGGTTCACAACTACCTGATGATGGAACTCGGACTACAGGTGCAGTTGCCAAATTTTGCTGCCATCAACAGTGGCTGGTGGTGTTCAAGCAGTAGAATGGAATGGTGTTGTTGTAAGATTGAAAACCAAATAATTGGGGTCTATATGATCTGAATGTCTATTTTTTTTTGTGTAACCTGACCTGATCCAGTTATTTCCATATCTGAAATAATCTGACGCACCAGATTGGATTGAATTAGATTAGGTTGGATGCTAGAGTCATCACCATCACTAGCATTAGTTACTTCCCTTTGAAGAAAGTTTCCTAAAGCATTTCTTCTAATGTGGGATGAAACTCTGATTGAATGCAGTATGCGGTGGAATGTTGCCCCGGAAATCCTTTGGTTTATAAAAGATCAGAAGTTCAAATTATGGATTTTCTAATCACTTCCTTAAAAATAATTGATTCATGCTAACATGAACTTAAAATAAATAATTAAAAATAAGCATTAAATGTAATTATGATATTTCATTTCATTTCATTATATTATGCCGATGTATATGTGGTAGTCTGCATTGCTTGTTGATACTTAAGAATATCCTGCATATCTATTCGTATTAATCAGTCCTAATTGCATTGTCAGTGTGCAGGGTTATTAAACAGAGTCAGTTGTTTTTATTTTCATTTTTTTATATATTGACTCTAGTCTTTTCTTTTAAAACAGTTTTCTTTCTTTAAAACAGTTTTCTTTCTTTTTTATTTACCTCTATATTTTGTTTGTTTTTGAAAAACTTTTGTAATTGTTCTTAGTGAATATTTGCAAATCTATGCTACTGCTAGCCATATATATCACAGTAATATATAAATTCATTTTATGCAAATCAGTGAAAGTCTATGAAAAGTTTTGGCCTCTGAGATCTATATAATGGCATAAGTGTATGACATTGATTTAAGCTCTTGTGTAGGTTAATAACACAGATGCTGAGGGTAGGCTTACCCTGGCAGATGCTCTGGTGTATGCTTGTAACCAAGGTGCTGAAAAGGTATGTTTCTATGAATCTGAATCATAATGGATTGGCTTAAAATTTAAAATTTAATATTTTGTGATTGGTAGATTTGGTCATAATTATTTCAATTGTAATAAGAGTTCTAGAAAATGTTGGAATCTTTCCATTTTATCACGCCGAACTAAAATTCAATTATTTGAATAATGTTATTTTCATTGTTAAAATACCTGTGGCGTTCTAGTTCAGTTCCCGTGTGTAAAAACATTTGTACAGAAAGTACTAACTATGGGAATTTTGTGTTTGCAAACACCTAAGGGGCTGTCATTATATTTTTTAATTTCAATTATGTAATGTTTTAGACAATCCTACTACTTAAGTGTATAGTTTGGTTGTAGAACTCTGCTAACAGGTTTTGATCAACTGTTCTTCAGATAGTTGACTTGGCAACATTAACTGGGGCCTGTATAATTGGTCTTGGATCCTCAATTGCAGGTAATTATAATATAAACTTAAAATTATAAGTATTGTTTATGGATTTGAATGATCATTTACCAATATTTGTTAGAAAGTAAAAAAAGGCTAAGTATAGTTGACAATTTAAACTTGTGATGTTATGGGGAAAGAGAGGCAGAATCTGAAAGAGACATGGCTTTTTCTCTATTGGCATTATATTCTCATTAACTGCTGAACTCATGCAATGAATTATTCATTATGCTAACTATTGTTTTCAAAGGTGTGTTTACACCAAGTGATGACCTGGCAAAAGAAGTTTTTGATGCTTCTGAAGTGAGCGGGGAGAAACTATGGAGATTGCCATTAGAAGAAAGTTACTGGGAGTCAATGAAATCAGGAGTAGCTGACATGGTGAACACTGGAGGTCGACCAGGTGGTGCTATTACTGCAGCTCTTTTCTTAAAGCAGGTATGTGCTAATGAAACATTTTATTGTTTTCACGTCTCAGTAACATAATGGTTCAATACTACTACGAGGTGGTAATACTATTTAAATACTATACCCCTTTTCCGAACTCCATTTTTTGTACAAATGCTTGTGTTCTACTGCAAATTTTTGGCAGAAGCATTGCACACGAAGTGGGTTGGATCATATAAGAACTGTTGGAACCCTTGATTTGGGGGGAAAAAATTGTGTAAAGGGAAAAACACTTGCTTTTATAAATTCACTGACATGTGTCTTAGTTGACTGACTTCATCTGCAGTACTCCTGTACTTTTATGTCATTGCTTTCTAAAACAATTTTGCTTTTGCAGTTTGTTGATGAGAAGGTTCAATGGATGCACATTGACCTAGCTGGTCCAGTGTGGAATGATAAGCAGCGCTGTGCAACAGGATTTGGTGTTGCTACTTTAGTGGAATGGGTTTTGAGGAACGCATCTTAAATGTAAACTGAAATGCTGAAATCTTGTTCAATTGTAGTGTGTTATATTAACAAGTTATCCGAAGGGTTAATAAAAGGTGTGCCCTGAGGCAGTTTTTTTGGCATATTTCAGTGTATTTAAACTTATGAGTAACTAATGTTTAAATTTGCTTCAGTCTGTTTTGTTAATATTTTTAGCTTTGGTGATTCTTATTCATGGTATGTTGAGAAGCATAACTTGTAGCCGGCCAAATTGTCGCAGTCTTGGCTACTTAATGGAAGGAAATTCTTGCATGAAATTTAAACAATTATGATCTAGTGGAGCCTTTATGTCTACTGGATCTGCTTCAGATGAAGAGGGTGAGCATGCTGGTCCAACGAACGGATGAAAGTGGGGGATATCTAAAAGGCATTTTAACAATCAAGTTAGTTTATAATAGAGTAGAAAGTATAAGAAAAGTGAGTTTACTAATGAGGAAGGTGTTATATTTATGGGGTTTGGATGTGGGTGAGTAAGAATTCTGTCATTTAAACGGAGTGAGATAGTTTTACCATGGAGTGGATCCAATAATCGCAGAATATTCTGGAACCACCAGAGGTGAGTTGGTGGCTTATTCTCTACTTTTGGGCATAGGGAGAATCATGTGGTGCAAGTTCGTGGTGGTATCGAGCGAGTCTCCGATTGCTATTTCAGCCTAGAAGAGAGCTGTGCGGCTAGGATAATTTCGAGCTTGTCATGTTGAACAAATTGGGATCCAAGTAAACGCATTCTTGTTCCTTAAGTTGTAAGTGTAAGTCTCTTTAATTTTTAGCTTTACAAATTTTTCTGTTGATTGAAGTGTCTCCAAATCAGTTTGGAAGTTGTTGCATTTAGTCACGGGTCATAATTGACTTGTGTTGTAGGAACTGTTGAAGATTATCTTTTCTTGAACTTGTAGTTGAAGTTTATATATTAGTATAAGTGTTATTTTATGTCTTTAGTAGGAAGGGAGGAGAGATTTTATTTTCTACAATTTTGAGAGGATGCAAGATCAAGAGAATGTGTGCAAAAAATAAAGTAAAATGTTTGAGTTTTCTTGTTTTGTTTTCTTAATAGTGATGATATGAGAGTCAAAAAGATTAAAATTGTACTATCTTGATCATGTTTTTTCTTCGTAGTAAATATTTAGATATTTAAGATTGAATTATATATATCTTGTGTTCATCTTCTCTCTTTCTCTTTAAATTGTTTTAAATTATTCTCTGTTTTTTGTTTTGTTATTTTTGTTTTTTTGATTTTTGGATAAGTTGTCAGTTAAACCATTTACATATTCTTTTAGTCTTTAAGTGTTTTTTTTTGTAAAATGATACAAAAAATAAAGTAGAAAAGGATTAGAATAAATGCATTTTACCAAGTTAGAAACTAAAGTGAAGATTTTGAAAGGAACTAATATGATTATTAATATTTACAATCTTAGGATCTAAAATGAGGATTTACTTATTAAAATTCTATACTAATGACTAATAATTCATCATTGTTTGCTAATAAGGGTTTTAGGGATGTGAAGTATGTAGTTATAGTGTAAATGAGTCAAGTTGAGTGTTTAAAGTTTATGTTCAACTAAAAAGATTATTTATGTTTCTTGTAAAAAAAAATAAGTTGTTTAAGTTTTATTTATTTATTTAAACAAGACTATTTAAAAGGTTGAGCTTGGTTTGTTAGAAAAATGTTTCATGTTTTTTTTTACTTTGACTTCATAATAGATGAAAGTTTTTATTCTTATAATTATAATTGATGTACTAACTTGTTTACTTTTATTTTTACGTTTGATAAGTTGCTCAAGAGTTCTCCTTTAGTAGAAATTGAATTCTTCAATTTTTTGTCTCCTATGAGCCAAACAAAGGACACTTTAAAGCTTGTGGAATACTCTTGCTAGATTTCTAAACCTTTTATTTTTTAGGATGAAGTATTTTCCACAGGAAAGCATTGTAAGATGTAGTTTGCAATTTCATAAGATGATGTGCTATAGGATGAATCATACTTCAAAGTCAAATGAATTTTTTAATCCATGTTACCACGCACTTAAAAAAAAGATCATTAACACATCAAAGCTTGTCTTATTTATTCTATGTTGTCATTATAATCAAATGTTAGATTGTGTTAGACGTAACAAGGTGAAAAAGTTGCTTCTTCTTTGTTGTAGTAAGAATGCATGTTCTGTGAAAAATTTTATTTTATAATTCGTGAACATTCTTGAAAATTTAATTTGTCTCATCTTGTACTGTTAAGCGTAACAATTGAGATTTTTTTCTTTTTGTAGCTTGACTTATGTGTCATTTTATCTCTTTCTAGTATAATGATTTACTCCTAAGACTTGGTTTCTTCACTATGGTCTTAGATGATACTCTTGCATGGTGTTAAGATGAAAGACTTGTAGAAAAATATGAATTCTTCATCAATTAAAAGTCAATATGTATTGTGCATTTAAAGTAAAAGCATCAGTACTTAAAATACGCTTATTCATCACATTATATTATTTGTTCATCATTGAAATCTTAGAATTGAATCATTTTTTTCTTCAAAAATCTCTTCTTTTTTATGACGACAAATAACCAATAAATTGATGAATAAGAGCTTCTCTACAAATAACATCTATTTGATGAAGGATTTTTGTTTTGCCATATGATTATATGAATATGTACTTATAAAATGAGAGAAAATATTCTAGAAGGATTTATCAAATCATAATATACATATCTCATGTATTGAGGCTAAAAAGTAGCATACAGCCCCCCTTTTGAATGTGTCATGATATATAGTATGACAATGGCAATACGGCTTTGTAGTGATATTGTGTGTAGATTCACGAGGAAGGTGAGAATTTTAATTACAATAAAATAAATAAAGGAAGAACGAAAGGGATACGAAGGGAAAGTGATATTGAAATATGGAAGAGGATCATGTGAGGAATGTGAAGGAACCTAAATCGGAGTAATTTATTTTAAAAAATAATAATTAAGTGAAAATTCATTTTGTAGTTGTTTTTTGTTTAAATTATTGAATTTGACCTTTTATTTTTAAAATGTTCAATTTTGTTATCTAATTTTAAAAATATGTTCAATGATATCTTTCTATTCAAATTGACACTAACGACATTTATAAAATTAGACCAAAAAAAAAAATTATATTTTTTGAAAATTAGAAAATTAATTGAACATTTTAAAAATAGAAGAATCAAATTGAATAATTTAAATACAAAGATAGAGAAAGTGTAATTTAACCTAATTATTATTATTATTATTATCATACATATAAAAATAAAACGTGAAATGAAACGGAATATCTAATTGAATAATGCATATAAAAATAAAAAGTTAGATGAAATGGAATATCTAATTGAATAATGCATAAAAGTATCTAGTGAGCTAAAAAGAGAACAAAACATAAAGGAAAAAAAAAAAAAAGCTAACTAATAAAAGACAAAATTTGACAATAGTTGAAAACTGGGAACACTGAGTGCAAACAGGGAGCAAAGAGATAACGACACAGTATATGCTTATATTTTTCTTAAAGTCAGGAGGTGCATTTGAACCCCCTGAATCCTTCTTAGGTCTCTGCCTATGGAAGGAGGTACTTTTGAAATAAAAAAATAAAAAAGAAACATGGTATGTTTTTCATCTATTACAGGAGCGTTTATTCTATGGTACTACGTTGTTAGCCCAGGAATCACAATTTTTAGAAATATTATAATGAGAAATGTTATTTTTAGTGTATTTAAAAAAGTGTTGGGTTATATTCTAATATTTTTTGAAATATGTTTAAATTTTAAAATAATTTAAATAAAAATAAATAAATTTGTTTCTACAAACAAGTATGATAAAAAATAATTTATCATATTCTCTTAAGAATATCATATTTCCACCCTCAGAATCAAAATTATTTTGAACATGAATATATAACTTTTTTAAGAATAATAGATAAAATGCTTTTTTTTATGATCTCCCTGACAAATATATAAAGGAATATTTCCACCAACTATTCTCGAAACAAACGAAAATAACATAAAATAAACATTCCAATGTTTTTAAAATTGGATTATTACGAATCTGGTAAAAATATAAAGTTTAATTATTTAATTATAATTGAATTGGTAATAATTAAATAATATTTTTAACATTTTAATTTATATATATTAAATAATTTAAAATAAAAAATAATGTAATTATATCAATCCTAATGCTAAGATCTGTTTCACTATCAATTTCTAGAGCCAATGGTACTGATTGTACCTCAAACGTTGTTGCCTTGGGATGTGAGATAAAGGCATATATAACTGTAATTAAATAACTAAAGCATACATTAGTTTCCTTTACACAAGTCGGATACGATTCTCTGTAATTAATAACTGCATTTTTTAACTGCACAAATCTTAACCATTAATATATATTTTTACTTAACAAAATAGGTTTAATATATAATTTGATTCATATACATGTTACGTATTCTCGAATTGGTCTTTGTCTATATACTAAAAAGTTATTAGGTTTATGTACGTGCACATATTATTAATTTAGTTTTTATTTTCATGACATAGTTTCTAATGATTTTTTTTGTTAATCATTAATTTTTTTTTATATATTCTTAATTTGTTTCATATATATAGTATATTCTTAATTTGATATATATATATATATATATATATATATATATATAATACATTCTTAATTTGGATTTTATATGTGTGAACATTCTTAATTTAATTCTTATATGTATAGCATATTCTTAATTTGACCTCTTTACTTAAAATATTATTTAATTATTTTTTATAGCTGTAATTGTTACTCATTTAGTATTATTCGTCATGTCACGTTTAGAAACAATTTTGAACAATTCTATGTTGATTTCTAACCTCTAATGTGGAGTTTCAGTCTTATCATTGACTTTCAATAATTTCTCTTTCTCTAACCTTTATTTAGCCACCGTCGTTATATTATTGAAATTAAATTAAATTTTTAGTAATTAGAAATCTTGTATTGTATGATGTATTTCTTAATTTGAATAAATTAAGTGTTTAATTTAAGATAAATTTTAAAATAACACTTATTACATAAAGCAAGTATAAATGAATGTTGTTTTGTAAGTTATAACAAAGACTACAAGAGAAAAACTAATAGGAAACCTATATTTAGTTAGAGCAATATTGGAAGTTAGAGATGCTATAAGAATCTAAAGTAACATTTTTGTTGTATGCAAAAAGAAAATAAAATTCATTAACCCAACACAAAAAATATGTCATGCAACATAAAACTAAAAATTTCAATGGAAAAACCTATTATAGTTGAAGTAGTGGAAGGAAGAAGGTTATAGAGTCTGATAGTACTCAAATCATGACTCAATGGAGGAAGACAATCCTAAAGACAATATCAGCATGCATTGTAGTGCTAAGGTAATGGTAAAGTATCTTGAGTGGTCTGACCTTTGTGCATTTGGTTTGTGACTCAAATCTTGCTCGAGATGCAAAATTGATTAGAAGAAATGATGTAGCATATCCAAATTCACAAAGTAATTAGGTTTGTTTTAAAAACCATTTAAAATGATTTGGTCTTTTTAAATTTGATTCAACTTAATCTTTTGTTTGGTTTTGGAGAGGGAGATGGAAAGAGATAAATCACTTGGAGGTACTTAATGATGAAGGTGAAACTCTACATAAAGGATTAACAATCCATTTAAGACAATTAGAAATGATATTCAAATATGGCTTAACAGTAGGGCCTAAATGAGCAATGATTATACCTATAGGATTGATTTAATAATGTCTTTAAGTGCAATGACTAAATTAATAATGCGCAATACATATGAGACCAAATTAAGAATGTGTTACACATATATGGACTAAATTAAGAATGCATAAGTTAATAGTCATTGTAAAATCGTAAGAGATGACATCACGATGATAATGACTAAATAGGTAACATTTGTACATATAAAGACTGATTTAATAACTTTTTACGTATAAAGAGAAATTAAAATTTCACGATATAACTATAAACCAAATTATATGTTAAACCAACAAAACATTAATAGAAAAAAAATGTATGGTGAAAGATTGAACTGCACATATTTTCCAATTGTAGAGGATCTAATCCACACAAGTCTTTAGTAATTTATAGTTAGACGATAAAAATAAGGAGTTTTGGACAAGGATGACGATGAACTGAAATGAGGCATTTTAGGTAAGGTTGAGGAAAAATAATTGGGTGAATCGGTAAAAGTGTAGAACATACTCGATGTTTAGAACATAAAAATGTAATTAAATAAAACAACATGTTCAATCCCGATGTTACAATTCTATCGAAGTTGACAAAACCCAAATACAAAATGACATAAAAGGAAACAACACAAAGATAACACTCGTCGTTTGATACCTTCACCTACAAATGGCATTCAGCCCAAACAATGCAAGAGAAGTGAGAATACATCTAACTACTAACAGGAAAACCTTGACAATTTTGGGTAGTACACACATAACATAAGATATAACACATACAATAAATATTTTTGCACATGTTATGCACCCTAGGTACTACTATGCATGTGATACCAACTCTACTAAGAAAAGTAGGCTAGAGACAAACTACTATACATGTGATACTAACTCTACTAAGAAAAGTAGGCTAAAGACAACACTGCTAGACTCCTCCTCTAGAGTTAGAAATTCCATGCTAGCAGGGTATTCTCTAGTAGCACGTTAGGATTTACTGAACTTTTACTATGTGCCTGATGAGTCTCAAATTAAGCATCTTTTATGGACCTAAGAAGGATGTTTACACGACTATCTTGTGCTTAAGAATGGAGTGTTAGCTGAGATTCATATTATGGACCTAAAAATAGAGAAAATACAAATCTGTGTTAATTCGAGGATCTTAGCTAACTCTTCTTTTCTTGCAGGATCAGCCGAGATGTTCTTGGGTCCATCATAAGAAGACTCAGCTGAGATGAGGTCGTCTCAGCCAAGACCGACTCCACCTCGACCAAACCAGATCAGGCCAGGCTTCACGCCTAACAACCCAAGCAAGTGCAGTCCAATAAGGAGCAACTCAAAGATGCTATCCACGTTAGCCATCCAGCTCAAGACCACCTCAGCTCCAGCTCAACTGCCATGTCACTTCTGGAAAAGCTTGTAGCACAAGTTACGCAAGGGTAGAATAGGCAATTCATGTTGTAATTATGTTAGGAATCGTTAGGAGTAGCAAGGCACAACTCGTGTATATATAGGAGGAGCTGTGCACTTTTTAGGAGTCTTTGAATTCACTCCTTACGCATATCCATTATATCCATTACCTTGCTCTCTCACCTTCTCCATCATCGGTGGTGCACTGTGCTATATTGGTGTTTCTCTCGATCAAGGAAATGTAGGTCTGAGACTAGGAAGCCGAAGTTTGGTAGAGGGGACTGATTGGGGTTTCCAACACACTTTGGTGAATCTGATCCTCAACGCTCAAGCTACTGGAGGTGAACCACCACTATCAACCATGGCGATCGTCGTGGAAGATGGATCCACCTGAATTCAAACCACTGTGTTTATACTCTGTTTTTTGTTAATCAATTTCATTATGCATTTCTTATCGCCGTTCTCATCCTCTCCTTTAATTCATGATTTAATCCGCGATTGCAATTGAATTGTGAACAATGTTAAGCTAAGCCGATCAGAGCTGGTTTAACTAATTCAGTAGGTAGTCATTTAACGATCGTTAATCGAGAACCTAAAATCAGCTCTGAACTTAATCCTTGCCAACTGATGAGGTAGCGATTGCATAATTCCTCGGTATGGCAATGGACGAACCTTTGGCGATTGCCATAAGAATTTCCTAGGTTGATATGGACTGAGAACTGGAGTGCGGAAATTGGACTGGACTTGGACTAATAGAGCTGAACATGAATATAGTTATATCATAATAATAATAGTGAAACCAGTAGTGTTAGTATATGTTCACTGCATTCATAGTTTTAGTTTATTTTCTGCTTTACTTGCATTTCAATCCCCCCTGCTTACTGCTTTTCAGTCCTAGACAGAGATAGTCCATCTCTGTAGTGTCTATCTGCACTCAGCCGAGACCAAGTTGGCTCAATCTCTGCCGAGAGTGACTCGACCATTGCCGAGGTGAGTTAGTAACCTACAGCTCAGCTTCTACATCATTTCACTTCACACTGAATCACAATCGATGCACACTGTGTCCTTGAGAAGAATGACCTAGGATTGACTATACTATAGTTAGCTTTAGTTATTTGATGCCCGTTAAGACGACTAAAAACGAGCCTATCAAATTGGCGCTGTTGTCAGGGACACAAGTTCTTTTGTGTTTTCGTGTGCCAAGTTAAGTGAAGTCGAATCCTAAGTTTGTAGAGTGTGTCTGTCAAGTTAGTCTATTGAGTCTTTTTAATTTGTCTGTGTCTGTCTTCTAGATTTTGGATCCTAAATAAAAAGCATGTTGAGTGTTGTTAATTTTTCTGCGTGAATTCACCGCCAAAAAAAAAACATCAATAAAACATTTGTTTCTACAGTGCATAGTGTTAGCATTCTGTTTTGCATTCATCTCTACATCTCATAACTGACTTGCATCTTTTTACATTGCATTCTGGTAAGTTTTATTAGGTAATTGACTGATAGTTGTAGTTTACTGTTTGTAAGTACTGTTTCAAATATGATATTTTTGCATAATTTGTACAATGCATGACTAGGAGTAGTACTGACCCATTGTATGCTTTTGACCCAGAGATAGAATTAACCTTACGTAGATTACGAAAATTTAGAAATACTGTAGTAAATATTAGTAGTAGTTCAGATTCCGCCATTAATTCTGACCTGCCTTCCGCTAACGCACTTGTTTCTAGTTCTAACATTTTCGCAGAGTTAGGACAGATGGAGAATAATGACAGAACACTGAAGGAATTGGCCACTCCATATGTGGTGTATCAACCTTGGTGCATCCAATACCCACAGTTGGAGCCAGCTCCAACATATGAATTGAAGTCTGGTCTTATACATCTATTGCCTAAATTTCATGGTCTTGCAAGAGAAGACCCCCACAAGCATTTGAAGGAATTCCATGTGGTTTGCTCCACGATGAGGCCGCAGGGGATATCGGAGGACTACATCAAAATGAAGGCGTTCCCATTCTCCCTGGATGGAGTAGCAAAGGATTGGCTGTATCTTCAACCAGTACTTTTCAACACTTGAGGAGATATGAAGCGCACATTCTTGGAAAAGTTCTTTCCGACATCCAGAACCACGTCCATCACGAAGGAGATATGTTAGATAAGGCAGCATGCAGGAGAGACTTTGCACGAGTACTGGGAAAGGTTCAACAAACTTTGTGCCACTTGTCCACACCATCAGATCAGCAAACAATTACTTATCCAGTATTTCTATGAAGGACTATCAATGATGGACAAAAGCATGATAGACGCCACAAGTGGAGGAGCTCTGATGGATAAAACGCTAGTAGCAGCAAGGCACCTGATCTCCAATATGGCAAGTAATACACAACAGTTTGGGATTAGAGGGCCAAGTCAAACTCGGATGGTGAATGAAATTGGTGCAGCTTCCAACCAGAGACTAGAGAATCAGTTGACTGAATTGACATCATTGGTGAGACAGCTTGGAGTTGGACAACACCAACCAGCCATGGCAGCGAAGGTATGTGGCATATGTACTTCCGTGGAGCACCCCACTGATATGTGCCCCACTCTTCAAGAAACCGAGTCGGACCAACCAGAGAACGTTGGAGCCATAGGTGGATTTCAGTACGGGAAACAGTCGTATCAAAATCGGTCATTTGATAGCCAACAACATGGGAGACAGCCATTTCGACCAGGACCGAATCAAGGGCCATACGCAACTCAACAATTTGGATCCACACCGAATATCTATTAGAGGCAAACAGGTTATCAACAACCGACTCCGCAATATCAAGCACCACCTTTCCAACAACAACATCACCAGCAAAGAGTGCCTACCCAAGGCAACTCTCCATCTCTGGAAGACCTAATGAAGTAGCTTGCAACCAGCAACCTGAAGTTCCAGCAATATGTGAGCTCCAGTAATATGCAGTTCCAGCAGAACATGACCGCCACCATCCAAGACCTCAAAACACAGATCGGACAGCTAGCCAACACTGTGAGCCAATTGCAATCGGTTGGATCTAACAACCTCTCTTCTCAAACCATTCCAAATCTGAGAGGGAATGCTAGTGCAGTGACACTTAGAAGTGGAGAAGAACTACCTCAAACTACACTACAGCAGTTGCCGAGATCAGTTGAAGCCGATTTACAGTCTCGGCTAGATACAACTGTCCCATTGCCATTTCCATCTCGGACCGCCTCGACAAAGAAGCCAAAGTCAGACGAAGAATTGTTGAAAATGTTCCGGAAGGTGGAAATCAATATCCCACTCCTCGATGCCATTGTAGGTGCTCCAACCTTGCCAAAGAAATGTAGAGACCCTGGAATCTTTTCTGTCCCATGCACCATTGGCGAATGCACCTTTGCCGATGCCATGTTGGACCTGTGAGCGTCGATCAATGTCATGCCCGCATCAATCTATAGGTCCCTGAATTTTGGTGACTTAGAACCCACAAGGATGACCATTCAACTTGCAAACATGAGCATTGTCCAACCCCTGGGAGTTCTCGAGGATGTTCTCGTCCAAGTCAACAAACTAATATTTCCAGTTGATTTTTATGTGCTAGACATGGAGGATGAGACGTCTGGGAAGGAATCCACCTTAATTCTGGGAAGACCTTTCTTGATGACAGCCAGAACAAAGATTGCTGTGCATGCCGGGATGCTCTTGATGGAAATCAGTGACACTCTGGTGCAATTCAATATTTTTGAAGCAATGAAGCACCCCACCGAGGATCACTCCCTCTTTGGCATCGATTTACTTGATGAGATAGTTGAAGAATACCTTCAACTAAACAACAGCAGTGAAGACATTGAGAAGTTCACTGGAGGCACTGATGAGATCAACTGCCTAGGGGTGGCAGATGAGGAGGCCGACCATGAGGAAGTACAAGACCTTCCCAACTCTGAGGACAACCATAACGATATTGCCGACTTGGACTTTGAAGTTGAATTGTCTGAATTACTAGACCAAGTTTGCAAACAAGAACACTTAGAGTGTACAAATGATGTAGAAGTCAAAGTCGCCGAAGTTGAAGAGCCTCCCATTGCACAATTGGCGACCACTTTCACGGTCAAGATCAAGTCGGCCAGAGAAGGTCGAGTCGAGCAAGAGATAAAAGTCAAATCGATCGAAGAGTCAAACAGCAAGGCCGACACGCTTCCCGAAACCGTCTCGGCCAATAAAGACCAGACTTAGGTTGGGGTAGAAATCAATGTTCCATCCGGATCCGACTCCGAAGCAGCGCAAAAAGCCAATGTTGACTCCAATCCATCAAAAACCGAAGTCACCAAGTCAAGTTGGCCGAAGCAGCCAAAAGCCGAAATCATGTCGGCACACCTAGTGCCGAGTCAAAATCAAGTTGGACAGTCAGATCCAAGCCAGTAGCTGAAAAATCTCCATTACTGCCACCACCCATGGAACTGAAACCATTGTCGAGTCACCTGAAGTATGCCTACCTAGACAAGGAACAACAACTCCCAGTTATCATTGCCAACAACCTCCACCATGAGCAAGAAGACAAATTGCTGGAGGTCCTAAGGCAACATAAGAAGGCAATAGGGTGGAAGCTAGTAGACCTTCCTGGCATAACCCCCTCCATTTTCATGCACCGAATCTTGATGGAGGATGAAGTTAAGCCCATAAGGCAATACACACATAACATAAGATATAACACATACAATAAATATTTTTGCACATGTTATGCACCCTAGGTACTACTATGCATGTGATACCAACTCTACTAAGAAAAGTAGGCTAGAGACAAACTACTATACATGTGATACTAACTCTACTAAGAAAAGTAGGCTAAAGACAACACTGCTAGACTCCTCCTCTAGAGTTAGAAATTCCATGCTAGCAGGATATTCTCTAGTAGCACGTTAGGATTTACTGAACTTTTACTATGTGCCTGATGAGTCTCAAATTATGCATCTTTTATGGACCTAAGAAGGATGTTTACAAGACTATCTTGTGCTTAAGAATGGAGTGTTAGCTGAGATTCATATTATGGACCTAAAAATAGAGAAAATACAAATCTGTGTTAATTCGAGGATCTTAGCTAACTCTTCTTTTCTTGCAGGATCAACCGAGATATTCTTGGGTCCATCATAAGAAGACTCAACCAAGATGAGGTCGTCTCGACCAAGACTGACTCCACCTCGGCCAAACCAGATTAGGCCAGGCTTCACGCCTAGTAGCCCAAGCAGGTGCAGTCCAATAAGGAGCAGCTCAAAGATGCTATCCACGTCAACCATCCAGCTCAAGACCACCTCAGCTCCAGCTCAGCTGCCACGTCACTTCTGGAGAAGCTTGCAGCGCAAGTTACGCAAGGGTAGAATAGGCAATTCATGTTGTAATTCTGTTAGAAATCGTTAGGAGTAGCAAGGCATAGCTCGTGTATATATAGGAGGAGCTGTGCACTTTTTAGGAGTCTTTGAATTCACTCCTTACGCATATCCATTATGATTACCTCGCTCTCTCACCTTCTCCATCATCGGTGGTGCACGGTGCTATATTGGTGTTTCTCTCGATCGAGGAAATGCAGGTCTGAGATTGGGAAGCCGAAGTTTGGCAAAGGGGACTGATTGGGGTTTCCAACACACTCTGGTGAATCTGATCCTCAGTGCTCAGGCTACTGGAGGTGAACCACCACCATCAACCATGGCGATCGTCGTGGAAGATGGATCCACCTGAATTCAAACCACTGTGTTTATACTCTGTTTTTTGTTAATCAATTTCATTCTGCATTTCTTATCGCTGTTCTCTTCCTCTCCTTTAATTCATGATTTAATCCGTAATTGCAATTGAATTGTGAACAATGTTATGCTATGCCGATCGGAACTGGTTTAACTAATTCAGTAGGTAGTCATTTAATGATCGTTAATCGAGAACCTAAAATCAGCTTTGAACTTAATCTCTGGCAACTGATGAGGTAGCAATTGCGTAATTCCTCGGTATGGCAATGGACGAGCCTTTGGCGATTGCCATAAGAATTCCCTAGGCTGATATGGACTAAGAACTAGAGTGTGGAAATTGGACTGGACTTGGACTAATAGAACTGAACATGAACATAGTTATATCATAATAATAATAGTGAAACCAATAGTGTTAGTATATGTTCATTGCATTCATAGTTTTAGTTTATTTTCTGCTTTACTTGCATTTCAGTCCCCTATGTTTACTACTTTTCAGTCCGAGACAGAGATAGTCCATCTCTGTAGTGTCTATCTGCACTCAGCCGAGACCAAGTCGGCTCAATCTCTACCGAGAGCGACTCGACCATTGCTGAGGTGAGTTAGTAACCTACAACTCAGCTTCTACATCATTTCACTTCACACTGAATCACAATCGATGCACACTGTGTCCTTGAGAAGAATGACCTAGGGTTGACTATACTATAGTTAGCTTTGGTTATTTAATGCCCGTTAAGACGACTAAAAACGAGCCTACCAGTGCCCTGGCTCATGGGGTTAATCACGACAATAGGTTTTCGTATAGAGTAGCCCCTAGTAGGTTTAGTGGCCATACCACTTGGCTTATGTCTACTTTCTCTCACACCAGTTACATTATATGATGAATTTTACACAATTTGTATTCTTATTAGTCTTCCTTTAAACTGGGTTGATAAGCACCATGCTTGCTCACCGCAAACTAGGTATCTCATCTTACAACCTACACAATAAGCACCATCCTCACCCATACATAGGCCTAGATTGCTTACCTGACAAGGGTAATCTGAGTTCCTTTCCTACCATATTTTCTAGTAACTTCTTGATTTCCCTATTAAAGACCTCAGCTTGGTCGTTGGCTTGAGGATGATAAGCGGTGGCAACTCGGTGCACCACTCAATATTTCTCGAGTAGCGTGGCCATGGCGCGGTTGCAGAAGTGACTTCCTTAGTCACTAATTAGCGCCTTCGGCACACCAAACCTGCATAAAATGTTAGACTTCACAAATTCCACAACAGTCTTAGCATCATTGGCTTTGGTGGCCTTAGCCTTTACCCATCGTGAGTCATAGTCAACGGCTAGTAAGATGTAAGAGTTGCTGTGGGAGACAGGGGATGACCCCATGAAGTTGATACCCCATACATCGAAGATATCGCAAAACAACATAGGTTGTTGGAGCATCTCATTTCTTCTGCTTATAGCCACTATGGCTCTCTGGCACTATTCGTAGGCTAAGACAAAAGTATGCACGTCTTAGAAGATTGTAGGCCAGTATAGCCCACAATTGAAGACTTTCCAGGCTATTTGATCGGATCCATAATGGCCTCCTCCAACTGCTGCATGACAGAAGTGGAGGACCGACTGAATCTCGAACTCCATAATACATCTACGTAAGACCTTATGACTGCACAGTTTCCACAGATAAAGGTCGTCCCATATGTAATATTTTGCACCACTCTCCAGTTTTTCCTTGATAGCTTTGGATGCTCCTTTAGGATATGTAGATATGATAAGGTAATTGAAGATATCCGCATACTATGGTGTTGCATGCGCTATCTACAGTATCTGCTCGTCCGGGAACTCGCCTCAAATCGACATAGGATCGACTTCTCTCTCAAGTCAGCTCAAGTGGTCTACTACAGTGTTCTCCACACCCTTTTGATCTTTGATCTCTAGGTCGAACTCTTGAAGAAGCAGCATCCACCGAAACAATCTCATCTTCGCGTCCAGCTTCTTCAACAGATATTTCAATGCTACATGATTAGAGAAAACTATAACTTTGGAGCCAAGTAGATATGACCTAAACTTGTCTAAGGCAAACACGATTGCCAACAACTCCTTTTCGGTGGTTGTATAGTTGACTTGGGCTGGGTCCATTGTTCGAGATGCATAGGCAATCACGTGCAGTTGCTTGCCGACTCGCTATCCCAAGACGGCACCTAGCGTGGAGTTGGAGGCGTCGCACATTAACTCGAATGGAAGCTCCTAGTTTGGTGCTTGGAGGATGGGTGCGGACGCGAGTCTTCTCTTTAGCTCCTAAAATGCATCCACACAAGGATGATAAAAAACAAAGTCTACGTCCTTTTATAGCAGCTTGGACAGAGGTAGGGCGATCTTGCTAAAATCCTTGATAAATCGCCTGTAAAAATCTGCATGACCAAGAAATGAATGAACCTTGATGAGTCACAATTTATACATCTTTTAGACACCTAAGAAGGAGGTTTGCAAGACTATTCTATGCTTAAGAATGAACTGTTAGCTAAGATTCATTTTATGATCTCAAATATATAGAAAATACAAATTTGTGCTAATTTAGATTTCTTAGCTAATGAAAGTAACTCTTCTTCTTTTGCAGGTCAAGCCGAGTTGACCAAAGTCAACAAGGAGTCCCGACCGAGATGAAGTCGTCCTTGCCAGACCGGCTCCATCCCGGCCGAGTCAGAATCGTCTCGGCAATCCTTGACTTGTAGCCCAAGAGCCCAGCGAAGAGTGGCCCAAGTATATTGTCCACATCAGCTATCCAGCTTGGAGGCCACCTCGGCGTCGGCTCATACGCCATGTCACTCCTTGGAAATCTGCCATGTCACGAGAGAAGATCTGCATAGGGGTAGAATAGGACATTCGCATTGTAATTCTGTTAGGATTCGTTAGGATTAGCTAATCATAGCTCGTGTATATATAGGAGGAGGCTGTACCTTTGTTTAGGCGTCTTTGAATTCACTCTTTTCACACAACATTTTACTCCATTTTTCGCTCTCGCTCTCTCCATTTCTGGTGGTACACGGTGTTGCAGCGGTGCTTCTCTCAATTGAGGAAGTGCAGGTCTAAGACTGGGAAGCTGGGACGTTCACGGAGAGGGACCGTCAGACTCTTGGCGCACTCTGGTGGAGCTGATCCTCAAGACTTAGGCGAACGGAGGTGAACCACCACCATCAACCTTGGCGATCGTTGAGGAAGATGGAACCATCCGAACTCAGGACCACTGTATTTGTATTCTGATTCTGTTAATCGATTTCATTCTACATTTCATATCTCTGTTCTCTTCCTCTACTTTAATTCACGATTGAATCTGCGATTGCAATTGAACTGTGAACAATGTTAAGCTAAGCCGATTGGAATTGGTTTAACTAATATAGTAGGTAACCATTTAACGATTGTTAATAGGGAACCTAAAATCAGCTCTGAACTTAATCCCTGCCAACTGATGAGGTAGCGATTGCATAAATCCTCGGTATGGCAATGGACTAATATTTGGCGATCGTCATAAGACTACCCAAGGCGATATGGACCGAGAACTGGAGTGTGGAATCTGGACTGGACTTGGACTAATGGAACTGAACATGAACACGGTTATATAATACTAATAGATAATTAATAACAGTAGTATACATTTCTGCATTCATAGTCTTAGTTTATTTTCTGCATTACTCGCATCCCAACTCCCCGTTTACTTGCTTTCTTTCTTTGTTTTCTGGTTGAGGCAGAGGTAATCCGCCTCAGAAGGCGTCACATCTACTCAGTAGAGACCAAGCCGGATAGTCTTAAGCGAGACCATCTCTGTCGAGACCGTCTGCTCGGTCTCGCCAAATACGACTCATTTCATAACCAGGGAGAGTCAACACTTCACATCTCGGATTCTGCATTGTTTAACTTGACACTAAATCACAATTGAGCACACTTTTGTGTCCTTGAGAAGAATGACCTAGGGTTAGCTATACTATAGTTAGCTTTAGTTATTTGAGAAGGCGTAAAGATTTGTAAAAACGCCCATTATCAAATTGGCGCCCGATTCTTAGGGGACACAAGTTCTTCTGTGTAAATGTGTGCCAAGCTAAATAAGGTCGAATCCCAGAGTCTGTGAAGTGTAAGTCAGTCTTGAGTATTTTGAATTTGTCTATGTTTTTTTTCTGTTGTTTCGGATCTGAATAAAAAGCATGCCTATATCAATAATTTTTCTGTGTAAAACCATTTTGTAGTACTTAGAGGTAGCATTTTGTTTGCATACATTACTGCATCTTTCTTTTTTGCATAATATGCATGATGCATGACTAGGAGTAATACTTGATCCATTGACTGTTTTTGACCCGAAATAGAATTAACCTTACGTAGATTACGAAAAATTAGGAACATGTAGTAAATAGTAGTGCTGATATAGAATCTGTAGCTAATTCTAACCAGCTTTGTACTTGATAATCTTGTGTCTAGTTCTAACGCTTTTGCAGAATCGGGGACGAATGGAGAATAACGATAGGGCGTTGAAGGAGTTAGCTTACTCCCGGGCGTGGTGTACCAACCCCGGTGCATCCAATACCCACACCTGGAGCCAGCTCAAACATATGAGTTGAAATCTGGTCTTATACACCTGTTGCCCCAAATTTCATGGTCTTGCAGGAGAAGACCCCACAAGCACCTGAAAGAGTTCCATGTGGTCTGCTTTCTACCATGAGGCCGCTTGGGGGATATCGGAGGACTATATCAAGATGAAGGCATTCCCATTCTCCTGGATGGGGCAGCAAAGGATTGGCTGTACCTTCAGTAGGCCCTTTTCAACACACTGGGGAGACATGAGCGTGCATTCTGGAGAAGTTCTTTCAGGCATCCAGAACTGCGACCATCAGAAAAAAGAGATATGTGGGATAAGGCAGCATACTGGGTGAAATATTACATGAATCTTTGGGAGAGGTTTAATAAACTCTG
The DNA here is from genome assembly GCA_025330945.1 of Mucuna pruriens. Classification (NCBI taxonomy): domain Eukaryota; kingdom Viridiplantae; phylum Streptophyta; class Magnoliopsida; order Fabales; family Fabaceae; genus Mucuna; species Mucuna pruriens. The sequence goes on from JAENHJ010000116.1 coordinate 1,375,496, forward strand.
CGCCACCTGTCCACATCATCAGATTAGCGAACATTTGCTGATCCAATATTTCTATGAAGGACTATCTCTAATGGACAGGAGTATGATAGATGCAGCTAGTGGTGGAGCTTTGATGGACAAGACACCAGCACGGCAAGGCACCTGATTTCCAACATGGCTGGTAATACACAGCAGTTCGAATCGGAGGGCCGAGTCAATCCCCGGATGGTGAATGAAATCGGTGCAGCTTCAATCGGAGAGGCTGGAGAATCAGCTGACCGAGTTGACATCATTGGTGAGACAGCTCGCTATTGGACAACACCAACCCGCCATGGCAGCAAAATTATGTGGCATATGTACTTCCGTGGAGCACCCCAGCGATATGTGCCCCATTTCTCCAAGAAACCGAAGTCGGAATACCGGCCAGAAAATGTTGGAGCCATAGGTGGATTTCAAGATGCGGAAGCGGCCGTATCGAGCCGGCGTTTGATAACCAGCAGCATGGGAGACAACCATTTCGGCCAGGACCGAATCAAGGGCCATATGCAACCCAACAATTCGGATCGCACCGAACACTTATCAGCGGCAAGCAGGTTATCAACAGCCAATTAAAGCAATACCCAAAGACCACCTTTTCAGCAACAACAACAACAGCAGAGAGTGCCTACTCAAGGCAACTCTCCATCTGGAGGACCTAATGAAGCAACTTGCAACCAATAATCTGGAGTTCCAAGAATCTGTGAGCTCCAAAGAACATGCAGTTTCAGGAAAATATGACCGCCACCATCCAAGACCTCAAAACGCCAAATTGGTCAGCTAGCTAACACAGTGAGCCAACTTCGGTCGGCAGGATCTAGCAATCTCCTCTCAAAGCATTCCAAATCCGAGAGGTAACGCCGGTGTAGTCACTCTCCGAAGTGGAAAAGAACTACCTCAACCTACACTGCAGCAGATGCCGAGATCACTAGAAGCCGACTCAGAGCATAATGCCGACCCTCAGTCTCGGCCAGAAAAAGCTGTTCCATTGCCATTTCCATCTCGGCCCACTTCAGCAAGAAAGCTAGAGTCGGATGACGAGTTCTTTGAAGATGTTCCGTAAGGTGGAAATCAACATTCCACTCCTTGATGCCATCAAGCAAGTTCCCAATACGCAAAGTTCCTCAAGGAACTCTGTGTACACAAGCGGAAGAAGATAAAAGGAAGTGTGGAGGTTGGAGGTGTGGTGTCGACCTTAACTAAGAACGAAACTTCCACCACGGGGACAGCAACACTGCCAAAGAAATGCAGAGATCCTGGAATCTTTTTCTGTTCCATGCACCATTGGTGAATGCACTTTTGCCGATGCCATGCTGGATTTGGGAGCCTCAATCAATGTCATGCCGGCATCAATCTACAGGTCCCCTGAATTTGAGATTTAGAACCAACAGGGATGACCATTCAACTTGCTAACAGGAGTATTGTCCAGCCCGCAGGTGTTCTTGAGGATGTTCTCGTCCAAGTTAATGAGCTAATTTTTCCAGCTGACTTTTATGTTCTTGACATGGAGGATGAGACAGTAGGAAAAGAATCAACTTTAATTCTGGGAAGACCATTCTTGATGACGGCACGAACAAAGATTGATGTGTACTCTGGGACTCTCTCAATGGAATTCGGTGACACTGCAGTGCAATTCAATATTTTCGAAGCTATGAAGCACCCCACCGAAGACCATTCCTCTTCGGCATTGACCTTATTGAAGAACTGGTTGAAGAATATCTTCAACTAGGCAGCTGCAGATGCAAGCATGGAAGATTTTGCTGAAGTTACTGATATTAACGATTTGCTTAGGAATCTATGAAGAAGCCGACAGTAAAGAAGTACATACCCTCTCAGCTCCGGGGCCGAATATGATGACATCGCTGACTTGGAATTCAAAGCCAATTATTTAAAACAATGAACCAAGCATGCAATCAGACAAACCCGGAGTGCTCGAGAAAGTGAAGAGGTTGAAGTTGCGAAACTAACCAATACTTATTTGCACAGTGGCAACAATCTTTTCAGCAAGAACCGAGTCGGCCAGAGAAGGCCGAAGTCAATGAAGGAGCCATAGTCAACTTCGGCCAAAAGAAACCAAGGCCACCGAGATCATTTCGGCCAAAGAAGACTCAACTCACACTATGGAAAACACTGATGTTCCATCAGATCCGACTCAGAAGGCCAACTCGAAGCCAAGGCCGACTCACGCCCACGTTGATTGAGCCCATGAAGTCAAGCCTGGCCGAAGCAATCAAAGGCCAAAATCATGTCGGCACACCTGGTGCCGAATCAAGACCAAGTCGGCCAGTCGGATCCAAATTCAGATATTGACAAATCTCCATTGCCACCACCACCCATAGAACTAAAACCATTCCGAGTCACTTAAAATACGCCTACTTGGACAAAGAACAGCAACTCCGGTTATTATTGCTAGCAATCTCAACCAAGAGCAAGAAGAAAAGTTGTTGGAGGTCCTAAGGCAGCATAAGAAGGCAATAGGGTGGAAACTTTCTGACCTTCTGGCATAAACCCCTCCATCTGCATGCATAGAATATTAATGGAGGAGGAGATCAAGCCCATAAGGCAGCAGCAAAGAAGACTAAATCCAACACTCACGGGCGTGGTTAAGAAAGAAGTCTCAAAGCTCCTTTAGTAGGGATCATATACCCCATCTCGGATAGCCAATGGGTGAGCCCTGTACAAGTGGTGCCAAAGAAGTTCGGGCTGACTGTCATGAAAAACCAGCAGGATGAGCTGGTACCAACACGGATTCAGAACAGCTGGCGAGTATGCATCGACTACAGAAGATTAAACCAAGCAACTCGCAAGGATCACTTTCCTCTGCCCTTCATTGACCAGATGCTTGAAAAATTAGCAGGGCGATCCCATTATTGTTTTCTTGATGGATTTTCAGGCTATATGCAGATACATATTGCACCTGAAGATCAGCATAAGACGACCTTTACCTGCCCATTTGGTACCTTTGTGTATACACGCATGCCATTCGGCCTGTGCAATCTTGTAGAGTACATTCCAACGTTGCATGATGAGTATCTTCTCGGACTTGCTACTGAGGACTGCATGGAGGTCTTCATGGATGACTTTACCGTATATGCTGACTCATTTGATGCATGCCTGAATAATCTGTCAAGGGTGTTGAAAAGATGCATTGACACAAACCTCGTGCTCAATTTTGAAAAATGTCACTTCATGGTGACTGAAGGAATAGTATTGGGTCATCCGGTATCCAATAGAGGCATCAAGTAGATAGAGCCAAGATAGACATCATATCTTCCCTTCCAAACCCTCTTCGTGAGGGAGGTTCGCTCATTTTAGGACACGCAGGCTTCTACAGAAGATTCATAAAAACTTGACAAACTTGCCTTGCCTCTGTCCAAGCTGCTATGAAGGACGTGGAATTCAACTTTGATCAACTTTGATCGAAGCATTTCAGGAGTTGAAGACCAGACTCACGTCCGCCTCCCATTCTGCAAGCACCAAACTGGGACCTGCCATTCGAATTAATGTGTGATGCATCCAACTCGGCATTAGGAGCTGTTCTCGGCCAAAAAGAGAGTCGAGTCGGCCTCCCAGTGCGGGTAATTGCTTATGCATCACGAACTATGGACTCGGCCCAGCGGAATTACACAACAACCGAGAAGGAACTATTGGCAATTGTGTTTGCCTTGGACAAGTTCGCCCATACCTTCTCGACACTAGAATAATTGTGTTTCTCGATCATGCGGCCTTGAGATACTTGTTGAAGAAACCGGATGCCAAGCGAGACTGATTCGGTGGATGCTTCTCCTTCAAGAATTCAACATTGAAATCAGAGATAAAAGAGGTGCGGAGAACTCAGTAGCAGACCACCTAAGCAGAATCCAAAAAAGAAAGTGAACCGATGCCTATCCGAGATGAATTTTCAGATGAGCACCTTATGCACATAAAAACGTCTTCACCATGGTTTGCTGACATTTGTAATTTTGTGGCAACATCTCAGTTCCCACCAGAGGCATCTCGGCTGTACAAGGATAAAATCAAGCGATGCCAAGTACTACATTTGGGATGATCCCTACCTTTGGAGACTGTGCAATGACAAAGTCATCCGCAGTGCATTCCTCGGCCGAAGTTCAATTCGGTCCTCCAGTTCTCGCCACTTTCGGCACTGAGGCGGCCATTATGGATCCACTTCGGACTGCCAGGAAAGTGCTAGACTGTGGTCTCTACTGGCCAACCATCTTCAGAGACGCGCGCATGAATTCGTCTCCACCTGCAAGAACTGCCAAAAAGCAGGAATGGCCATGAATGAAGGCATGAAATGCCCCAACAACCCATCCATTCTGTGGAAATCTTTGATGTTTGGGGAATAGATTTCATGGGACCATTCCCAGATCTCCAATGGCTATTCATACATTCTGCTGGCCGAGATTATGTATCAAGGTGGGTAGAAGCCATTGCCACCAGAACCAACGATGCTCGAGTAGTAGTGGACTTCCCGAAGTCCAACATCTTCTGCCGGTTTGGTGTGCCAAAAAGCAATCATAAGTGACCAAGGCAGTCACTTCTGTAACAGAGCTATGGCTTCCCTTCTTCAAAAAATATGGAGTAGCACACAGAATTGCTACTGCCTACCACCCGCAAACCAATGGCCAAGCAGAAGTGTTCAACGGGGAAATCAAGAAAACACTGCAAAAGATGACCAATCCCAGCAGGGAAGGACTGAGCCGCCTCCTTGAGGATGCTCTCTGGGCACATAGAACCGCATATCGGACACCTTTAGGGATGTCTCCCCACAGGATTGTTTTTCGCAAAGCCTGTCACCTTCCTGTGGAACTAGAACACAGAGCATACCGGGCTGTTAAGCAGTGCAATCTGGCCTATGACCAAGCAGGGGAGCAGAGAAAATTTCAGCTACAAGAGCTAGATGAACTCCGCTTGGAAGCATATGAAAACTCCAGGATCTACAAGCAGAAAATCAAGCGATTCCATGACCAGCAGATCCCGAGAAAAGAATTCGAGTTGGCCAGAAAGTCCTCTTGTTTAACTCACGCCTCAAGCTCATTGCAGGTAAACTACGTTCTAGATGGGATGGGCCTTTTGTTATCACTAATGTGTTTCCCCATGGTGCAGTACAGCTAAAAAGACGAACACAACAACAGCACCTTCCAGGTCAATGGGCACCAAATTAAGCCATTCCATGAAGGCCCAATGTCAATCATTCCGGAAATGGAGGACATATCATTGATGGAACCAACAGCTCCAGATGACCTCCCTTGCATTGAGGACAATGCAAATTTTAAATGTGGGGGTGGGGATGATCCAAGAATTCCAATTTTTCTCTTTTCATTCCTTCATCCTGAACTCTGCCAGTTCTAATTCTCTGTTAGTTTTAAGTCTACTAGTTAAAATTACTTGTTATTTCTTCTCATTGCGTATTTCATTTCATTTTTTCTGTTTTTTTTTCAATCTCTCGTTTTTCAGAATTTAAAATCTCAATTTTGTTTTTCCTCCTGAACAAGAATTCCAAGTGGATTGTCAATAACAAGAATGTCATGAAAAGAGTTTTGAATTGGTTTCTGAAAGTTTGAATAAAGTCAGTGAAAGCATATCTACAACTTTGACAAGAGAATTCTCTAGCTCAAGTGAATGAAACTTTTGTGTTCTAGGCAGTAATCGACTGAAAAAATTGAAAAGAAAAACCTTGAGTCAGAGCTGATACAACCTGTGTGAGATTTTGAGCCTTATAAATATGGATGGCTCGCATCTTGCCATTCTCTTCTTGTTCTTTAGTGTAATTTTTGCATTCATGATAACTGTATATTCTGCATTTTGCCTCAACTCTCTGGATACAACTGTTTTCACATACAGGAATGACATGATCTAGGCCATGTTTCTTATGAGCCCTGAGCCAAATAAAGCCTACCTGAACAAATGTATCTGTTGTTTCCCCATTTGAGCCTAACTAACCATTCTTTTTTTTTTGACAGCTCACTACAAGCCAAGGCCAGAAAAACCATGAATTAACCTCACCCTATGGGAGCAGAGGAGCTTTGGAATTGTTTTGGGAGTAAGTCATGATCAAGTGTGGGGGAACTCCAGGAAGCAAAACGTTGTTCAACACTCTCCCAAGCTCAAAGAGCAATAAAGGAATAAAAGCGAGCGAGAGAAAGAAAAAGAAAAGTGGAAAGCAGCAGCTGAAAATCTGAGCTGAAGCAAATAAAGAAAGAAAGCAGCTGCATAAATGTATTGTATAAGAAAAAAGAAAAGAAAATGAGCTGGTGGCAGCAAGAAGGAGAAATTGGCAGCATCCCTGAGTTACCCTCAGACTGATTTAAACTCACTCCCCCATTGCTCCTCTCTTCCTCATGGGTCCTGGAACCAGTTTTTTTTTCCATATATTATCCACCCTGTGACCCAGCCTCGCTACAAACCGGAAAGAAGTCCTAGTGATCATAACTGTGTGTTTTTGCAGGTGTAAAAAGAGAGCTCTGTCAAAGTGTGGTAATTTCAGTTCCATGAATGTTGAGTGTAAATACAAGCCCAAGCACGAGAGAAGTAAGGGAGTGCTCTTCCAAAATAAAAGCTCTGTCACCCTTGGTTGTCTTCTCTAGATTTGCAGGTCATTAATGTGCCTAGAGCACAGAAGGAGTAATTTCAGACTGAAAGAGTATCTCAAGCTCAGAGTGAATGAGTTCCGACTCTGTCTCGGTCAAACTGAAGGAAGCCAAGTGAAAAATTCTCTTCTATCTTTAAAAACCCCCCTTAAGATTTTCATTTTATTTTGCCCAGGAGTGCAAAAAGGGTAAGTGTGGGGGTGTGATGAGTCACAATTTATACATCTTTTAGACACCTAAGAAGGAGGTTTGCAAGACTATTCTATGCTTAAGAATGAACTGTTAGCTAAGATTCATTTTATGATCTCAAATATATAGAAAATACAAATTTGTGCTAATTTAGATTTCTTAGCTAATGAAAGTAACTCTTCTTCTTCTTTTGCAGGTCAAGTCGAGTTGACCAAAGTCAACAAAGGAGTCCCGACCGAGATGAAGTCGTCCCGCCAGACCGGCTCCATCCGGCCGAAGTCAGAATCGCCTCGGCAATCCTTGACTTGTAGCCCAAAGAGCCCAGCGAAGAGTGGCCCAAGTATATTGTCCACATCAGCTATCCAGCTTGGAGGCCACCTCAGCGTCAACTCATTTGCCATGTCACTCCTTGGAAATCTGCCATGTCACGAGAGAAGATCTGCATAGGGGTAGAATAGGACATTCGCATTGTAATTCTGTTAGGATTCGTTAGGATTAGCTAATCATAGCTCGTGTATATATAGGAGGAGCTGTGCACTGTTTAGACGTCTTTGAATTCACTCTTTTCACACAACATTTTACTCCATTTTCTCGCTCTCGCTCTCTCCATTTCTGGTGGTACACGGTGTTGCAGCGGTGCTTCTCTCGATTGAGGAAGTGCAGGTCTAAGACTGGGAAGCTGGACGTTCACCAGAGGGGACCGATCGGACTACATCGACGACTCGGGTGGAGCTGATCCTCAAGACTTAGGCGAACGGAGGTGAACCACCACCATCAACCTTGGCGATCGTTGAGGAAGATGGAACCATCCGAACTCAGGACCACTGTATTTGTATTCTGATTCTGTTAATCGATTTCATTCTGCATTTCATATCTCTGTTCTCTTCCTCTACTTTAATTCACGATTGAATCTGCGATTGCAATTGAACTGTGAACAATGTTAAGCTAAGCCGATTGGAACTGGTTTAACTAATATAGTAGGTAACCATTTAACGATTGTTAATAGGGAACCTAAAATCAGCTCTGAACTTAATCCCGCCAACCGATGAGGTAGCGATTGCATAAATCCTCGGTATGGCAATGGACTTAATATTTGGCGATCGCCATAAGACTACCCAAGGCTGATATGGATCGAGAACCGGAGTGTGGAATCTGGACTGACTTGGACTAATGGAACTGAACATGAACACAGTTATATAATACTAATAGATAATTAATAACAGTAGTATACATTTACCTGCATTCATAGTCTTAGTTTATTTTCTGCATTACCGCATCCCAACTCCCCCTGTTTACTGCTTTTTTTACTGTTTTCTGGTTGAGACAGAGGTAATCCGCCTCAGAAGGCGTCTGTCTGTACTCAGCCGAGACCAAGCCGGATAGTCTTAACCGAGACCATCTCTGCCGAGACCGTCGCTCGCCTCGCCAAGTACGACTCGGCTACAACCGAGGAGAGTCAACACTTCACATCTCAGATTCTGCATTGTTTAACTTGACACTAAATCACAATTGAGCACACTGTGTCCTTGAGAAGAATGACCTAGGGTTAGCTATACTATAGTTAGCTTTAGTTATTTGAGAAGCGCGTAAAACGACTGTAAAAACGCCCATTATCAAACCTCCCACACAAAGGCGGGTTAGATAGAGAAGAAATAACATCTATTTTTTCTTTATCAACCTCAATACCTCTCGTTGAGATAAGGTGGACCAAAACGATACCTTCAGTAGCCATAAAATGACATTTTTCAAAATTTAAAACTAGGTTACTGTCTATACATCTGTGCAACACTTTGGATAGGTTGTTCAAGCATGCTTCAAATGACTCAGCGTATACCGTGAAGTCGTCCATAAAGACCTCCATGCAGTCCTCCAAGAGGTCCGAAAAGATGTTGATCATGCATCTCTGAAAAGTGCTCGGAGCATTGCAGAGCCCAAACAACATTCTTGTGTACGCAAATGTTTAGAACGAACATGTAAAGGTAGTCTTGTGTTGATCCATGGGTGCTATGTGAATTTGCATGTAACCTGAAAAACCATCCAAAAAACAAAAATGGGACTTCCCTGCTAATTTTTCTAAGACTTAGTCAATAAACGCCAATAGGAAGTTGTCCTTGTGAGTTTCTTGATTCCCCTTTCTATAATCGATGCACACTCGTCAACTGTTCTGAATCCTTGTCGGCACCATCTCATCTTGCCAATTTCGCAGGACCATCATTCCGAACTTCTTAGGTACTACTTGAACCGAACTTACCCATTGGCTATCTGAGATGGGATAAATGATCCTGGCTGCAAGTAGCTTGGTAACCTCCTTTTTTCACTATGTCTAGTAGGGTCGGATTCAACCTCCACTACTACTGTCTAATCGGTTGGGCATCCTCCTCCAGCAAAATTTTGTGCATGCAAATGAAGGGGTTGATCCTTGGAAGGTCAGCTAGTGTCCAGCCGATTGCTTTCTTGTGCTTCTTGAGTACTTCTAGCAACTTCTCCTCCTATTCTTCGCTAAGATTATTGGCTATGATACCGAAAATTGCTGATGATCCCCTAGGAAAGCATACTTGTGATGTTAAGGAAATGACTTTAACTCGGTATTTGATGATTGAGGTGAAATATCTTTTTCTTGAGTTGATGGAGTCGGTTGGCTGACTTTGTCCAAATGCGGACTCTATTGTTCGGAGTTGAACTTGGCTTGTGTTTGCTGGGACTCCTTCCGGCTCGAGTCGGATTCGACTTCCTATTGGCTGTTGGAAACAGTCTCAGCTTCCTCCAGGTTGATCAATTTGGTCATGGTCGGCTTCTACATGATGGAGTCGGTCTTGGCTGACTCCATACTTCTAGAGTCGGACTCGGCTTTCTTCTTCCCCTTGGAGTCGGACTCGACCCTATCAGCCCTTTGGAACTTGATCCCAGAATTGGACTCGGCATTTATTAATATTGCTACTCCTGTTACTCCCGGTTTGCTGGTGATGGCAACTGGAAACTTAGCATATTTGGATTTCCCCAAGACTTCGTTAATCTTGTAATGAATTAAATCATAAATAAAGTCCTAGGAATAAGAAAAATATAATGTGTGGGATAAAATTTTAATCGGATTTTGCTGCCACAATATAGAAACAATTGATTACATTAGAATTATCAACAAAATCAACTAAGTTAGCACTGCCAATGCCTAATTGGAAATATTCTTCAACGAGCCCAACAATGGCGCCAATAAGTTGCGCGGCTTGTCCAAATCAATTATCCAACTTGATAATTGCCTTGACTTAGAACTAGCATGCCCTCGGCTTGTCCAAATCTTGGTGCTGTATGCTGCCCTTGATTCGTATTCGGGTGGTACAGTTGCCTCCAGAATTGCTAATTATAGAACTGTCAGTTCGGATACGATTACCTTCCATATTGGTGTCTGCCTCCTAGCGCTCCAACGCATTTTGTATTTTCTAACTCATCCTCCTACAAAGTGGGGCACAAATCGGTAGGGTGCTCCACTGAAGTGCAGATTCCACACACTTGTTGCACGGCTTGGTGATGCTGCCCGACAATAAGTTTCCTCACAAGGGACGTAAGTTTTGTCAGCTAGTTCTCCAAACGCAAGTTGTTAAAGGGGCCAACTTTTCTCCCTACCCTTGAGGTACCAGCTCCTCCTCGGATCTTGAACTGCTATGTGTTACTTGCCATGTTCGAGATTAAGTGTCGTGCTACCACTGAGGTTTTATCCATCAAGGCTCCCCCACTCGCTGCATTGACCATGTTTCGGTTCATCATCAGCAAACCCTCGTAAAAGCACTACAATAAGAGTTGTTTGCTGATTTGGTGGTGCGGACACGTGGCACATAACTTGTTAAACCTTTCCCAATACTCGTGTAAAGTTTCCCATGAGTGCTACTGGATTCCACAGATCTCCTTCCTAATGACCGCTATCCTAGACGTTGGGAAGAACTTTTCGAGGAATCACCGCTTCATGTCTCCCCAAGTGTTGAATGTGACCGACTGCAAATACAACCATTCCTTCACTACTCCATCAAGAGAAAATGGAAACGCCTTCATCTTTATGTAGTCTTCCGGATCCCTTGTGGCCTCATTATTGAGCATACCATGTGCAACTCCTTTAAATGTTTATGTGAGTCTTCACCTGCAAGGCTGTGGAACTTGGGCAACAGATGAATGAGTACTGGCTTGAGCTTGTACGACTGAGCTGGCTCCAATTGCGGACATTCGATGCACCATAGTTGGTAAAACACGTCTGGCATCGCCAACTCCTTTAGTGTCCTATTATTGTTTTCCATCGGTTCCAACTCGTACAAGGGGTTATCTGAAATGTCAGGCTTAATTTCAAAATTATCAGTTTCAGATATAAAGCTAAAACTACCACTACTATGCCCTATATGCATGTTTTTGGATTTCCTAATCCTGTTCAAAGTCTTTTCTATCTCAAGATCAAATGGATGCAAACTATCGAAACTCCTTTTCCTAGTCATGTGTGCTACTATCTAACATACAACAATTATGTGCAGTTAAAATGCAGAAGAGTTACATGCACAGAAAAAGGAAAAACACCAAATTTTCACTAAACTTAATCACCCTACAATACTGAAATATATGCAAAAATTGATTACGAATTTACAGATAAAGATTATGTGGAGTTTCACCTAAATGACTAAAATGGCAGTTATACGAGAAGACATATAGATGCAGAATATTAGAGAATATCAATGTATATGGAAAGAAAATGCAAAATGTTAGGAAAAATTATGCAACAAATAGCAAAAATACAAAAGGCTTTATTATAGAAAAATTATCTACAACATACAATCAAAGAAATTCATACAAAAACTTCAAAATTACTAAACAAAACTATAGCAAAAATGGGAACTCAAAAATGTCGGTTGCACGATATGTGAGAAACTCGAACTTGGCTAAATATGCAATACGGAATCGGCCTAAGCTAACTTTACACAAGTGGATCCTAGCACATGCAAAATCTAGTCTAGACAGTCTTAGCATATATAGCAATTATTACAACAAAAACAGAAGTCAAAACATGCATGCATAGAGATTCAGATTTATCAACACAACGAACTCGACATGCATAAAAATCAAAATTCGACTCGGACTTGGATAAAAATAGTAAAATACAAACTGATAGCAATACAACAGACTCAAAAATTATAAAAGAAAACATACTCAAACACAAAATAACATAAAACAAACTCGACTAGTAATAAAAAGAAAACTATCGACACTACAAAAATCAAAATAGATAAGGCAGTTATTATAAAAACAAACTCGGTAATAACAACTGAATTTGACTCACAGTTACTCAACAAAAACCTTATCATGCAAAAAGAAAGAAAAACAACTTTTTGAAGCATAACAAGAAGACTTAAAGTTAGTGTAAAAACATAATTTAATCAATAAAGAAAAATAAAACAGACTTGACCTACCTAAAGACAAGCATTCTACTGAATCAGGTTCAACTCTTTATCAGTCTCGGCACACTTAGGAACACATAATGTATGTTCCCTGGAAACGGCGCCAATTTGTTAAGCTTTGAGTTGTTCGTCATTTCTCTTATCAAAATACTAGATTTTCCTAAGCTAAAATAGCACAGGGTCAACCTAGGTCATTCTTCTCAAGGACACGTTTGTTCTAATATTTTAAGGTATAAGGCTAAACAAGGGTTACAAAACTGGGACATAGGATGCAGATTCAGCAAGAACTGAAAAAGGGGTTTTAAACAAAAAAGTAAATTGGCAAGAAACGTAAAGATTAACTATAGCAGTCGAAGAGAAGTAAAGACTTACAATCTAAGTAAAGAATTACAACTATATCTATCTAACGTATATTTAAGATATTGGATACAAAGTAATCAATGGAATGGTTCTTTTTTGATTCCTAGCATGCAAGTATTTCCATGCCAACCTATTTCCTAAGGCGATCGCCTAACGTTCGTCCGTTACCGACTGAGGGCTTACGCAACCACGACCTCGAGTTAGTAGGGATTAAGCTTGTGGTTAAAGTAGATTATCTAATGAGTATCTATATTATTACTTAGGTAGTTTTCAGCCAGACTCTAATTTAAGCATGATCCATTCTTAACATGCACAATCGTAACAAAATCAAGAGTAGATGAACTATAGGAATTACAAACATACAAGTACAAAGAAACATATGCATTCATCGATTAGTCAAAATACCGATACAAATATGGATTCAGTGAAAAAAATGATGGCCAACTTCCTACGACAATCGTCAGTGGTAGTTGCAGTGTTCCACCTAGGATGACCAACATTTTGAGGGGTTGAATCACTAAGCAATGTGCCAGCACACCTTGACAGTCTCCTCTTAGCAATCGACTGCGATTCCCAATCACTAGTCTTGCATTCTCTCGAGCTTAAGCAACAGTCGTACTGAAGCACCATGGAACAAAGAGGTATGAAGAGAATTTAGGCTCGGGGAATGGAAAGTCTCTAGGCTAAGTGTAGTTGTGTATGATCGATCTGCTAACCAATGAACGTCAGCCTGCATCTCTACTTATACATGCATCCTAACTAACTCTATAACCGTATTAACTGAAATAACAAATTTAACTGCTTGGCTATAACAGAAATACTAGAATTAACTACTCTAACTACTTTCCTAACTACCACGTGCTAAATTACATTTTACACATGCTTGAATCTTGTCGAAGTGGAGTCAGCCTACTGATGCCAAGATGAATCTGGTTCTGGATGGGAGTCAGCATTTGATTTGTTGTCAGCATCCAAATAGATTTGGATGCGGTGTCAGCATCCGATCGGGAGCCGACATGCAGATATCACGTTGGCACGGAGTTGGCCTCCAGAGTCGGCATCTTGACTGCTAATGATAGAGTTGGCAACATGGAGTCGGCTTCATCCGACCGAAATGCATCTGGCCTCAATTGGGATGACTTCATTCTGACTGGGATGGAGTCAGCTTGGAGGGCCTTGTCTAGCTTGGATGACTTCCTCTAATTGATTTGACTTCGTCCTAATTCTTTTTTGACCTACAAAACAAGACTTATATTTTTGTTTGCTAAAATCAGTAACTTATCCTAGATTTGTATTTTCCTTAGTTTAACCTTGAAACTTTAAATCTTGGCTAATACCTGATTCTTACCTCCAATTTTAGTATATTCTACCCATCTAAAGACCTTATAAGGGGTATAAAATACGTACTATCATATCCCCACACTTACTTTTTGTACTCCTGGGCAAAATTAAAGGTTTCATTTAGGAAAGCTTGAAAAACAGAAACAAACAACAACAAACAACACGCTGCGCAAGGAAGTTTATGAAATTTAAATAAATTCATCTAATAGAAAAAGCCATTTAAGCATACATTCATCCCAGTTCCAGACCTCCAATCGACAAAGTTCTAACCGGAAAATTCTCTCTTTCTCTCAAGTATTTTGGGCTTTGTGTTTGCACTCAAACATCCTATGTGCTAGCACTTCCAATTTTTGACTAGCCTCTCTATTTTTTTTACCGTTTGAACATGTATGCTCTAGTCATCATTAGGACTTTTATTTGGATTGAAATGTGATTAGGGTAAAGGTGGGATATAAGGAATATGAGTGAGTTTTTCTAAGAACCTAAAGGGAAGAAAGGAGCAATGAGGAGTAAGCCTCATAAGTACGGAAAATTAACTCTAAGTCCCAACAATTCCTCCTATTATAGATACCCATCCAACTCTATTGTTGCCTTTATTTACTTTTGTTTTTTTAACTTTTTGGATTTTTTCTTTTCTTTTGGGCTTTTGTGGCTTCCAGGTTTTACTTTTTGAACCATTTTACTTTTGTTTCCACCTCTTATTCATCCATTTATTTTTTAACCCTTCTTTTTCTTTTATTTCCATGCCGAATCCTTTCTTTCTTCCTTTTTGGAAAGCATGGGCCTCACTTCGGTACGCTTGTTTTTCTATACCTTTTACTTACAAGTTCCCTCAGTGTCCCTTCCCTACACTTATTTGTGGATCTTACTCCCAAAACAATTCCAATGCTCCCTTGACCCCCCTACCAAGGTTAAGGTGGATCATGGGTTTTTCCGGCTATTGGCTTGTAATGAGCTATCAATCCAAAAGAAGAGTTACAGGCTCAACGAGGTAAACAAGGGATTTTCTTTGCAAGATGGCTTATTTGGCCAGTGGTTTTATAAGGAAGAGGGCCTAGATCATTTCATCATTGCATGTTGATAACTTGTGTTTTAGTCGTGTTCCATTTATCAAATAGAAACTAAGGCTAACTATAGCATAGTGTAACCCTAGGTCGAATCTCTCAAGGACACATTGTGTTCTATTATGGCTTAGTGTGGAAATTAGAGTTTTATGCAAAAAATGATGTGTAAAATGCTGACTTGCTCTCGTCAAAGACGGATCCGATACAGACTCAACGGGGCTGTATCCGACACGGTCTCGACTAAGCGCAGACTCGGACACAGACAGATGCGACAGAATTGGATTGGACTCGGTCTTGGACTGAAAGTGCTAAATAGGGGGTTTGGATTCTGAAAATGTAAAAGAACATAAAGTAGACTAAGTATAAAACTAAATGCAAGCTAAACTACGCTAACTATGACTGTACCAATACAAAGTTCAACTAATAATTGGTTCTCAGTTCTGCACTCAAGATTACATATCCAAATCAACCCACGGTTCTTATGATAAACGTCGAACATTTGTCCACTGCCATACTAAGGATTTACACAATCGCCACCTCATTAGTTGACAGGGAGTAAGCACATGGTTGACATTAGGTTCTCTAATAGATTACCTAATGAAATTGTTAAACCAGTTCCAATCGGCCTAGTCTAACGTTGATACACTTCTACAATGCACAATCGTGACCCAGTAAAGTAGGTTAAAAACAGGATTCACAATCAAGACATAAGAAACACAAACCAATCGTATTATTGAAATAAAGTATGGATACAAGGAGTGAATTCATGGACTTCGTCTTCCATAACGATCGCCATGGAAGGACGTGATGGTTCACCACTGATAGTTAGGACGTTGAGGATCTAGTCCACCAAAATGCGTCAGCTATATCGAGCGATCACCTCCGATAATCGTCAGCTTCCCAGTCCCTAACTTGCACCTCCTCGATCGAGAGAGACGCCATTGAGGTACCGTGCACCACTGTAAGAATGAGGGCGAGAGCGAGAAGATGAAGCGTAAATGGTAATGGATAAAATTATGAATTCAACAACTAATTAAAACGTGCACTAAGTCCCTATATATACACGAATCAGTCCCTTGTAACACATGTCTAATCCTAACAAATTTCCTAACTGAATTACAAATTTTGATTTAACCTTTCTACCCTCCTAAATGATCCTACTTGTGCTACAAGCTTCTCCTGGAGTGATGTGGTAGCTGAGCTGGACTTGGAGCGTGCCTTGGCTGGATCAACTTCATTTGGGCCGCACGTTCCTCTATTGGGCTACAGGGTTGAGGAGCCGGTCTGGTCCGGGAAGGAGCTGGTCTGGTTCGGGAAGGAGCTGGTCTGGCCGAGACAGTTTCTCTTGGACCGAGATGCTCTTAATAGGCTGAGACGTCCTTAACTTGGCCTTGATAAGCTCATTTTTAGTCATTTTTAGCTTGGCCTTCGGTGGGGTGCTTGATGGCTTTGAAAATATTAAACTACACAAGGGTTTCACCAAATTCCATCGAGAGCGTCTCGGCATGCACATCAATCTTTGTTCTGGAAGTCATGAGGAACGATCGCCCAAAGATTAAGGTAGATCCCTTCCCTGATGTCTTGTCCTCCATATCCAACACATAGAAGTTGGCTGGGAAAATCAACTCATTAACTTGGACTAGTACATCTTCGAGAACGCCCAAAGGTTGAACAACACTTCTATTTGCTAGTTGTATTGTCATCCCATTGGGTTCCAGATCACCAAAATTCAAGGATTTGTAGATTGACATTGGCATGACATTAATCAATGCTCCTAAGTCTAGCATAGCATCGACAAAGGTACAATCGCCAATGGTGCATGGGACAGAGAAAATTCTGGGGTCTCGACATTTCTTTGGCAGTGCTTGTTGGGCTCTTGCAGTGAAGTCTTTGTTTCTGGTCAACATCGACACTATGCCTCCTACTTCCACTCCTCCTTTCATCTTCTTCCTCTTGTGCACACACAATTCCTTGAGGAATTTTGCGTACTTGGGAATCTACTTTATGGCATCCAGGATTATTATGTTGATTTCCACCTTCTGAAACATCCTCAACAGCTCTTTGTCAGCTTTAGGCTTCCTCGCTAAGAGAGTTCGAGTTGGAAATGGAAATGGAACAATTTTGTCTTACTGAGATATCTATGAGTCGACATCCGGCTTAGAGTCAACATCAGTTGGTCTCAACAATTGTTACGATGCTGACTGTGGCAATTCTTTACCACTTCTCAAAGTGACTGCACTTGCATTCCCTCTCGAATTCAGAATTGTTTGTGAGGGCAAGTTGTTAGATCTAGCCGACTATAAATGGCTCACAGTGTTTGCTAACTTTCCTATTTGCATTTTGAGGTCCTTAATGGTGGTGTTCATATTCTGCTGGAACTGCATATTGTTGGAGTTCATATTTTGTTGGAACTCTAAGTTGCTTACTACTGACTGCTTCATTAGGTCCTCTAGAGATGGTGAGTCACCTTGAGCTGGTACTCTTTGTTGTTGCTACTGCTAGAACGGTGGCGCCTAGTATTGTAGAGTAGGTTGTCGATAACCAGGTTGACCTTGAGGTACATTTTGGGCAGGTTCGAGTTGTTGAGTTGCATATGGCCCTTGACTCAGTCCTGGCCGTAACAACTGTCTTCCAAATTGTTGATTATCAAACTGTCGACTCTGATACGACTATCTCCCATACTGATAACCACCTATTGCTCCAACACTCTCTAGATGGTTTGACTCAGTTTCTTGTAATGTGGGTCACATATTAGAGGGGTGCTCCCCAGAAGTACATATACCACAAACTCTGGCTACTATAATTGGTTGGTGTTGTCTAACAGCAAGTTTCCTCACCAGTGATGTCAACTTGGTCAGTTGGTTCTCTAGTCTGAGGTTGTCAACTGCACCGATTTCATTCACCATTCGGGGTTGGTTGGCTCCTTTGATCCCAACTGTTGTGTATTACTTGCCATATTGGAAATCAGGTTCCTTGTTATTGCTGGCGTCTTGTCCATCAATGCTCCTCCACTAGTAGCATCAATCATGCTTCTGTCCATCATAGTTTGGCCTTCATAGAAATATTGAATCAACAATTTCTCACTGATTTGATGATGGGGACATATGGCACACAACTTGTTAAATCTTTCCCAGTACTGATGCAGAGTTTCTCTAGAATGTTGCCTTATCCCACAGATTTCCTTCCTGATGGTCACGGTTCTGGATGCCAGAAAGAACTTCTCCAAGAACATGCGCTTCATATCTCCCTAGGTGTTGAAGAGAACCGGCTATAGATACAGCCAATCCTTAGCAGTTCCATCCAAGGAAAATGGAACGCTTTCATTTTGATGTAATCCTCTAGTATCCCTTGCGGCATCATTATGGAATAGACCACATGGAATTCTTTCAAGTGCTTGTGGGGATCTTCTCCTGCAAGACCATGAAATTTAGGCAACAATTGTATAAGACTAGATTTCAGTTCATATGTTTAAGCTGGTTTCAATTGTGGATACTGGATGCACCAAGGTTGGTACACCACATCCAGTGTAGCTAGCTCCTTCAAGGTTTGATCATTATTCTCCATCTGTTCCGATTCTGCAAAATGGTTAGTACTATTGTACTAAACAGAATCAGAGGTGTTAGTAACAAGATTACTATTGTCAGAACTAGAAACAGAATTAGAACTATTACTATTACTTACTACTATATTCCTAACTTTTCTCAACCTATGTAAAGTTAATTCTATCCCAGGATCTAAATCATACAATGGGTCAGAACTACTCTTAGTCATGCATCATACTAAATCATGTATAAAAATGCAAGTCAATTATGCAAAAGAGTTATTGTTAGTTATGCAAATCAACAAACAGTAAATAGAAAATTGGTTATGTAGAAAAAGTTAGATTGAATTATGCAAATCAGAAAACAAAAGATACGCAGTTGTCAGTAGTGCAGAGATGGCTATTATTATATTATTATTTTTATTTTCAAAGCGGGATTCCCAAAATAAAATTTAACATACGCACGCAACAAAATTTTGACACATATTCAACATGTTATATTATTCCAGAATTCAAATCAAAACAGACACAGACTCAATTTAGACTCTATGACACGATTGACAGACACAACATTCCACTAACTCGGGATTCAGCTTAACTCCGATTTGGCATAGAGACACAAAGGAACTTTTGTCCCCAGCAACGACGCCAATTTGATAAGCCCATTTTTAGTCATCTTTACCCGCATCAAATAAACTAAAGCTAATTATAGCATAGTCAATCCTAGGTCAAATTCTCTCAAGGACACAATGTGCTCGATTATGACTTAATGTGAAAACTAGAGTAATTCAAAAACACTCAAGTGTAGAATGCTGACTTGCTCTCGGCAAAGAGTGATCTGATTCAGTCTCAACAAAGACAAATCCGACACGGTCTCAACTAAGTGTAAAGTTGGATGCAACAGAGTCGGACTGACTCGGTTTCAGCCGCGATGAAGTCGAACTAGATTCGGTCTCTGACTAGAATGTAGGAAATAGGGGGAGTTTGGTTGTAGAGAAAATAAAGACAAAAATTAAGCTAAGTAGGAAAGTAAATGCAATCTAAACTAGGCTACCTCTACTACTACTACTGCATTTGTGCTAAGTCCTAATAAACAAGGCAATTCCACTCCTTTCACTCAAGATTGTGCATTCGAATCAACCTAAGATTCTTCTTATAACAATCGCCAAACATTCGTCCATTGTCATACCGAGGATTTACACAATCGCTACCTCATCAGTTAGCAAGGATTAAGCGCGAAGTTGATTTTAGGTTCTCTAATTGGTCACCTACTGAAGTTGTTAAACCGGTTACAATCGGCCTAGTCTAATATTGGTCTACTAAACAATGTGCAATCGCGACACAGTAAAGCAGATTAAATTACAGGAGTCACAATCAAGAATTAAGCAATAAAAACTACTCGTATTATTAGAAACAAAGTACAAACACAAGGTGCTAATTCAATGAATCCACCTTCCACAACGATTGTCATGGAAGGATGGCAATGGTTCACCGTCGATAGCCAAGATGCTAAGGATCAGGTCCACCAGAGTGAGATGGTAAGCCAAGTGGTCCCCATTGACAACCTTCAGCCTCTTAGTCCTTGACCTGTACCTCCTCGATCGAGAGATACACCTCTGATAGCACCATGCACCACTATGAGAATGGAGGCGAGAGCGAGAAGATGGAATGCAAGGAATATGGAATATGGTGCACAACTTATTAAACCTTTCCTAATACTCGTGTAACGTTTTCCCTGAGTGTGCCAGATTCCACAGATCTCTTTCTAGATGGCCACTGTCTTGGACATTGGGAAGAACTTTTCGAGGAATAGCCATTTCATGTCTCCCCATGTGTTGCACATAACCGGCTACAAATATAGGCAGTCTTTTGTTGCTTCATCAAGGGAGAACGGAAATGCCTTCATCTTTATGTATTCTTCTGTGATCCCCTACGGTCTCATCATGGAATAGCCCATGTGGAACTCCTTTAAATGCTTATGTGGGTCTTCACCTGCAAGATCGTGAAACTTGGGCAACAGGTGTATGAGTCCAGACTTCAATTTGTACGATTGGGCCAGCTCCAATTATGGATACTAGATGCACCATGGCTGGTACAACACATCTGGCGTTGCTAGCTCCTTCAATGTCCTGTTATTGTTTTCCATTGGTTCTGGCTCATACAAGGGATTATCTGAAATATCAGGCTTAATTTCAAAATTGTCAATCTCGGATATAGAGCTAAAACTACCACTACTATGTCCTACATGCATGTTTTTGGATATTCTGATCCTGTTTAAGGTTTTATCTATCTCAGGATCAAATGGATGCAAACTATCGAAACTCCTTTTTCTAGTCATGCATCCTACTATCTAACATACAACAACTATCTGAAGTCAAAATAAAGAAAAACCAAATGCACAATACAAAAAACACCAGATTTTTACTGAAAACAAATCATAGCCTACAATACCGAAATATATATGGAAATTGATTATGCAAAACAAAGAAAAATTATACGGAATTCCACCTAAATGACTAAAATGGTATTTATGCAGTCAGACAAATACATGCAGAATATTAGAAAATATCCATGTACGTTGAAAGAAAATGCAAGAATTCAGGAAAACTTATGCAAAGAATGCCAAAAGTACAGAGGACCTTATTGTAGAAGAACTATCTATAGAGTACAATCAAAGAAAATCGCAAAAGGACTTCAAAATTACAAAACAAAAATTATAGCAAAATCAAAACTCAGAGACGCCAACTACACAAAATGTGACAGACACGGACTCGACTAAGCATGCACAATAGACTTGGTCTAAACTGACCTTACACATGTACGGATCCTAGAACATGCAAAATTTAGTCTAGATAGTCCCGGCACATATAGCAGTTATTACAAGCAAAAGCGGAAATCATAATACGCATGCAGACAGACTCGACATGCATAAAAATAAAAACTTGAGTTAGACTCGGACAAAAATGAAAATAACAGACTGTTAGCACACAACAGACTCGATAATTAAAAAGAAAGTAGACTCAAATACGAATATAACAATTAGTAAAATAGAATCAATTCAGTAGTAAAAGAAAAAGAAGACATACTCGGTACACCTAACAACATTCATACTACAGACTCAGGTTCGATTTCTAATCAGACTCGGCACACTTAGGAACACAGAACGTGTGTCCCCGACAACGGTGCCAATTTGATAAGCTTTGAGTTGGTCGTCACTTCTCCTATCAAAAGACTAGATTTTCCTAAGCTAAAATAGGATAGCGTCAACCTAGGTCATTCTTCTCAAGCACACGTTTGTTCTAATGTTCTAAGGTGTAAGGCTAAACAAGGGTTACGAAACTGGGATGTAGGATGCAGATTCAACAAGAAATGAAAGGGGGGCTTTAAATAGAGAAGTAAATTGGAAAGAAACATAGAGATTAACTACACCAGTCAAAGAGAAGTAAAGATTTACAATCTAAGTAAAGAATTACAACTATATCTATCTAACGTATATTTAGGGTATCAGATACAAAGTAATCAATGGAATGGTTCTATTTCAGATTCCTAGCATGCAAGTATTTCCTCCAAACCTATTTCCTAAGGCAACCACCTAACATTTGTCCATTATCGACTAAGGGCTTACGCAACCGCGGCCTTTAGTTAGTAGGGATTAAGCTTGCGGTTAACGTAGATTATCTAATGATTATCTATATTATTAATTAGGTAGTTTCCAGCCAGACCCTAATCTAAGCGTGATCCATTCTTAACATGCATAATTGTAACAAAATCAAGAATAGATGAACTATAGGAATTACAAACATACAAGTACAAAGAAACATATGCATTCATCAATTAGTCAAAATACCGATACAAAGATGGATTCAATGGAAAAGATTGTGGCTAACTTCCTACGACAATCGTCAGTAGTAGCTGTAGTGTTCCACCTAGAATGGCCAACATTCTGAGGGGTTGAATCACTAAGTAGTGCCAGCGTACCCTAACAGTCTCCTCTTAGCAACCAGCCACAATTCCCAGTCATTGATCCTACATTCACTTGAGCCTGAGCAACTATCGTACTGAAGCACCATGGAACAAAGAGGTATGAAAGGAATTTAGGCTTAGGGAATAGAAAATGTCTAGGCTAAGTGTAGTTGTGTATGATCGATCTGCTAATCAATAAATGTCAACCTGCATCTCTACTTATACATGCATCCTAACTAACTTTATAACTGTATTAATTGAAATAACATATTTAATTGCCTGGCTATAACAAAAATACCAGAATTAACTACTCTAACTACTTTCCTAACTACCACATGCCAAATTACATTTTACACATGCTCGAATCTTGCCAAAGTGGAGTCAGCCTACTAATGTCGGGTGAATCTAGTTTTGGATGGGAGTCGGCATTTGATTTGAGGTCGGCATCTGGATAGATTCAAACGCGAAGTCGGCATCTGAACTGGAGTCAACATGCAGATATCACCTTGGCACGGAGTCAACCTTCAGAGTCGGCTTTACAAGAGTCGGCATCTTTACTGTTGTTGGCATCACGGAGTCAGCTTCATCTAGTCGGGACACATTCGGCCTACTGGGATGACTTCATTTTGACCGAGACAGAGTCGACCTAGAGGGCCTCGTCTGGCCTGGACGACTTCCTCTAGCTAATTTGACTTCGTCCTGATTCTCTTATGACTTACAAAACAAGACTTATATTTTTGTTAGCTAAAATCAGTAACTTAGCTTAGATTTGTATTTTCCTTAATTTAACCTTGGAACTTTAAATCTTAGCTAATACCTAATTCTTACCTCCAATTTTAGTCTATTATATCCATCTAAAGGCCTTATAAGGGGTATAAAATACGTACTATCAATGATCCTTTAGGAACCTTCTAAACCTTGAGGGTTGTGGACTTTCCTTTTCTTTGGCCTTCATCCTCTCTATGTTCAATCTCATGAACTTTGAGGGTGTTAAGAAGTTCTTTCATAGGAAGTTTCTTCAGGTCTTTGGATGCTCTTACAATAGTAGCTTGTGGTCTCCATTGTTTAGGAAAACTTTGAAGAATTTGGTTATATGATCATAATTATCATAAGTTTTACCTAAATACTTTAGATTATTGATTATAGTTTGGAAGGTTCTAAACATCTAATCAATAGTCTCATGATCCTCCATTTCAAACAACTTGCATTAATGTACAAACATACTTATCTTGGAGTCTTTTACCTAAGATGTACATTCACAGGAAATAGCTAATGTGTCCCACATCTCTTTGGATGATTTGTAGCTATGTATTTTTTCATATTATGCTTTTGTTAAAGCACACATTATAAAATTTCTAGCCTTTGAGTTTAGTAGGTACCTCTTTTTTTTATCTTCATTCCATGAGGATCTAGGAATCTTTGTTCCATCTTCTTGCTATGGAATCTAGTTTTCATTCTCTATGACATTCCGCATATCAATATGACAAGCATCGAAGAGATGTGGGACATCCCCTAGACTATTAGATGCTCAACCCTTAGAGGATGAGCTCTAATACCAACTAAGATAAACAATATATACATACAATAAGGGAGAGTTGAATTTGTGAGTTATTTTAAGAACTTTTAGTTTTTTGCAAAGAGGTATAAGTTCAAAACAACTAATTTTAATAGACCTTTTAAAAACGTGTTGATAGAATAAAAGGATAGGGAATAAGAGATCAACACAAGGTATTTATCCTGCTTCACTCTTCAACTTAGAGCTACATCTAGTCCCTTCCACTAAAGGATTTTTCACTAAGTTCAAATGAGTTACAATAACAAGTATTATTAGCCTTTTTCAAACTTTACACACTTGTAATCTACAACCCAAATTACAGGCATACCAAGTATTATTCGACATTAAATCTCTTTAGACTTTCATATATGTGTAAAAAAGTTTTACAAAGATAACCCACAAAGTGAGGGTAAAACATTTAAAATACAACTTTGACTTAGTAAACATAGAGAAATTTTACAATGAAAGGTCAAAGCTTGAAAACAAAGCTTAACAAAGCTATTTTGATGAAAAATAGAGAGATAGTCCAAAAACATCTAAGCACAAATGTAAGCTTTTATCATTATATCTTTCTTGCTTTTCTTCTTCACTTCTTATTACTTGTCTTATTAGAATATGAAATATATAGAATGTTGAGAAAATGATTATTGCGTATCTTTAAGGACAACATGCCTTAGCAATAAATACCCAATAACGTATTCTATAGAAAGGACACTAGTACTCCTTATCTTCTTTTGATGAGAGACAAAAGGTGATGCAAAGTTTGTCTCTGTACATTTCCTTAAATGTAAAATAGTAAGGAATATGTACTAAAATTCTTTATATTAGTTTGTCATCTTATGAAAACTTTGAGAACAACACAACATTAGCAAAGTTGTCTTGCTTCTCAGGTCTAAAACATGTATTGTTCTTGAAAGATCATAAAATGCGATCTAGACTATTACTCAAGATAACATTAGTGTATAAGGTATATTTGAGATAGATAATAAGAAGCATAAGAGTATAAGCGTGAGTTTGTGTAAGACGTTTACCATAGAGAACAAAGTTCATTCTATAAACGCTTTTTCTTTTGGACTCTATGTGTTATGTTCATTTTATGAATGTTTTCCATGAGATATATGTTTAGACGCTTTCCAAACATATGTAGCATTTGTTTATGCTTTGATGACTTGAGTGCTTCTTAAAAAATTGTACATTCAACAAAAGAATCAGTCATCACTCTTAATCCATAATTTTTGTTATTATAAAAATATTTAAGGTTTGGACGTTTTTAATATCTTTGTTGCAACAAGAATGCTACTTGTCTTCACTGTCATCAAGTCACAAACTTATCCTCATCGGAGAAAAAACATCCAAGAATAAAAGCACTAGTAGGAGAAACTAAGGAATGACAATTATAGGAATTGTGGAAGGTCAATGAGAAAAATGTCTTTGGAAGAGAAAATGCAAAGGAATAGAAGGGCTTAAGTGGAAGAGGATTTCTAGAAAACAAGAAGAACTGGTAAATGAAAGGCACAATTATTTGAAACAAAATCAATAAAAAAGATAAGAGTATTTAGGTACCAAAAAAGAAGAAGGAGGTGTACTAAGCAATTTAAAAGATGTAAATAACTAATTTTATGCCACATAGGTGGTTAAAGTATAACTAGCTAGCTTAACCATCTGGCCAATTCCATTTAAAAAGAAAAAATTCTTACACTTGAATAGACTAGACTTGAACCTCATTTTGTGGTCAAGCTTTAAGCCCAACACGCCTTGAGTAGTTGTTAAAGGTTCATTATAAATAGAGCCACAAAGCATTACCTACTTAGCTATTCGATGTCAAATTAAAGCTTCCCTTTTATACTCCCACAATTGTAACAAGTTGATTTCTCCTTAATATGGAATAAAGCATAACCTTGCCTCCATATTCAACTTGGTTGTAATTGTGGTAGCATAAAAGATAGGTTTTACTCCCACATCGGATAGCTCACTAAGTAGGTAATACTTTATGGTTCTATATAATAAACCTTTTACAAATATTTAAAACATGTTTTTGACTTAAGACTTGATTACTTAACGAGGTTTAGAAGAATTTTTAAAGTTTCTATATTATTTTCATTTTCATTTTAATTATTATTTTAAATGGCATGGAACTCAATTTTTGTAACCAACGCCTTTCACTTTTAACCCCACGTACATGGAATTATCTAGTCAAACTTGCTTGTTTCACTTTGATTGCTTACATTTGATAATGGTTAAAATCATTTCATGCTTGTAGTATGTTTCAAAACAATCTTATTTTAATATTTATTTTCTAAAAGTGCTCCAATTTAATCAAACAATCAATTTTATTGTGTGTTTGCAAAAATAGGATTGTTTTCTTTCAATATTAGGAGATTATATATAATTATTTTAGCATGAGAAATAATTTAACATATTTTATAATTATTTTTAATTTGAATTTATCATATAAGTTACTTATAATACACCAGTACCATAATAATATAATTTAATACAACAACAATAAAAATAAGTCTTATCTCATTAAATGGAGTTAGTTACATAAATTACACGTCATTGAACTTGGTGAAAGACCAAATTCTCATAATATTTACTATGAAATTCTCTTAATAACTTCTTGATCTCTCTTTCTTCCTTTTGACATGACTAAAATTTATGCAATTTACTTTTTTACTAGGGTTTTGAATGACCTTTTTTTTACATGTTCAAATCACTTGAATTGATTTTTGTTATCTTTTTCTTATTCAATATCATACTAATATCTCATCATGTATGTACTATAAGAATTTGGATAACTAATCATTAGGCAAATACTATGCATGCTTTACTGTTACTCAAAATGGATGATAATCAAGAAGGCGTTCACCGGAAAAGATGAGGTGTAATATACAAAATATAGTGAGTTATATGCAATTCCACGAATTAAGGAGTAAACATAAGGGAGGAGGTAAATGTTCATTAAAGTGAGAGTGACATAAAAGGGAGGTAAGAGATAAAGGTAAGATACAAAATAATTAGAATAAATATATAGAAAAGTAAGGTAAACTCATTTGACTTGAGTGTTGGAGTGTAATTACAAGTACCTTTCCCCTCTGAGTGGCTTTAGGAGGAGGATAAATGAGAAAAATCAAGATAGGAGAAACAAAGTCAAAGTTAATCACTAGGAGTCGAGGCCTTGCAAGACACTTGTAAATTTGTACAAAAATAGTGTATAATAATTTTGTATCTTGTCTTTTCTCGTGTACCATGTCACACTCTCTACCCTTGATACATAATGATATAGATAAGAAATAATTTAGCGGTAAAGGATTTACAAACTAAAAATTAAATTTTCATTATCACGAAATTGGAAAATAAACCACACTCCTAATGGCACTCCAAAGGATAAGTTCTAAACATCACAATATACAAACCATTCTAGTGTAATTACAAAAATAAATCGCCCTCATGTCACATGTCCTATTAGAGCATAAACCAAATAAAACAACTGCTCAACATCACCTACAAGTGGCGTTCAGCTCAAACACAAAATAATGCAACAAAAAGAGAGTGAGAAATATTTATCACTTAGACTCATGGTATGAGCACACCATAAGTAGGACACACAATTAATTACAAATTTAGAAAATTCAAAAAATTTGTCATGCAATTAACAATTAACAAGCAATCACAACCATACTTAGCAAATAGGGATGAGTAAGTATGCACATAAATGCTGCCAATGAATGCATTCCTAATACTACTTCATATGCCATGTGGCACCATCTCTAATCAGGAAGTAGGCTAGGTGCAACTTTGCTAATTTCCACCTTTGCGGTTAGCCATGCCACTCTAGCATGATGCCCCTTTGGTAGCATGTACTACTCAGCTTGCATCGTCAAGTCCGACATGTGGAACTAGTCATGACCATTGAAATAATATTCGTACCAAGTAGCCCTCAAGAGGTTTAGTGACCTTACCACTTGGGTTCACATTTACGTTCCTTTCACACTTGTTTCATTACATGATATGATACATAATGATGAGTTTTAATTAATTTATTATTCTCTTTTCTCAAATTGGACCGATGAGGACCATTCTCACCCCTCTGGACCTAGGTACCTCATTCATGACCTATCACACACTCACACAAGTATCCTCTTGGCCCCTCACAAGCTCTAGTACCTATAGGGTCCACATCATGCTTTTCTATCGCAGACTAGGTCACCCTTCTCATTTTTCTTAACTATTTACATAAGTACCCTTCTAACTTCTCCTAAGCTCAGGTAACAGGAGCATAAATGTCTATCGTAGCTATTCTCATCTGTAACAAACTAAGTCACCCTCATAATTTTCTTTTACCATCTTTATATGTCATATCGTTCTCAATGCAACAACAATTATAGCAATATAATTGATACAAGCACATATGTTAACAAAAAACAACAAATACAACTGAACACCAAAGATTCATACAATACAGAAAAGGCAGCTTGGGCATGCACAGTTGTTGTGACTTTGCACGGGCGTGCATAGTTTAACGGGTGTGCATAGTTTGCATGAGCGTACACAAGTACAATGAAAGTAGTGTAGATGCAAGGAGGGGAAATATGAAAAAAAATTCAAACTTTTTTTTGCTTAGATTTTTTTTTTGCAATATGTAAGGCAAAATAACAGATTGATTTATAGCCTTTTTTTTAACTTTTCTCTTTTGTTCTTTTTTTTTATTTTTTTTATAGAAAAAGGAAACAATACACAACGAGGCAAAAGGAAGGATGACAAACTTAATGAAGTAAACAAAGGGAGAAGAATAAACACAAAAAAATAAAATAAACCATGATGATAAAGTAGGAGAAATATCAAAAGAAAGAATAGATATTTTTTTTTATAAAAAGTTGAAAAAGATAAAGACTAAAGGACAGAGATACCTGATTTCAAAAGTCAAAGCTCTGGTACCAAATGACACGATCTTAACAATGGATCGTCTTGAAAATAAGTGAAGGAGGAACTTGACCCTAATCGTGACCTATCGGTAGAACCAAAGTTATCAAAAGTGTGACCCTAATCGCGACCTGCCAATAGAACCAACATTATAAAAGTTTTTAACCTAAGAACAAAGGAAAAATGCTCATAGAAAAACACAAATTTTATTCAAACTATAAATTTTGTCCTACTGGTTGCTTACAAGAGTTTATTTATAGGTTTAGGTAGGCAACCCTGAAATTAATGCTCATTAATATTTTAATATGCATAAAATCTAATTGATTTAACACCCATTAATATTTTAATTGACATAAAATCTCATGGATTTAATGTCCATTAATATTTTAATTGGCATAAAATCTCAACCATTATAACTTCCCACTAACCTTTTATTTCCACCATAAATGACCTTCGTATTTTTCACCAGCTATCAAACTTTCCCTTTTTCTACCAACTATTAAAAAATGATTTATGTGAAAATACATGTAAATGAACCCTAATTAACTACTCAGCTCAATTACATACATGACAATGACTTTGGGTTTATATGTGTTCTTCAAGATGAGCTCCAATCTTCATCAACTTGTAATAAAGTGACATATTTTGGGGTAGCCTCTAATTCACTTTACTTTAAACTTTTCTTAATCCCCAAACTCGGGCCTTGCAAAAATTGTTTCATCATTTTGGTTTTGGGCCTAGTCATGAGACCTCCAGCGTCATGCAAATTATCTTTAGCTTTGTTGGTTGGATCTCTATCACCTCTCCTGTCCACAATCATACCCACAAGTGAGGTTTCTCAATCCCCTAGATTGAGGAGGGTAGATGTAGGGAACATGTTCCTTAGGGTCATTTTTCTTGTTCCTCTTGAGTTCCCTCCAAAGGTTCTCCTCCTATATTTCGATCTAATTTGTTGAAATCACGTATTTAAAAAAACTAACTCAACAACATAAATTGTTCCAGTTCCTCTAGTTGTTCCTTTATATATCCTCAAAATCGACTCCAAAATGGACCTTGCATTTTTTACTACAACCCATGTGAAACTCAAACAAAGAATTTCATAACCCTTGTCGAAGCTTTATGAGATGATAAAGATTAAAATATTTGGGTTCAATGTTTTGCATCAAAGATTTTTTGTTTTCCTTTATATAGGAGAAGGAGAGGATGCATGAGCTCATATTACACAATGTGCGACTTGAGTTATCTCACTCCCTATACAAGAAAAGAGGTGAGGCATGAGTTTGTAGTGTCTAGTGTGGGACTAAAGCTTTTATTATATTTAAATAGTCTATTTCTCTTAATTTAATTAATTAAAACCCAATTTAAAACTCAACCTATATCCCAAAATATTATTTATTTAATTATAAAATAATTAAACAACTTATTAATAATAATTAATAATTAATAAAAAAATAAAAATATTTTTTACGATCAATAATAAAATAGAATAAAAATTGGGATGCTACATACCAAATTAGAAACTTGACATAATAATTTTTATAAGAACCAATCTAGAATACTCCTAAATTAATTATTTCTTTACCAAAATACTTTTAACTATGACTCATTATTCTTAATTCAATAAATTATAAGTATAATACATTAATGTTATAGGCTCTTTAAAAATTGAACTTTGTTTTGTATAAAAATCATGTTGTGAAACTTACTTTGACTTTTTCACATATATAACTAATAAAAATTAAAATAATAAATATATTAAGAAGAAAGGAACCAAAATAATTAAACTAATAAAATATTTAAAAAATAAATAAAAATATCTCATTAATAATAAAAATAATTTTAAAAAAAATGTAAATTTAGAATTCTTAAGTTCTAATATGATTCCCTTCATTATATTTTCTTACTTTACCAAATAAAAATTAACTAATTTTATAATTCTAATAAACTAATTAATTGAATTTTATAAAAACAAAAAATATTTATTAAATCCTTATCCGGTGCCCTTAAAACATTGAGTAACAAGAAGCTTATATAAATCAAATTGTGATTGTACTCTTTTTATTAAATAATAGAGTTAAAATAGATCATCTTGTCATTGTACTCTTGTTATTAAATAATAGAGTTAAAATAGGTTACGCCACAACCACATATCACGTCTGTGGAACGCCGCCGTCGTTTCTTTCAAACTCTACCTAATTAAGTCATTCTTAGACCTCTCACCTGACCTTCTTCACTCATTGATCAATCTCTTGCAACTATTTAAGCTAAGGATAAGAACGAATTCAATAGCCAAACTTAGATGTGCACTCACGTAACTCTAATCATATACTTTTTACACTTCTAAAAAAAATTAGTTAACAATAATAATTTCTGCATTGTTTTTCATTATTAGATGAATAAAACTTACCACATAGTTGCTTCAATACTTTTAATATTATTCTTTAATTAAAATAAAAAAAATTTACATTGAAGATAAATATAAATTATTGAGACCAAACAATAATTTGATTGGAACATAATACAAAAAAACAATATTTTAAAAATTATATTTAAATTTTATCCTTATAAAATAAGGTCTTAATCTCATTGAACAAAATAAATCTTGCATTTTTTTTTTGTATTCAGTTACATTGGAATATGCAATATGACAGAAATAATTTTTTTAATATTGCTTAAAAAAATCCTTTTGTTAGTCTGCTTCTTAAAAAGTATGGATTAAAATTAATTAATAAATACAAATTTTTATAAAAAAAACATACTAGCGGTACATTGAAAATTATGATAAGAATGCATTAATAATATTTTTTAATATTTTTTTTACTTTTAGACAAAGGCTAACTAGCACCTTGGAACAGTAATTAAAGAATTAAAAGTGAATTTTTTTTATTGAAAATTATCTTCCATTTGTTTTTGACAATTTTTAATAAAAAAATTCCTCATATTGTTTCCCTGGGGTAATCAATGCTTTTAATATTTTTTATTGCTTTGAGAAGAGTGATCAGCATTTATCTAAAACTAATAAATATAACTTACGCAAAGAACTGCAAATAAATGGTACTATAGATTCTTCACTAACGTTAAATTAATGGGTACATTTTTGTTTTGTCTTCCATTTCATTCATAATTTACTTTTAAAAAATTGGGCTAATTTTAAATGAATTTAATTTTTATCTATTCTCACTAATAATTTTAAGTATATTTTTATATAATTATATAAAAATCAGAAATTTATCATATAATTAAATTATAATATAAAAATATTTACATTATTTTATATTTTCTTTAAATTATTTTATACTTCATGCTTACATTATAAGGCTTCGTCTAAAGTGTAACATCTATATAATTTTATTAAAATTATCAAACACGTAAATGAATCTGTATAAAGTTGATTCTGCTTAACAAATGACCTTTCGTAAAGTAAAAATTAATTGGTGGTCTATATTAAATAAAAAACTATTAAAATTATTTGAAAGGTCTATCCTTTTTAATATATTCATGAACTAGTAATGAGTTTTGATAACCACCATTTAAAAGCTTGTTGAAGAATACGATACTTCATTCAAGATTTTTATTATAAACATTTTTTTAATTTTAACATACAAATATTTAATTTGTATTTTTATTTCTATTTTCTTGATGAGTTTATTTAGAGGTGTAACTTATCTAGGTTGATGAGTTTACTTAAAAGTGTAAGTGACTCATGTTGAATTAAGTTTGATCTAATTTATGACTCAACACAATGAAACATAATTGGATTGAGGTAAGTTAAGTTTGTTGTTTTTTTTTTTATTAAATGATCTGTCTTAACTTTAATTGGATTGAGTTGGACTAATAGTATGACTTAACTAAATAAAATAATAATATATTTTAGAAATTAAAAAAAACTTAAAAACATAAAGTACTTAATTAATTCAAGTCATTCAAATATGAAAAAGTGCAACTAACAATAATTACATACAATCATACCACAATTAAAATGACAATGTATACCATGCAAAAAATTTAAAATGACTCACAAATATATTACTTTAACTCAAGCATAATAAAATATTAGGCATTTTGTCAAATACTCTAACATATCTCTAAATTAAAATACAAGTTCATTGTCCAATTTCAATACTATTACTGAATAATAATTATTTTATTAATAATATTATAAGATGAATGAGTTGAGTTAGGTTGATCGAGTTGAAAACTTACTAACTTGACACCTAACCTAGTTATAATTGAGTCGGTCAAAATGAATTTAATCCAATTCAATGACCCAACCCAACCAGCTGAAATGTTGTTGGTTGGATTGGGTTTAATTGATTGACTTTGCAAGTTAATCGAAAACGACATATACCCTAAGTTTACTTGTCACATATAATCTTAACAAATTTCTTTAAATATTGAACCTTTAATCTTATTAATCATATATTTCAGCATTGCCAAATCTTTTTATTAATGATATACTTACACTACAAAAGTATTAAATATGACAAATCCAAAGATAAACTTTGACAAAATTTCTTAAATGATTCCAATGTTATACTCTAAAAACCTAAAAAAAAAATTAAAACAGATATAATATTTTGTTAGAATATAAGTTTATACATCCAAAATAATCTAAGAGTTTTGATGATAACAAACATTATTATTAAAAAATGATATCTTATATTTAACCAATGTTCTCTAACTTTCAGAAGAACAACAAGTTATTGGACTTAATGTTTGACACACGTCCATTAAGAGAAACTTATTCATTAAATAAGTTTATCATATATGTCCAAAAGAAAAGTTTGTCCAAAAGAGAGCTTGTCGTCCAAAGAATAGAATGTCCAATAGAGAAAAATACAATGTTCTTAACATGAAGTTTTTCTTTTTATAAGTGTAAAGAGTTATTTAAAATGCTTATCTTATCTCATTACTCCTTTCATATTATATGATTTTATAATTATTACACAACGTTCAAAATTTTCATTGTACCTAATGCATTGTGTTAAGAACATGTTCATTTTTAGATTGATGAAAGTCTATGCCAAATATTTTATTATCTCAAGTCAAGTTTGATAAAAGAAAACTTAGATCATGACTCCTCTTGGAAGGAACCAAAAAGAAGCTCCATCCCTTATTAATAAAAGACAACACGTCAAGTACAGAGAAAAATATATTTCTCTTACACAATTTTTCTCTATCTTTAGAAAAGAAGATGCTCTACAAAAGTACAACAAAAGAAAATAAACTTAGATCATGACTCCTCTTGGAAGGAACCAAAAAGAAGTTTTATCCCTTATTAATAGAAGACAACACGTCAAAAAAGAGAAAAATATCTTTCTCTTACACAATTTTTCTCTATCTTCAGAAAAGAAGATGCTCTACAAAAGTACAACAAAAAGAAAATTTTTGGTTTTTAATGCTAAAGTTACCACTCCTCGTGCAAGAGAAACATTCATCTCTTTGCGTGCCTATAAAAATGATTGATCATGCTTAAAGACATGAAACGAAGAGAAACGAAGAAAAACAAGAAGAAAGAATACACGAAAACATTCTCTTATGCTCTTTGGACAACAGTTAGTAAAATTTTTGTAAAGCTTACTTTACCTGAAAAGGTAGATAATACTTGGTTGTAAGTCAATTAGACTTAATGGAATTTTGTGTTGAAGGAACTGGATATAGAGTGAACCAAGATAAATTCTATGTGCCTTACTCTCTTACCTTATCCCTTTTATTTACTACTCCTCTTTTGACAGCGATTTACAACTCTGATATATATCCTTTGTTTTGTGAAAAACTTTAGAAATCATACATACACAATTTAAACCCCTCTTCTTGTGTGTTACCTGTCTCTTCAATTCGTATCAAAGCTCATACTCTAGGATTTAGCATTTTACAGTGCAAGGGAAAAGATCCAGAAAGCAATGGAAAACAAAAGACACGTTGTTAGCAAGCCTCTACTGTTCAAAGGTCAAAATTATGATTTGTTGCATATCACATTGACATTTGGGATGTAGTGGAAAATGGTAATTACATCCCCACCAACAAAGAGGGAGCAGAAATTCCAAGATCTTTGTGGAACAAAGAACAAAAAACAAGGTACTTTCTAAATTCCAAATCTAGAAATTTTCTCATGTGTGCTTTAATAGAAGTAGAGTATGAAAATGTTCATAGTTGCAAATCTTCCAAAGAAATGTGGTACTTTCTAGCTCTGGCATATGAAGGTATGTCTCAAATGTTTGGTAGATTCCAAACAATTATCAATAATATAAGATTATTAGGCAAAACTTATGATAATTATAATCATATAAAAAAATTCTACCAAGTTTGCATAGAAAATGGAGACCACAGGTGATAGCCCTTAGAACTTTCAAAGACCTCAAGAAGCTTCCTATGGAATAACTTCTTGATGTGCTCAAAGTTCATGAAGTTGAACTGAATGAAGGCAAAGGGAAAAGAAAAGGGAAGTCCATAGCCCTTAAAGCTTAGAAAACTAAAAAAGGCTTAATATCCAAAGCCACCAAAGTAGAAGAGTCTTGTGAAGAAAGCTTAGAAGAAGATTGTTTTAACGAGGATGAACTTTCTTTCATCTCAAGGAAGATCCATTCTATGTGGAAACAAAAAAAGAGGATCTAAATGGAAGAACAACACCAAGAAGCATATCAAAAAAATTAAAGACAAAAGTCAAGTGGTGTGTTATGGGTGTAAGAAATCAAGGCACTTCAAATCAAGATGTCCTAGCCTAGAAAAGGAAAAAGAGAAGAAGAAAAAGAAACTTTCCTTCAAAAAGAAGAAAAGCATCATGAGAACATGAGAAGACCTTGATTTGTGTTCATTAGAAGATGAAGAAGCAAACCTATGCTTAATGACAGACACCACCACCTCTAAATATGAGGATGGAGAAGAGGTAACTTTTAATGATTTAAATTGTTTACAAATAGTTTATCAAGAACTTCTTTCAAATTATTCAACTATTTAAATTGGATACAAAGAATTGAAAAATAAATTTTCCAAACTATTCAAAGAGTTTGAATCTTTGAAGAAAAAAGAAAATGATATCCTAAAGAAAGAGAATGAAAAGCTGAAAGAAGAACAAACCCAAGACTTATCTAAAGTCAACACTTCTAAAGTGAGCAAACAACTTCAAAAAGAAGTAATTGACCTTAGACAAAGTCTAGGTAAATTTGTCAATGGACAAGAGAATTTGAAAAGTTGCTTAAATACAATAAACATCTACATGACAAATTTGGACTTAGGGTTTGATAAGAAAAAGGAAATAAAAAGAGAAAAATCAAAATTTCATTGTTTAAATTATAGAAAATTTGGACACATGTCCTATGACTGCAGAGAACGTCCAAAATGATCGTCCAAACCTTCAAGGACTAACAAGAAAGGACCCAAGAAAATTTGGGTACCTAAAAATATGATCATTCCTGTTGTAGATCAACTTGACAACAGGAAGGAAACACAAATCATTGTACCTAGACATTGGCTAATCAAGTCACATGATGGGAGAAAAGTCTATGTTCCAAGACCTCAAACCAAAGACAAGAGGATGGGTTACCTTCGAAGGTAATAAGAAAGGTAAAATTGTTGGAGTTAGAAGGATTGGAAAGCATCCCTTTCCCTCCATTGATAATGTTGTTTGTCGAAGGATTAAAAACAATCTCCTGGGCATAAGTCAATTGTGTGACAGTGAATATGATGTATCATTTAACAAAGGAGAACGCATAGTCAAAGATCACAATGGTTCAATAATGTTTTCTGCTAAAAGATAGAACCATCTTTATAAGATTGATATGATTAACTTGACAAAACAAAATATAACATGTCTAGTATCTATAAACAATGATCAAAGGACATGACACAAGAAACTTGGTCATGCAAGCTTGAGACTTATCTCCAAGCTAAAAAAGCATAACCTTGTGAGAGAACTACCAAACCTTGTGTACAAAACTGATATGTTATGTGATGCTTGTAAAAAAGGGAAACAAATTAGAGGATCTTTCGAGTCCAAAAATATTGTTTCAACTTCTAAACCTTTAGAATTGTTACATATTGATTTGTTTGGGTCTACCAAAATTATCTCAATAAGTGGAAAACATTATGAACTAGTTGTAGTTGATGACTATTCTAGATGGACATGAGTTTTGTTCCTTGCCCGTAAGGATGAGTGATTCAAAATCTTCTATATATTTTGTAAATGTGTTCAAAATGAGAAAAGGTATTAACATTGCCTCTATCCGAAGTGATCATGAGAGAGAATTTGAAAATGAAAACTTTCAAAGGTTCTGTGAAGAACAAGGAATTCTTCATCATTTTTTTTTGTCCAAGTACACCTCAATAGAATGGTGTTGTGGAAAGGAAAAACATATCTCTTCAAGAGATAGCTAGAACCATATTGAATGATTTTAACTCTCCCATGTTCTTTTTGGCAGAAGCTATTAATACAACTTGCTATTTACAAAACAGAATATATATTAGACCTATTTTAAAAGGGACTCCCTATGAATTGTGGAAGGGTAGACAACCCAACATATCTTATTTTCACCCTTTTGGATGTGAATGTTTTATTCTGAACACTAAGGACAACTTGAGAAAGTTTGATCCTAAGTCAGACGAGGGAAAATTCTTAGGATAGTTTGCTCTAATTTGTTATGCTTTGTATCCTTGATAGTCTTTTATACTTTGATTCATTTAAGCTCTTGTTCGTTTAATCATTCATTAGCGGAGGAGGAGCTTAAACATGATATATGATTATATAACTTAGGAGAGCCTAAAATAAGTTATACATCTTTCTCTTTAGCATAATTTTTGTCATCATAAAAAAGGGGAAGATTGTTGTAACATAAGTCTATGCATCCAAAATAACCAAAGAGTTTTGATAATAACCAACATTATGATTAAATGATGATATCTTTTATTTAACCAATGTCCTCTAGCTTTCAAAAGAATAACAGGTTATTGGACTTAATGCTTGGCACGCATCCATTAAGAGAAACTTATTCAGTATATAAGTTTATCATTTGCGTCCAAAAGAAGAGCTTGTTGTCCAAAAGAGAGCTCGCCGTTCAAAGAAGAGCTCACTTTCCAAAGAAGAGAATGTTCAATAGAGAACGAATGCAATGTTCTTAACATGGAGCTTTTCTTTATAAGTGCAAAGAGTTATTTAAAATGCTTATCTTATCTTGTGACTCCTTTCATACATATACGAGCTTGTAATCATTACACAATGTTCAAAATTTTTCTATAGCTAATGCATTGTGTTGCCAATGTGTTCATTTTTAGATTGACGAAAGTCTACGCTAAATATTTTATTATCTCAAGTCAAGTCTAATAAAAGGAAGCTCAGATCGTGACTCATTTCAGAAGGAATAAAAAAGAAGCTTCATCCCTTATCAACAGAAGACAACATGTCAAGTACAGAGAAAAATAACTTTCTCTAACACAACTTTTCTCAATCTTTACAAAAAGAGGAGCCTATAAAGAAGTACAACAAAAAACAAATATGTGACATTTAATGTTGAAGTTACCACTCCTCATGCAAGAGCAATGTTCATCTCTTTACGTTCCTATAAAAAGGATTGATCGAGCTCGAAGACTTGAAACGCAGAAAAAAGAGAACAAGAAAACATACATGAAAACATTCTCTCATGCTCTTTGGACGATAGTTAGTAAAATCTTTGTAAAGCTTACTTTACGAAACAAAGTTAAGTTTATTTGCTTTGTATTTCTATATGCTCACTTTGTGAGTTGGTTTTTGTAAAAACTTTGTGTAGTTTTTTAGATAGTCGAAAGAGGCTAAGTGACAAAGAATACTCGAGGTTTACTTGTAAAAGTAAATTACAAGGGTTGTAATACTTGAAGTAGTAGATAATACTTTGTTATAAGTTAGTTAGACTTAGTGGAAAATATTTTGTGTTGAAGGAACTAGACATAGAGTGAACCAGGATAAATTTGTGTGACTTTATCTCTTACCTTATCTCTTTTATTTCCTGCACCTCTTTGGATGGTCCCTTTAGACAACAATTTAAAATTTTGATATATATCCTTTATTTTGCGAAAAACTTTAGAAAATTGCACATACAATTCAACTTCCCGTGTGTTAACCATCTCTTCATATTTTGACTTAGTGACAATTTTAGTCTTCCATATATCCCCAAATATCCTCTAATTTACAATCAACTCTTTTCGTCAGTAATCTATCAATTAAGAAAACAATGTGAAAATTGGTCTAAAGAAACCTACATAAGGTATCCTTTGACTCCAACCTTCACTTTGAACTCGTGATTAAACCAATAAATTAAAGATAAATTTAATAATTATTATGAAACTTATGTTATATATATATATATATA
Organism: Mucuna pruriens; assembly: GCA_025330945.1. NCBI lineage: Eukaryota > Viridiplantae > Streptophyta > Magnoliopsida > Fabales > Fabaceae > Mucuna > Mucuna pruriens. The sequence continues at coordinate 1,414,803 of JAENHJ010000116.1, forward strand.
TATAATATAGTTCATTTTTATGTACAGTAATTAGACCTAATATTTTTTTTTATTAAAAGTAACTTTATTAAGATTTCTATATATAAAAAAGGAACTAAACATTAACGGATACTATATGTAATTATGGTTCATTTTTATAACTTTATTCCTGGCCCCTCTGGACCTCTCCCAGTCCCTATCAAGGGACTACCCTAAGTCCCCACTAGAAAATCTCCGCCAGGCCCACAATGTGATACATATATATAACCTTATGAAAAACAACTCTTTCGTTAATTTTAATTTCCTAAATGATAATTTAGGATTTCGTTTTAGTATCCTATCAAAGTTTATTTTTATTAGTAAAAAATCATTTTAAACTTTTGTCTAAAAAAATCATTAAATTTTTTTTAAAATATAAAAACTGTTAAAAACTTTCAAAGTATAAAAAAAAACATTTAAAATTTTAATGAAACTACAAGTTGTTATAAATTATTTTTTTTCTAATTAAATATATGATGGTATTTGATGACTTATTTTTTAACCACTAAGGAAAGAAAATATGAAATAAGAGAAAAAACAAGAAATAATTGTTTTAAAAAGAAGCTCCGTGATTTTACAGAAGATTAAAATTCTCTTATATTAGTGTCTGATACGACAATATCATATTATATAAAAAGACATAGAAATAAAATTAATATACTCTATAGAAATAATCGTGAGCCATCGTATAATTATTTTATATTTTTTCCTCAAGTAAGATAACAAGATCCAAATTCTCTAGCAAACAATAGACAGTATTGTCTCCATGTTTCTCAAGCCCCTGAGCTGACATAATAGTAAAATACAAAAGCATCACAAGTCACAACCTGTTCAACTTTTGTTCTTTACTCCTTTTCTTAATCATTCAATTCATAGTTATGCTCAAATCGGTTACCATGAACTGTATTGAAGAGTAGAGAGAGAGAGAGGAACATCAAAAGATTCTTTTTTCTTTGGCTTGAAAGAAAATGAGTGTTTCTTTGAGTGTGATGACCTTCAATCTCCACGATGATGATCAGGAGCAAGAGAGTTGTAATTCATGGGAGAAGAGAAGGGACTTGTGTTTAAGCGTTATCGCCAGTTACTCACCCATTATTCTCTGTACCCAACAAGGTTGGAACATGAATACGATTTTTGTCTACACATTCCTCTCTAATGATCTTGATTGTGATGTGGGTTAAGGTTGCTTTGTGGGCTTTTCTTTGATTTTGGTTTTGGATTCTGGATCCTTCTGGGTGAAGCTGGCTTTCAATATTCAATTAATGCTTTGATTTTGATTTTAAGATTTTTGCTTTGCTTGTATTTGTGTAACAATGCTCTTAGCTTGCTCCTTTTATTTATCCATTCAGATACTTGATCTGTGTTCTAATTATGTTTTTACCTTTGTAGCAATGGCATGTCATCAGATTTTGCTTTTATTATTATTTATCTGATTTTAGTTTATTGATTTATTTTTCTTTGCTTTAACTTGAACCCGGATTCAGGACTGAAAATGCAATTGGATTTTCTCCAGCAGGGGTTGGCAGGTAATTGCTTGCCTTTTCACAAATGGTGCTAACAATTGGATTCACATATGGTGCTAGTTATGAAGAAAATATTTCATTAAGGTGCTGTTATCTATGGACCAAATTAAAAGCTGTTCAAATTAGGATGTGCTTATGTAATGCCTGCATCATAGATAATTGGATTATGTTAAAATAGATGAATACTGTGTAGTTCATTAAAAATATCATTGTGTGGTAGAGAAACTATACATGCTAACAAGTGGATCCTCTTATGTGTTTGAAAGCTGGATCAGGATTTTACTTATGTTGAAATGATCAAATATCTGAAATGCTAGTTTGTTCAAATAACAATGTTGTGTGCTTTGATGAGCAAGCATGGCTGTCTATTTCTTTTTTTTGGAATTAATTCTGTGTATTTCTGGTTGTTTTTCTTATTTCCTAGTTAATTCTTGAATTTGCTTTTTTGTGCTAAAATGGAAAAGTTTTAGTTAAAATTAGCTGCCTTCATTTGCTTATAAACATGACATTTATGTTCCATGCTGGATTCCAAACTACTGTAGTAACTTGGCTTCTGAATGTAGTGCTTCTTCCACTTAATAATCAGGTTACGATCAGTTTGGCATATCACGAAAAGGGCCCCAAGACACTTCTGATGAGCATTGCACCATCTTCTATGATAAAGAAAAGGTATTAGCTTGTTTGAGTATTACTAGTATAATTTTTGAGTTTAACATGATGAAAAAAGTTAATTGATAGCTGTTATTCATTTCTTAAATGAAGGTAGAGCTTGTGGAAGGTGGAACCTTTTGGTTGTCTGAGTCTCCCTCCGTACCGGGAAGCATGTCATGGGGTTCTGAATTTCCTTGCATTGCAACATGGGCTATATCCTTGTTTGTGATTTAGAAAACCAATGCCAACTTCATTTGTTTTCAATTTTTTTTTTCTTTTGAGACACTTTGTTGGGCAAATATTTGGTTCTTTGACATGATGTCCACACATTTCAACTTAAAGGGGTTGAACCCCCAGGATTTTCATTTCAGATAGTGAATACAAGCATGGATAAGTTCAGCTCTCGAGCCCGCAGAAAAAGTGCTTTACTCACATGGCAGCACATTGCATCCTTACCCCCTAGCTTGCCAGTGGTGTACTGTGGAGGATTTAACACACAAAAGGAATCAACTACTGGACGCTTTCTTCTTGGAAGATCGAGGTCTTCTCTTAGTACATAAATTTTCACTTGATAGTTATTATCATATTTCTAGGATATATCGCTTTGTGCTATGAGCTTTTCTATTCATTTAAGATAGATGGATAAGTAGTGATTTGTGTAACTATTTTTATCTATGCATGAAATGGAGTTGATTAGTAGTTTACTTTGAGTGCAGAGAGCATGGTGTAGTTGGGGACATGTGGGATGCGTGGCCTTGTGCCCATGTGAGGAAAAATGTATCCTTAATCCGCACTTATCATGGATTCAAGGGTACTGTTATGCTGCTTTTACATGCAATTTCATTCTGAGCATTATTACGCTACTGTGCCATTACTGAGTGTTATCTGATGTCATTAGGTAATAAACAAGGAGCTCTTGAAATCCTGGAGTTAATTTTTAGAGCCCTTTGCCTCTGTTGGGATCGCCAAACACAGGATCTTCACATTGATTGGGTCCTTTTCAGAGGTAGATCTCTAATTCCAGTTTCATGTGAAGTGGTGAATGATAACAATGATGGGTATTATCCATCCTCCCATTATCCTATATTTGCCGAGTTTATGCTTCCACACACAGTAAGGATCCTGGAACGACCTGTGCAAGAAGAGAACTAAAATTCTATTTTTCTATACTTTTTGGTTCCCCCTTCTCCCTTGAGTAATTATTAGCAATGTATTTCCTACCTGTGGACATATTGGTGGCTGTTTTGAACTTTCTATCATCAATGTCTTCTTATTAAAAAATTAAGTATCAGCACACTGCCACCATACCAGAGGACCATGTATCAAATACAATTCAATTAGCTTGTCAATTTTAAGTTTTTGTGCTGCTTCATTGTCTAATCAGCTTTTTTATTTGAATAGATTCTGATATTTCTGAAATCTGAGCAGTGATCAGTTCAAAAGGTGGACAAATGACATAAAAGTGTTTGTTGTATTGTTAGATTACCTTCTCATTTCCCCCTCAAAATAAACTGTTTAAATTATTGAATGAAGCTATTGGTAAACATTGTCCCTGAAGGGGTGGGGGTGCATGATAAGTCTGCAACCTCATGTGGTGAACGCTAAGTAAACACCAGATGAGCACAGATATCAGATTGCTAATCTGGTAAAGAGCAACTCTTGTCACATGAGCATGTTAGAATCTTTTCTTTACATCAAATCAACCCCAGGATGTTTTTCTCTTCACAAATGTTGTTTGATGTCATTGAGGCCTCAACCATTGCCTTCTCCCAAACCCCTGCGATAGTAGTCATATTCCCATGGCCCTTGGACAGCAGGTTACAATGGCAAAGCTACTTTGGGTTTACTTCTAAAAGACCCAAGGGCCCTGATAGAACACCAGTTGATAAACTTATAAAATATAATATTGAACACTGAAATCACATATAATACAACAATACACTTGCTGTTTCAGAGACAAGTCTCCTACAGAGAGTATTCTTTTTCACAAACTAAATATAACTACACTCCTTTTCCCAATTACCAACCTACTATCAGGTATATACTCTTAATACACAACTGCCAGCAGTTATTTTCTATGCATAACTGTCATCATGCAGTTTCTAATACAAATTTGCTAATATAGAATCCCTTATTTTCTATTAATTTCATCGTGCAGTTTCTAATATAAAATTGCTTTCTAATACGAATTTACTAATACATAATCAGTTATCATCTATTACATATATTCGTAATAGTTAACTATCTCCAATCTATTAATGGATCCATTCCTAACTAACTTGGATGATCTTAGTTCCCATCAGGCCCTTAGACTCAACAGTCCTAAGATTCCTTATGCAGGAAGTAGCAAGATTATGAGTCGGTTACGGGGAAAAGTTAATAGAAGAGACTTTGTTATATAGGAAGGGGAAATAATGTGAAGGGGTGTCTGAGTGTTATTCCATTATTTTGGGAGCCATGAGACATTCTCTAGCTTGAGAGTGTTGTTGTTACCTTGTATCTTGCCTTTTTCCATACTAAATACAGAACCTGCATTTACTGATAGGAGTTCCTATCATTGGAGCCTTCATTGTGAGTCTGTTTATGCACAATAGAATGACGTTGCAATAATTGGATGCATTGGAATCTCCTGTAATTGCTATTGGGTCCAATCTCAGAAAGAATGGTGAGCTCACATGATACAACACTGAAGGAGCATATCACTTAGTTGAGTTCCTTGAAGACTAGTGTTAGTGAGATTGTGTTAGCAGTGACAGTCCAAATATTCAAAATCTGTTCCCAAGACTTGGATTATGTAGAGTTGGACAATGACAGCAAGGGAAATACACTGCATTTGGAAGGCCCATCTAAATGAATCATCAAGAAGCCCAAGTATTTAGTTGATAACTTGTAGCTCACTATAGTGGTAGTCATGCTATAGTAATAAGATGCAATTGTGTGAGGTGTTAGTATATTGTAGAGTCTGTTTTGCTTTATGTCAATTCTGTTTCATAGAATCTCAACCAATCATTGATTGATTATATAGAGGGAAAAAGGAAAATCAATATTCTTGTACCGTCCGGCCAATTCGACCGGACGAATCTTCTAGGCACCCGTCCGGTTTGACGGACGTTCCTCCAGGCCCAAGACGGGTCCTCCTTATTTAGAAGAGAAACTCGGGTAGCAGGACATACATCACTTTTTTCCATGCAGTCAGAGTAGAAATGGTGCCTCCCTGACATGTCGAGAAAGACCCAGCAAGGAAGCTTTCTTTGCTAACAATTGCAGTTTCTCTGTTTGCTATTCTAAGAATTCGAGCTGCAAAACGACAAAGAGCAACCTTTGAGTCTTATAAAGGGGAAAATATGAGAAGCAAAACCGTCATTTTCCTAGGAGAGACCATTGGCACCCACCATGGGGTAGGTAAAACTAGTCCTATCCACCAAGGTTAAGAGCGTGTGAAAACAGTGAAGGTCTAGGCGAGTTCTACGAATGAAGGAGACGAAGACACTCTTCAGAGGTTGCTTTGCGTTGTGGCTTCACTCCAAGCACGCAACGACGAGCAATCTCGACTCAGTGCTGAGGCCGAACAGAGACGTCGGCAGGCGGAGGAGCGCCATTCCGAAGCTATGAGAATGGCGCAGCAGAGGGAGGAGGAGCTTTGGCAACAATTTGAAGCACTAAAGGCCGCCTGTAGGGGGGAACCGGCTGTAGCAACAGAGGCTCCAACCCAGCCCTTTTGGGGACAACCATTTAGCAGAGAAATAGATGAAACTCTAATTCCCCCGAACTTCAGGGAAATAGTGGTGGATCCTTTCGACGGGACCTAAGACCCTCATGCACATTTGCAAGCCTTCCAAACGCAAATGTACATAAGCGGAGGAAATGACAGGTTGAGTTGCAGACTTTTCCCAGGTACCTTGCGGGGTGTAGCCATGCAGTGGATGGCGGACGCTACTACCCAGTCCATCCAAACTTTTAACGACCTGGCTAGCTCGTTCATGTCCCAATTTACAGCTAACAAAGTGAAGAAACTGGAGGTAGCAGATTTATTTGATATCAAACAATCTAGAGGAGAGTTTAAAGAGTTATCTGGCCTGTTTCAACAACGCGATCGTCTGGGTGGACGACCCAGATCAAAAATTCTTCGTGAAGGCTTTACAGAAGGGGTTGAGGGCTGGCCCATTCAGCGACGCATTAGCCCTAAGACGGCCGGTTAGCATGGAGGAAATTTGTGTCCGGGCTGAAAAGCACGTGGAGGTAGAGGAGGACCGGGCAAAACGTATGGAGGTGGAGCGCACTAGAGGCCGAAGAGATACCGGGTGAACGTCTCAGTAAGATGTGGGCCAGAAGTCCAATGCCAAGATGCGGGTGAAAGATTTAAAGCACTTTACCCCGTTGACCGAAAAGCAAGCACGAATCTTGAAAGAAATATATCACACGAGTTTGTTGGAATTTCCCCCAGTTGCCAGAGGAAGAATCATGGGGAGCAGTAGGGAGGACTGGTGCGAGTTCCACCGCACCGCCAGCCATTCAACAGAGGGATGGTGGACGTTGAAAACCCAAATAGAAAAGCTGGTCCAAGAGGGCCGACTGAACCAGTATGTCCGACGTCGGACGGACAGTGAGCAAGGAGGAGAAGGGAGCCGAGGGCACGACAAGGAACGCCCAGAAGTACAAAGGAAAAGAAGCCGATCGAAACAAAGAGCTCCGACCCATCACAGGGGCACTATCGCCACCATATCGGGAGGTACAATGATGCCTCGTTGCCAGAGCAAACCCCAGAACGGAGAAAAGGAGGTGCATATGGTACTTACTAGGGCTAACTTAACACCGTTGGGGAGGTGAAAGTCAAATCTGGTTATCACTTTCGATGACCGAGACCTAAGACATGGGATTCCAGGATGTGACGAGCCGATGGTCGTATCTGTCATAGCGACCGAATACAAGATAGAGAGGGTGTTAATAGACCAAGGTAGTTCGACGAATATTTTGTATTGGTTGACTCCCAGAAAAATGGGGCTGAAGAACATGACTGATTGCCAAGGGATGCTCTATGGCTTCGCAGGCGAACGAGTCTCCATCAAAGGAACCATCGAGCTAGAGACGACGTTTGGGGATGGGTCAGGAGTTAAGACCATCCCCGTCGTCTACACGGTGGTGGATGCTGAAACATCTTACAACATCATCATGGGCCGACTGACGCTTAACAGGCTAGGGGCCGTGGTATCCACTTACCACCTCTGTATGAAATTCCCCGTCGGACAAGGGGTAGCTATCGTACGGACTGATACGAGAATGGCTAGAAGGTGCTATGAAGATAGCCTAAGAGTAGAAGCAACCACGAAGCCGGTCGTGAATGTCTTGGATTTGGATCTTGACCCTGGACATTTTCACAGAGAGGAAAGACCTCACCCAGCTAAGAATCTTAAAGAAGTGCAGATAGGGCCTTTGAGCACCCAAGTGACAAGAATTGGCACAACCTTAAGCCCTAAGGAAGAGACTCGACTTGTGAATTCGCTCAAACAGAATGTGGATGTTTTTGCCTAGACTACAAGGGAAATGCCTGTCATAGATCCTAAGTTTATGTGTCATCGTCTTTCGGTGACACCTAAGGCCAAGCCAGTGGCCCAAAAAACGAGGAGGCAAGGAGAGGAAAAGCGGAGAGCTATCAAGGAAGAAACGGGCAAGTTGTTGGCAGCCAGTTTCATTTGGGAGGTGCAGTACCCGACATGGCTGGCCAATGTAGTGATGGTGAAGAAGGCCAACGGCCAGTGACAAATGTGTACAAATTACACAAACTTAAACAAGGAATGCCCGAAGGATCCATACCCTCTACCTAGCATTGATAGGTTGGTAGACGGGGTATCAGGCTTTGCACTCCTAAGTTTCATAGATGCCTATTTGGGATACAATCAAATCCTGATGCATCCTCAAGACGAGGAAAAGACGACGTTCATAACGGAGGAGGGAGCTTTTTACTATAAAGTCATGTCGTTCGGTTTAAAAAACGCTGGGGCTACCTATCAACGACTGATGGACAAGGTTTTTAAGGAAGTGCTAGGGGTGGATGTAGAAGTATACGTCGATGGTATGGTGGTAAAATCAGCCAAGGTAGAAGAGCATTGCAAGGCGTTAGAGCGGGTATTCGATATATTGAGGAATCATCAACTGAGACTAAGCCCTAAGAAGTGCTCTTTCGGGGTTCAAGCTGGGAAGTTTCTAGGGTTTATGCTAATCGAGAGAGGTATTGAGGCTAACCTAGATAAATGTCAGGAAGTAATTAGCATGAGAAGCCCCCATAGTATCAAGGAGATCCAACAGCTTATGGGAAAGATCACTGCATTATCTCGCTTCATCTCTCGGTCGGCGAAAACCGCACGACTGATCTTTGGAGCATTGAGGAAAGGAAGATTTACATGGACACCAGAATGTGAAGAGGCTTTTTTGAGGTTAAAAGCTATGCTCGCTACCCCACCCGTCTTATCTCATCTGGTTACAGGTACCCCGTTACACTTGTATATATCTGTCTATGATATTGCCATAAGTGTTGTGTTGGTACAGGAAAGAGAAGGAGAACAACGCCCAGTATATTTTGTAAGTAAAGTCTTGCAAAGTCCCGAAACCAGATACTAGAAGATTGAGAAGGTCGCCCTAGCACTTGTGACTGCCTCGCGAAGACTACGTCCTTATTTTCAAAATTTTGATATCATCGTCCGAACCGACCTACCAATTCGTCAAGTCTTGAGGAAGCCAGACTTAGCAGGACGAATGGTAGAGTGGAGCGTGCAATTATCCGAGTTTGACATCTCATTCGAGAGTAGGGGTCGCATCAAAGCGCAGGTATTAGCAGATTTCCATGTAAAACTGACTCCTAGGGAAGATGCGACAAGGGGGGAGGGAGAGTGGTACCTCTTGGTCGACGGATCGTCTAATCACATCGGAAGCGGAGCCGGAATTATCCTAGAAGGACCGGCCGGTGTCATAATAGAACAATCCCTCCATTTCGAGTTCAGGGCCAGTAACAACCAAGCGGAGTATGAAGCGTTGCTGGCCAGAATGAGATTGGCATGGGAGCTGGAAGCAAAGAAACTCATGGCTAAAAGTGATTCGAAGCTCATCACTAGGTAGATTAATAGAGAATATCAGGCCAAAGACCCACAGTTGGTCAAGTATCGAGAGAAGGCCTCGGCTCATGGCCTCAGCGTTCGACAACTTCACCCTCATACACGTCCCAAGGGATCAGAACGAACGGCCAGACCTATTGGCAAAACTAGCCAGCACACAGAGGAAGGGACAACAAAAATCTGTTATCCATGAGAATTTGAATGCATCGACTGTTGACCGGCTGGAGGTTTGGCATTTAGAGAGCGGAACCACCTAGATGACTCCTTTCCTCGAATATCTCCGAGACAACCGAGTCCCGAAGATCCTGGAGAAGCTCGGAGGGTGGTGAAAGAAGCTTCAAAATACACTCTCGTGGGGCAGCACCTATACCGAAGGGGTTTTGCTTTCCCTCTACTCAGATGCCTAAAGGGAAATGAGGCGGCTTACGTAATCCAGGAAGTCCACGAAGGCATATGCGGGACGCATATTGGAGGCAGAGCCTTGGCAAGTAAGATTGCAAGAGTTGGGTACTATTGGCCGACCTTGAGACTGGATTGCATGGAATATGTGAAAAAATGCCATAAATGCCAGAGGTTTGCTAAGGGCCACAAAGATCCCCTAGAGCACCTACATTCGGTCACATCACCTTGGCTGTTCTATAAATGGGGAGTGGATATGGCCCATTTCCTCCAGCACCCGACAAAGTTAAATTTCTAATCATAGTAGTTGACTACTTCACCAAATGGGTGGAAGCGGAACCAGTCGCCACAATCTCATCCGAGAGGATCAAACGTTTCTTCTAGAAAAAGATCATATGTCGTTTTGGCATACTGGCCGAGATCGTCTCAGATAATGGTACCCAATTCACGTCGAAAGGCACTGTCAAATTCTGTGAAGGTCTAAAGATAGAGCAGCTGTTCACGTTGGTCGAGCATCCACAGTCCAACGGTCAAGCAGAGGGAGCCAACAAGGTCATCTTGAGAGGCCTGCAAAGGTTGCTGGAGGAAGCGAAGGGCAGGTGTGTGGACGAGTTGCCTCAGGTATTGTGGTCATATCATACCACTCCCTACTCCACCACCAATGAGACTCCTTTTTGTCTCACATTCGGCACAAAGGCAATGATCCCGGTCGAAATTGGAGAGCCATCCCCGAGGACAACATTGTTCGAGCCAACAGAAACGAAGAGGAGCTAGGGGCCAATTTGGACCTGTTACAGGAGACACAAGAAATAGCCCACGTTAGAGAATACGCCATCAAAGCCAGGGTGGCTAGGAGGTATGACAGAAGGATAATTCCTCTTAAATTCGAGATAGGGGATCTGGTGTTAAGAAAAGTAACTCAGAAAGTGGAGACAAATAAGTTGACTCCCAAGTGGGAGGGTCCATTCAGAATTTTGGATGAAGTAGGCCGAGAAGCCTATCACCTCGAACATCTAGATGGGAAAAAGGTACCCCGTACATGGAATGATGCATCACTTGAATGTAATTTCAACTGAAAGATAAATATAATATTCACATTTTCCTGATACACATGGTTTGTTGACAGGTAATAAGCCCGATAACGGACGACCGAAAAGGTTAGCCCGGGGGCGCGACGAGGTAATTAGCCCGATAACGGACAGCCGAAAAGGTTAGCCCGAGGGCGTGACGAGGTAATAAGCCCGATAACGGACTTTCGAAAAGGTTAGCCCAGGGGTGCGACGAGGTAATAAGCCCGATAACGGACGGCCGAAAAGGTTAGCCCGGGGCGCAACGAGGTAATAAGCCCGATAACGGACAACTAAAAAGGTTAGCCCGGGGGAGTGACGAGGTAATAAGCTCGATAACGGACGACCGAAAAGGTTAGCCCGAGGCCGTGACGAGGTAATAAGCCCGATAACGGACAACCGAAAGGGTTAGCCTGGGGCGCGATGAGGTAATAAGCTCGATAACGGGGCTGAAGAGGACACTCCGGGGTAGTGTAACTCGGCAATGGACGGGCGAAGAAATCCGTCGAAGGAAGAATATATAACGGGTAGTCATAAGCACCCGCAAAAGGGTATAGATCCTAAGCCCAACAAAAGTACCATTTGTGCGCCTAGCGAAAATATCAACTCACTAAAATGGGGCTGACACGGCTGGCTAATCAAGGAGATGAAAGACTAGCCTGCACCCCAAAATATGGAGTACGAAGGTAGTGTTTTCGAATAAAAACTAAACATCCGAACGACGGATGGCCGACTACGTGTTACTAAGTGAGAATCCAAATAGATGGGGAAATTATAAACGCAAGAAGAACGAGTTTATGAGATCGTGGGTTTTTATTGAATTAAAACAGTGCGTGATTATACAACACTAGGGCATATAATTTGCATGACAACATACTAAATAGGAAGACAAAATTGCGAAGTAGCAATATTAGCAAAAAATAGTATAAAACTTAAACAAAGAAAACATTTGCGATGATTAAAAGAAAAGCATTAAACAAATGACATAAGTATTACACCATTACAGATAAAAGTCAATGTCTAAGAAAGAAAAATTAAGCGTCTAGAGAGCCTGGAGGGGAGGGAGTGTCAACCAGCCGACCCTCCACTATCTCCTTATATGGATCGGCCTCAAAAATGTCCAAGTCAGGGTAGAACACTTTGATTTGCGCCATCGCTTGGTTAAAGCCGAATTCATATTGATGCACCATGGCTAACCCTTGTTGCAAGATGGTGGTGTCCTTGGCCTTGATCACTGCGTCCTTGGATAAACATTCCTCTCGAGCCTGAGTGAGGGCCGACTCTATAAGAGATATTTTTTCCTTGTTGGCCATGTCGGACGCCTCAAGGTCTTGGTAGGATTTCCTCAAGTTTTCCACCTCGGATTGAAGAGAGTTGCGAGTATTTTCCCAGTCTACTTGGGCCATAAGCAGGTCCCTGTTATGGTCAACAGATTGTTGAAGTTCCTCCGTCGTCTTTTTGAAGTTCTTTATCTTCAATTCTGCTTTGGAGCAAGCTTCCTCCCACTTACGCTTATCACTCTCCATCTGGTTTAGTTGGCTGGTCAACGAGCTAACACGGTCATCCAAGAGCCCAAATTCAGTTTCAACGGCACGGGGCCAGCATTAGCGAACATCTGGCGATCCTCTGCAGTGCGTTTAAGGTGCCGGCCACACCTAATTGTTGCACCAAGGGACCATCAGCGGAAGTCAACAGATTATGGTCGGCAATCATCCCAACAGGTCTGGAACGAGTCCATAAAGAAGGATTGAAAGGACGCCCCGCGATGATTGCTTCAAAGTCCATGCCCGGCCTGGCTTCGGGATTCGCTCGACCAGTAGGTGTTCCAAAAGCCAAGTTTTCTTCCAAGCTCAAACGCTTGCGCGGACGCTCTAGGCTCTCTTCACCACCGACTACGGGGCGTTTTTCACCCAAATTAGGATCTGCCTCCTCTGGAAAAGGAGAGTTCCTGGGAGAGTCAAGAATGACGACGGGTGGAGATTAATCAGACCCCTCCAACGGGGCAAGAGATATCGGAGGGTCAGCAACAGATGGTGGAGCACCCTGAGCACTTGTTCCTTCATCAGCCTGTTGAGATGTCCTCCTTTTCATGTTCTTTAAGTATTGACGGAGAACCCCTTGGGAGAAATAAAAGAGAGTTAGAACGGGAGATAAAACGCAATGAAAGGAGCTATAAGCTAACCATGAACCTGTCCCCTTGATCAAGTCGGTGCACGACAAGAGGGGTAGATTCTCGAGTTCAGTAATGAACTCATCCTCCCACTTTTCTAAATCCTTACAGATTATCGTAACAGATACAGCCGACTGAGAAGTTCAATAGAGCGGGAAGAAGGGAGTCCCCGACTTGTCGGCCAAAATATTAGGTCCAGCAATGCCCCGACCGACCTTAAAATACTTGTCCTTGAAGACCTTGAAACTCTCGAGGAAGGGTTTCAATAGTTTCTGCCGTGGACGACTACTTAGGGACGTCCAATTGACTTTAGCGACTTTACGCAATGAGAAGAACCACAAAAAAACACCTAAGGAAGGCGCCCGTCCCAAGTATTCACACAGAAGCTCGAACGCCCTTACAAAGGCCCAGCTATTTGGATGAAGCTAGGATGGTGCGACATTGATGGCACGGAAAATCAATCGTTCGAAAGCCGTGAAGGGTAGTTTGACGCCTAACTTCGACGAAATAGTGTCATATAAGAAAAAGAAGGGGGCTTCGTTAGCTGTCGGTTGATTGTTTACCGGCTCCTCTAGACGACACGGGCATACAGTCACTAACCACGGGCCGGGCTGACATATCTTTTTCGCCATACCCAATAAAGAGCTGGCGCGAATTAAGGTGGATGAAACCTTCCAGATGTTTGGATCAACCTAAGAGAAGGGATTGAGGGAGGTATCATCTTCAAATTTATCCTGGTACCAAATCTCAAAGGGAAGAACCTCAGTTGAACTCGACAAAAGGCTGGAGGACCGATCATCTTGAGTAGCGAAGCCGGCCTTCGACACGGCCCTGCCTGGAGACTGGTTTCCCTAAGCAAAGAAACCAGTGACACCTTTTGAAGGGCTTCCTGCAACGAAGTAGGTGAGGGTCAGTTTCAAACCCAAGCTGGGAAGCAACTTCCCTTGAAAAAGGGGAAAAAGAAAGCCAATGACACAACTCAAACAGAGAGACACCATAACAATGAAAGCAGAAGAAAACTAGGATAGGAGGTTACTTGGTTGGTCGAGGAGCGAAAGTAGCAAAAGGAAGAAAGTGAACTACGAAGAGGAACACTCAAACTAGGATGAGGTAAGGCGTCTTAGGAGAATGCAGAGTGAACAGGAGAAACAAGCAGAGCGAGGGAGTTATCTGAAGTGAAGTGACCCCAAATCCAGAGTTAGGGCAATTATTACTACCTTGTCTTTGGAACGGAAACGACACATATTGATTGCGCCACGTCACGAACACGCGCGTTGGCTCAAATGGTTCAAATTTCAAGAAATCCCAAACGACAGCATCTGCGAGCGCGGGAACACTTATAGGAACCCTCAGGGGTACCCAGATGTGTTAAGCTCGTGCCTAAAAGGCCAAGCTTAAGGGGCTATGTACCGTCCGACCAGTTCAACCGGGTGAATCATCTAGTCACCCGTCTGGTTTGACAGACGTTCCTCCAAGCCCAAGATGAGTCCTCCTTATTTAGAAGAGAAAGTCGAGTAGTAGGACATACATCACTTTTTCCATGCAGTCAGAGCAGAAACGGCGCCTCCCTGACATGTCGGGAAAGACCCAGCAACGAAGCTTCCTTTGCTGACAATTGCAGTTTTCTTGTTTGCTATTCTAAGAATTCATGCTGCAAAACGACAAAGAGCAACTTTTGAGTCTTATAAAGGGGAAAATATGAGAAGAAAAAACGTTGTTTTCCTAGGAGAGACCAATTCTAATTCTTCTTTCCATATTGCCTAGGAGGCCTCCTTTTCCTTGAAATCAAGGAACTCTTCCTTTCACCTATCAATTTGGTGTTCTTGTTGAGAGACTTTTGTTCACACGGCTATGCATATTATGTAGTCTAAGATGACCAACGATCGTCTAAGGAAGCTATTCAGGAGTTAGCTCAAAATCAAGTAATCCTCACCTCGACTTAGAATGACCTCACTGCCAAGGTTGATGTGATTTTAACTCAACTAGCAAATTGGGAAGCTATATTCAAGTAAGAGCCATCAAGCTTGGAATTCTCACCAACAGATTCTCACACTTATAAGTGCATATGAAATCGGAGGTGCCTCAATTTGATGGGCACGATGCAATGGGGTGGATTTTCAAGATTTCTCAATTTTTTGAATACCACCAAACTTTAGAAAAAAACTAGATAATAATGGTGTTCTTTTCACATGGATGGACCAATACTTAGTTGGTATCGCTGGATGCATACAAACAAGTTGATTAGGTCTTGGAAAGGCTTGTTGCAAGCTCTCGAGATGCGATTTGCACCTTTGTATTACGAAGATCTTAAGGGGAAACTCTTCAAATTTAATTAGAAAGGTACAATGAATAATTATCTTACCAAATTTGAATGATTGCAAATTACTGTTGTTAGATGGTCACTGCCATTTCTTTTGGGTTGCTTAGTATCGAGATTAAATTTGAAAACTAGACGAGAGGTACAAGCTCTACAAATGTTAACCCTAGTGCAAGCAGTTGCTCTAGCCAAATTATAAAAGAACAAGATGATGAACCAACACCACTAGTTTAAAGGGAAGAGTTCTATGAACCAACACCACTAGTTTAAAGGGAAGAGTTCTATTAGTGCTTTAATAACTAACACTACTAAGTGTTTTGTGCTAAAAACCCTTATCTCCTTTGCTACCAGCATCGTTGAAGGTACATTTAAAGAAGTTGACAACAGAAGAGATAGTTGCACACCTAGAGAAGGGTCTTTATAACAGTTGTGATGAGAAATTTAGTCCTAATCACAAATGCTAGGGAAGGTTCTTTCTACTCACAATAGAGAATGAAGGTAAGCTTAAGGTCAACAACGAGCCATATTTAACTTGGAGCAATTGTTATTGGATAGAGAAGGCAATGGGCCTTCTAGAGCCCATATCAGCTTCAATGCCCTATCTAGACATCTAGCATCTAAAACCTCGTGTATTATGGGCCAGGTGTGACACCATTCAATAACTATTTTGGTTGATAGAGGTAGCATGAACAACTTTGTGTAGGCTCTATTGGTGTAGATCCTAGTGGTTAATATTTTATGATTTACTTTTGTATCTTGTTTAATGATAATAAGACAATTCATTTATAGTGTATATATTTAAACATAATAGTAATGTTTGTAAAATAGTTTATTCAATACTATTCTTAAAAAGTCTCTGGTTAAGTATTATTGTTTAATAATTCATTAAGACTAGCATGTGAGTAGACTAATGACGGTGTATTACAGGTCACATATATGAGATATCAAGTCTTTGCATGAGTACATGATTGGTGTGATGATGTATTGCATTGATGCACTATGAGAATGGTGCATAGAAGAATTATAAAAGTGTTATAAATGATTCTCAAGGTAATCATGGTGTATATAGTCCTTAGACCTAAAGTCATTATGATTCCTAACATGATGAGTTATATGTTTTAATGTCATTAACCATCACCTATAATAAGGTGATTATAAAGTTGATAATTGGACATAAAACAAATCATGAAGAGAGATATGAGTGATTTAAATGAGATTTGCCCCCTCTTTTATATTAGGATAAATATTTATGAGCCCTCTTGATAGAGTGACATAGAAATGCATGGTCATGCTAGAATAAATCAATATGGGATATTGATCTTATTTACTCTTATGTCTACTAGAGTATTAAGAGATAAAAGAAAATTAAACCATTCAAGGATGACACAATCTATGCCTTGTGTTCAATTATGAGTTCTGGACAAAGAAACTAAGTTACACAAAAACATATGTCGCAAAAAGATTATGATCAGAAGATATTTAATCACTTAGATAACGATGATGTGTGACTAGATATCGTTCGTTTTTTATAATATTAAATAAAAATTTAATATTATTACCAACGTAATAAGAACCTACAAGGTTACACAAATATAATGAATTAGAGGAGAAAAGAAATATTAAAGTTTAATTATAATATTTTATTAGGCTAATTTTATAATGAGCACATATCAAAGAAGGTTAACGAGAGATAATCACATCACTTATAGGTCAGGTTATTGCATAGGCCTTACTACTACTAAGTTAAAACTTTGAGGAGTTCCTATATAAGGGAGCCTCTTGAATCATTGAAACATATGTGGTCATTCAACAACCACATACTACATTGATGTGTGCAAAACCCTAGTTGCCATCCTTGGAGCGCAACTAGCATTGCATCTTCCTCCCTTGATCATGAGATGATCAGAGTCTATTCATGTGGTCCACATAGAGGTTCAGCTACTTTGTTGGATTTCATCATTTGCAAAAAAGCTTGCCACGCTATGTACGACTCGGGGACCGCTACAACCATTAAACAACTTATAAAACTACATTAAGTATGGAAGATTAATTTTAAGAAAATTAGTAATTAATTTAATTCTGGAAACAACCATAAACTTTTTCTTTTATTGTAATATGTGCCAATTATAGGCATATAAAACGTAAATGACAAAACATCATTGAGTGGACGACATGCATCATATGATAAAGTGTTATTAGAACAAATGAATAGAAGAAGGAGGAGGTTGAATTGTGTTCTTTAAAATTTTTTGAAAATCTTTTAAATACGTTCAAGATCAGACATTAAAAGTAAAAGAAACTTTGTATTTATTTAAATTGAATAATACAATTTCGATTCTCCCTGTTAATGAGTTACCTATCATATCTTATCAAATATCTATAATATCTCCAACACTCCCCTTTAAGTTGAAGCTTATTAAGCTTTCAACTTGTTACACGAAGAAAATTTTATTTCCCTACAAATAAAGATAAAAATTGAGTTTTCAAATAATAATTTGAAATGCAACTCAGATGCTGGAGAAGTCGGAGAACATGTTGGAGAAGTCAGAGAAATTTGGTAGAAATATAGCTTAGTCAAAAATACTGGGATGTCCATCAAGCAAAGTCCACCTTTCTAAAAAATCGCATTTGGAAGCTTCAAAATAAAAAAGTCACCACCAATCAACGTCGATGAGAGAGAAGTCACACCTAATATAATTTGTGTGTGAGAAATAGTCTTCATCGGAATAAACGTTGGTGGGAAAGAAGTCACCACCAATCAACGTCAATGAGAGAGAAGTCTTCATCAGAATAAACATTGGTAGGAAAGAAATCATCATTAATACGATGCATATGGTGCGTGCATGCGTGCGTGCGCGCGTGCCATTTTTGAGTCACTTAATAATGACTTATGTTGGACATTTTTTATATCATTTTATGGTTAATATTGACACATTGGTTAATTCTTGGATTATTGGACTTAATTGGATTTAGTTTCTAATCTTTTCTTATTTTCAAACTTTATTTTCATTATGATGTTTCTATCTTATGCAAGCCATATATAGAGCTACAGACCTCCAAATTGGACAATCTTGATGGCCATGGAAATCTAAGACAAAGATCTATACCTTCTCTCTTTTGGGCACAATCCAATTCAAGTGTCTTTAGTATTTAGTGAAGTTACAACTTCTGCACCCACTTTACTAGTCCTTTCTTTATATATTCTAGCTCAATTTTGGGACCTTCGTTGGTGGGTCTTTGAGCTGCGAATTTCTCTGACCTAAACCACCTTCCTTGGCATTTAGAGCATGTATAAATAATAGTTAGTTAGTAGGGTTAGAGAGATGTTTTTAGATTTTACACACTTAGATTTAGGAGGTTTCTTGGATCACAAGTGTCCTTTCTATTCTCTCTCCTATCTCCTCTTCTAGGGTATCTTTGGGTTTTATGCTGTGTTTTCTATGACAATTTCCATGGAAAGCTAAGCTATTTTAACAATTCAAAGTTCCAAGATTGTAGTTCAATTTGAGTTCCTGGATTCTTTCCTTATGCAAATTCTATTATGTTCTTTTCTTTCCAATTCTTTAACCGCTTTCATGATTATGATTTCGCTTGAGGTTTTGGATTGTGTTAGGTCAAGATTGATTAATCCCAATCTAATCAAGGTTGGATAATCAATTGATCACCTAAAATCAACCAATATGTGCTTGAATTCATGCTAATTAAGGACTGCGATTGTGATCTCAATTTGTATGGACGAATTTTAAATGATTATCTAATTAATCTTTGGTTGATATGAATTTTCTTCTTTATTAAAATTGTGATAACAAACTACATGATTGAGCCCTTGGATTGATGTTACATAAATTTGTTTTCAATTCTGTTTTGTTTTCTACATAATTCTGTTTTACATACAACCCCCCCTTTTTGTGTTCAAATTGGTTTCTATTCAACAAGGTTAGACATTGCATGATTGTGTCCTCAAGAGATTCGACCTAGGTTAGCCCATATACTACGAAATTAAGAAAAATCTATTGATTTTGATAATATTTCGACAACATTATCACGCCCCGACAACCACGATCTTATCGAGACCCGTTTGCATTCACTTATGGGACATCCAAGTAAGCTCCGAAGGGGCATGGAAGATTCAACATAGTTTGTAGAAAGTTTGGTACTAGGTTTAGATGATGATAGAGTACGCACCTAGTAAAGTCTTGAGGTCTTCATCGCCTTCCACACACATCTCGAGATGTTCCTCTCGATACCATCCATGTGGAACCTACTTGTTGGTATGTCGAGGGAAAAGGCAGTAAATGTTCCACATCGTGGCCCTACCATTCATAGTCCTAGTTTATTCCATTTAGGGCCAGATCTTCCAAACCCAAGAGGGATACTAGAACTCCTCTACTTGAACCATCATCATGACCTCAGTAGTTTCGTTGTCTGTATAAGGAGCAGTTTATAGGGTGTTTTGTATATCTTCGTCCCTTTCCTGATGTATATTTATTTATTTTTTGGGTATCTGTTAACCCTCAGCTTCACATACCTTTTGCTTTGATGATGATGATGTAAGTGTCTTAAGGCATGAGTTTCTTTTGATATACTTATTTACACTTGTTATACCCTCAAAGATGTTTTAAAGCTGAAAAACAAACTTAAATGAACTTATAAAGTATGATACATTTGTATGCAAAAGGCCATAAAAGCTAAGCAAGCATAGTTTTTAGCAATTTGTCTAATCCATCAAATGATACATGTATCCTGAACAGTTTGCTTATTAATGCATCATCTATCATCATATATGTTTTATTATCAACAAACGATAGCTTATATCAAAATGTAGCATTTCATTAAATGAATTATTTCTTAAATATTAATATACTAATAAGCATTTTTAGGACATACATTTTTGAAGTAAACCGAAAGACGTCACATCGTCATTTTCTCCAACATCTATGAGCAACGTACCTTTTGAAGTATAGTGGAGTCAGATAACAAGCTTAAGTTACTTAGAAGGGAGATAAATGCACTACTTTATTATATCAAAGTAGCTAGTTTGTGAAAGGCATTTAATGCATGAAATGGTCCAACGTCTATACAGACCTTAGAAGAAGGTTTCAAATTAAAAGGAAGAACTTTGAAGATCCTTAATCGTTACATCTTTAAAGAAGTTCTATAAACACTTTAGTGATAGAAAAATGAAGAACATGAGACAAGAGACAACACAAGAGATACATAGCAAGCTTCCATTGTATGTTCATAAAAGACCTCACTTATTCTTTTTGGAAGTCCTAGACTTGCTCTTTCTAGCTTATACGTCTTAACAATAAGAGTCAAACACCTTTATACTTACCTGTAAGTAGTGTTAAGCCTGAAGAGGCTTGTTGTAAAGAATACTTGAGAGATTGCTTGAAGAAGCAATTCAAAGAATACTTAGGTTATTGCTTGGAGAAACAAGTGAAAGAATACTTGGGTTAAGCCTAGGTTGGCTTATGTGTGGTTTGTTTATAAGCAAAAGAGCTCTTGTTTATCTCTCTTTATTTTATATTGTTGTACTGGTCGACCTTTAGCCCTCCTAGTCAGCCGAGTCCATCCCGGACAGCCAAGTCCATCCTGGCCAGCCAAATCCATCTCGGACAGCTAAGTACATCCCAACTAGTCGAATCCATCTCAGACAGTTGAGTCCATCCCAGCCAGTTGAATCCATCTCGGCCAGCCAAATCCATCTCGGCCAGCCAAATCCATCTCAAACAGCAAAGTCCATCCCGACCAGCTGAGTCCATCTTAGCCAACTGAGTCCATCCTGGACAGTCGAGTCACTCTCGACCGGTTCCACAAAGAACATTACAACGACTTGTACTACCCTCTAGCAAAGGCGAATGGTAACTGACATGGTCAAGGGGCATGGCCTGAAATACGCCGTTTTGCCCCTGACATGTCCCTTTCACCTTTTGTCATGTTGTCTAGTACCTTAGGAAGCTAGGGACTGATAATTCATATTTTAGACACCCAATAAGGTCTTAAGATGGATATAGTAGACTATTTTGTCATTAATAATCACGTATTAGGTAAGATTCAGATTATCAAGATAAAAATTGGGAAAATACAAATCTATGATAATTTGAGGATTTTAGCTAACAAAATAGTCTAACTCATTTTGCAGGTCAAAACTGGAGTCCTAGATGAAGTCATCCCAGTTGAGAATGAAGTCGTCCTGGCCAGATGAAGTCGTCCCGGCCAGACGAGTTCTTCTCCAAACCGACTCCATCTCCGTATGCCGACTCCGTCTCTAGTAGTTGAGTCCAACCCACATGACGACTCCGACTCCAGTAACCGACTCCAGATGCCGAAGTCGTCCCATCTATTTATAAAGAGAACCAAAAAGCATCTTCTCATGCAAATAGAAACAAGTTGCAACATAATAGCTTATAAGAATAGGCTCAATTGAGGGGAATTGAGATTCTGGTCTTGGCTTCTTCATACTTGTTCAAATCTACCATTGGGAGTCTTGGACAAATTTTAGATGGTTGGATTAGAACAGCTATAGTTGGTTTGATGAACATGGATGGAGGAGTGAAGTGCGAAACACATAGCTTTAAGCTTGCAGTAATCAGTCTGCTCATATGGTGAGCTTCAACATTAAGGAAGAAATTGAGGGTTAAAGCATCCAATGGGTAAAACTTCAATTCTTTAGGTAAAGTTTGAGCTTGGACTGAGTTAAGTTTCTTGCTCCTAGAGAGGGACTCCCATCCAGCTTTAAGATGAATGATGTGCCTTTGAATTTTAGGGTAAGAGATGATGATAGATCTTGTCTAAAGAGGCTAGGGTAAACTTTTCTTTGTGTGTTGTAGAGGTAGAGCAATGCATAGAGGGCCAAGATGGTTGGATATCTAACTCTAAGTAAATGTATAGGTGGCTAAGTGTGGATAAGAGGGTGTAAGGTCAGGTTCAAAAACATAGGTAGGTAAAGGGTATGGTTGTCTATGTGGAGTTAGTTTAGGTTCAAGATGTTGTAAGAAAAGAACATGCCATTATTTTCTTAGTTGAGTTTAAGGGTCAATTGATTCAGCAACAAAGGTGTCCAAAAGGGTTTGGACAGTGATATAAAGAGGTGAATGAGGTTTGTTGTATATGGGTGAAGTGTTTGGGGTTTGAAAAGGTTGTTGTTTTTTAGGTATTGTGAAGGTAGAGTGTATAGGTGAAGGTGATTTAGGAGATGGTAAGGAGGTGTCTAAAAGGTTGATGGTTTCAGGTTTGCTAATAGGCTTGGATAAAGGTGTTTAAGGTGATACAAGAGAGGGAGGTAGAGATATAGGAGAGAAAAATTTTGGGGTTGGACAGTTAGAGATGATTTTGAAACGTTTACCATTGGCAAAAGTGGCCAAAACTATAGGATTGGATGGCTTGGTGCCATGGGAATCTGCATTAGATGCCTTCTTCTTCTTCTTCCATAGTAGAAGGTGGTCTAGCAACCACTTCTTCCTTAGCATATGATTCAGGAGAATCAACTTCCTTTGCTTCTTAACAGAAACTTTGGTGTTCCTTGAGGCTTGAGCCATGTGTTTGGACATAGGCCTCTTAGACAACTTGGTAACACTTGCTAACTCTACTTTAGATAGCCTGATGTCTACAGAAGGAAGAGTCAGCTTGATGAAGTTAAGCCTCACAGGTGCAATGTTGTTCCTTCCAAAATTGTGTTGTCTAAAGGAAGGGACTTACTTTTCTTGCTTAGAAGAAAGCAAAGCATAGAAGGCATCATACACCTTCTGGTCCTAAAAGATCTTCGCGAACAGAGGAGAGTGAGTCATATGATTCTTCTTCACTCATTTTCCTTCAAATTTATTCTTAAGTGAGCAAACAACAGACTTGGAAGATGAAACTTTTGACTAGTCACCATATGAAAAAGGGAAAAAATGAATATTAGACAAGTGGTCCTTGGAACCAACCTTGTGTAATATCCCCTTGTTTAGCATTTCTTGGAAGATTCTGGCTTTGTCATGCATCTTGTTCAGAGCATAAAAGCCTTTAGCATCTGGTTTGAGCAAGGCATCTTCCACCACAAACATCTCAGCGTAGTCCTTTTCCCAACCAAACTCATAAGTTTTCCTAGTTCTTTCACAATAAAAGCATTCTCTTAGAACACACAATTCATCCAAAATTCCCTTATCAGTTTTTGGATGCACTCCCTGTTCATGGTTGTAGAAAGGCAAAATGCCATAAGCAATCAACTCTAGTGTGAGGTCAAGACCCATACGAGCAAGGGCAGGGATATCAAAGATGTACCTAGTGTATACCACCAAGTCATCAAGATTGTTGGTTCTGTCTTCCACAAAGGTTGCAAGGAGATCAAGATTTCTGGGGTCAACATTTTGGGCCATGGTAAGGTTATGGTTTAAGGTTTTTAGCGAAAAGAAATCAAAGAAAGATCAAAGATTTAGAAAGCAATTTTTCATGACATTTGCAAGCAAATAATTTGTGAAAAGATTTCAAAAAGAGAAAACGTTGAAACATATTTTATATGCATCCAAAATAACCTAGTATTTTGATGATAACAAACATTATGACTAAAGAGTAATAAGTAATGTTTTGGTTTTGTACTAAATCTTTAGGATAATAAGTCATCATAGTATGGAAGTATGGATTGCGCCCATATAAAAAGAACTTGTTCTCTTAACAATTTTATCTATTTGCATCCAAATTTTCTATTGTCCATAGAAGACTTCGTCCAAAATAGGAATTCCATCCAATAAAGGATTTAGTTCTTGAGCGTCAAGTTTTTCTTGTTTTATGTACTTATCATATCTCGTAACTTGCTATTTAATTTATACATTTTCGTTTCAACATATCTCTATTCAAAGCTTCGTATAACATACATTCATTTTCTATATACGTGTAATGCTTCATTTTTTTCAGAAGAGCAAAGGGTTCCTTTTCAAGCTCTAATGAAACAAGTCAACCTTAATATAAGATATTTCTTATAAGGCTTTTACAGTTAAGGAAACAAAAACAAAAACAACTCTTATTGAGAAAAGATAACATGGTTAAGGAAAGAGAAAAACAACTTTTCTCGACACACCTTTTTCTTTGTTACCTTTTTCTCTGTCCTTAGAAGAAGACAAGCCTCTACAACATCTCTACAAAAAACACCTCTTTGGCATTTAATGCAAAAGATCTCTCTCTCTATTCATAACAACATCTTTCTTCCTCATATCTATATATTGTTTAATAAGTTTTTGATGCAAAACAAACTGTACTCACTTATGTACTAGTATTATGTATTTGGCATGTCAGCCATAATGTATGTCATGATGATTACATGATTGCATTTATGAGTTAGATAAATTTAAATTGCACAATGTTATGATTCTAAGTTATTGTATACAAAAAAATTATAATGACATTTTGTTGACTAGAAATGTAGTAAGAAATATTTTAAATTAAATAAAATAAATTAATGTGATAAAGGATGTCATAGTGAATACCCTCTATCTTGAGTTTCGTTGGGCAAGGGCGGTGCTTCGCTAAGAAAAGGTGAGTGTAGGACCCCTAGAGTTCTGATTGGTTGAGCGAAGGAGGAGTTTCGCTGAGCAAGAGTGAATATGCAATCACTGAGCGAAAGTTGAACTTAGTGACTAGATCCCTTTGTGTGTGAGCCTAAGAGAGGTGTTTTTTGATAACTTGTGTATGTTATGCTTTTAAGTTGTGATGTGAATCAATTGAGATATATATTGTCATTACATTAAGGTATGGGCACAAGAAATCATATGAAAAAATGAGTAAAGATGAGTGGTTATTAAATGAGTTTCCTAGGCCAAAAGTTGGCAAGAAAGGAAATTAGAGAGGAACTTAAATGTCCCTTGTTAGGTGAGCAACCTGGGCCTATGTGTGGGTGATAATAGTGCTTATTTTGTGGGTTGTGAGATGAGGTAGCTTGCAGCAAATGACCATGGTCCTTATTGGCCCAATTGAAAGAGAAACTAATAAGAATATGAATTGTATGACATTCATCATATAATGAAATTGGTGTATGAGAAAGTAGACATGAGCCAAGTAGTAAGGTTACTAGGCCTACTAGGGACTACTCGGTACAGAAACCCTAATGGTCGTGCTTGATCCCATGAGGCAGGGCACGCAGTGTAAGTTGGGTAGATCCTGACGTAGTACCGGAAGATATCATGCCAGCATGGTATAGCTAATTCTAGAGAAGGAGTCTAGTAGTGTTGCCCTTAACCTACTTTTTTTAGTAGAATTGGTACCACCTGTATATGGAATAGTGAGTAGGATGCATACTATCATAGCATGTGCAAATAATTATTGTGGATGTTTGTGCTATATTTTATCTATTTTGTATGTTACCTAACCTTGCCGAGGTTTCCCTGATAGTAGTGAGATGTATTCTCACTCCTTTTGTGTTGTCATTGTCTTGTGTTATCTTGTTTAGACTTAA
Organism: Mucuna pruriens; assembly: GCA_025330945.1. NCBI lineage: Eukaryota > Viridiplantae > Streptophyta > Magnoliopsida > Fabales > Fabaceae > Mucuna > Mucuna pruriens. Next base: position 1,440,483 of record JAENHJ010000116.1, read on the forward strand.
CGTCCTTTGCAGGTGGAGACAAGCAAGTACAGGATAATGAATGATGTTTTTGTACCACTATTTTTTTTTATGTTGCTTTAGTTTCGGGTTTTGTTAGCTCTTATAGGATTGTAACATTGAGGATAAACATGTGTTTAGGTTTGATTATACTATGTCTTATGTTTCAATACTTGAGTAGTTTGGATTGACCATTGAAGTGCTAATAGAATATTTATATTTTGATCGGTATATGTTAAGGGACTTTTATATTTGAAATTTCAATGGATATTGAAGTTATAGATGTATGAATTTTTTATCTCGAATTTGTGTTTAATGAGATTTAAAATTAAGCAACATAATGTTAGGTTTTTAAAAAATTTATGTTTTAAAAATAATTACTTAAATATTAATAAATAAATCACAAGATATATTGACGTTCAAACCAATTATCCAATTTTTTTTTTAACCCTCCGGGATTCTATTTTCAATGATAACTATACTATTTATACTAAAAATGACATGGATTTTTATATTTCTTTTTTCCTATTCAACTCGGCCGAAGCTCAAAATAAAGCAATAAATGCAAGATTTGAATACATCAAGCATAATTTTTAAAGGATTCTCACATCAATGTCTTGCTTTCAATTGCCTCATTCGTCTAATAAGACTCTGTAGAATAATATTAGCAATAAAATATTAAAAAATTCAAAAAAATATTAGTGAGAGAATGTATCATTCGTTAATTATTTAATTTGAACTGTAACAAAATTTGTGACTAACCTATCACAAATTTCATCGCTAAATGTCCAAATTTTGTAGTGGACGCATTTTAGAGAAAGGAATTTATCACAAAATCTCTCACCAAAGTTTCATATTTATTTTATGATGAATTATTTAGTGAAAGAATATACGCATCGCTAATTTATGTTCTGTGAGTTTAATTTTTTTAGTAGTCAAAATTATTAAGTTATTAAGATTAAATAAATAGTTTTCTGTAGAAGAAAAAAGATTAAATTAATAGTAAGAGATTCTAATAATTTGCACGGCATCATAAATTTAATCTTCATCGGCACTATTATAAAAATAATATAATATATCATGATTATTTAATTCTTAATTATCACCCAGTTGGTAACCTTTCTGGGTCTCTCTGATCACATGGCTTCAAGGTATTTGTTAGGTGGTGACTAAATGACCCCCTTTCCATAAAGAATGTTTTTATTTTAATTACAGAAATAAATTATTAAAAAAAATTACTTCTTATCGATTTTTTCCTTAAAGAATATTTTTTAAATTATTATTAAAAAGAAGATAGAAAATCGTTCTTTTTCTGGTGTTAAAAACCTACTTATTTCATTTTTAAAGGAACTACTAAAATCTTATATATTACGATTATTTTTTAACAAAATGAGATTTAACTACTTTGTTATTATATCCTCTCTTTTTATATGCACTTATGGATATACCATAACAAGAGTACACTGTAAGCATTTAGCATCCATAAGCAATATTGACAGGCATGTTTTACTTTATTTAGAAATCGGAACTTTTTTTAAGAATTGGAGGATTTGCCAGATATAAAGCACTAACGTTATAAATGTTCCGAGGTATTCCATGATGGAGTCATGTATATTGCAGAGTGAAGATGTTGTATGGATCAAACAGATAGCCTCCAAGGAGTCGGTTTCAACAATGATTTATGGTGTGTTTGGAAAACATTGAGTTGAACGATATGTTTTTTTTTTTTTTTTTCAATCCATCATAATTGTTATCTCTCCATTTGTAACACACTTAACTTTGGAATGTGTAAATAGAGGGTTTGGTGTCTAGCAAACCGCAATCCAGACGCACTTAATTGTCACCGATATCAGTTTCTAAGATTAGGGTATGATGATTATGTCACGTGATTTATCTCCGAATAAATCACTTAAATAATTCACTCAAAATATTTGCATATCCCAATATAACAAATTAAAGAAAAAGAAACACTACTTGCTAAACATTGGTTATTTATAATTCACTCAAAATATTTGCATATCCTAATATAAAAAATCAAAGAAAAAGTAATACATCCTTATTAAACATCGTTATTTTTGTCCTTATTTCGTGATAGGAAATTAGATTTATCTATTTTTATATTATAAATTAGAATATGTAATTTTAAGAGTGATATTTTTATTTTCTTTAGATTTTGTTCTCTCAATTAGATATATTTTTATTCTTTTTTATTTTTGTTTAAATATGTATTTTACACACTACTCCCTCAATTAATTAAAAAGATTTGTCTCCAAATAATCTTAAATTACTCTTTTTTTATATTCATCTTAATATTCGATTTTATTCAATAATTTTTTAAAAAGAATTGTGAATAAGTAAAAGAAATTATATCACAATTTAAATTGCTCATAATAAATTTAAAATATAATCTATATATTATTCAAAGATACTAGTATTTTAATATATGTATTGCATAAGATAAATGTTTGTTTTTATATAATTAAAATTTAAAATAAATAAATAATCTTAATATATAAATTATATTATAATTAAAGTTTAGAATAAATAAATGCCTTTAAATTTTAAAAATTATATTTTATATTTACAATAAATAATTTAAATTGCAATATATGATTATTTGTAACTATTTTGACAATATTATTTTAAAAACTTATTAAATTCAATGAGAAATAAAAATATAAAAAAGGATAACCTGAAAAGTGCATGCTATTGAGAAGATAAGTATAAAAATAAAGATAAAAGTATCAACTTGAAATTGAGAGAGAATTTTATTCCGCTAATTGCGGATGTGATTATACTGCACATTCAAATGAGTGAGAGAAAATATTTAATTAAAAAAAGAACGAGAGTGACAAATTTTTTAGTTTCTTGCAAATATTTTTGTAGAGACAATTTAAAATATTGTCGGACATTAAATGTAACACTTCTTTTGGTGGTGAGAATTCAAATATTGATTCAATGAGGAATTAAATTGTGTATTTTAATTTAAGTATAAAAATAATTTTTTTATTATAATATAATTTATATATTAAAAATATTTATTATTATAAATTTTAATTATATTAAAATAATCATTTATGTTGTACAACAAGTTAAAATACTAGTTCTTAATTAATATGAAAGTCCTAGGTCAAATTTTCTCCTGCCTATTTGGAATGGACACGTTTATATAATTTATAAATTATTTTGTATTTTATTTCTGTGGAATTTGATTATTATAGATATTTATATTATATTGAACTTTATCAATGTAGGACCATAAAATATATTAATTTTTTCCTCTAAATATGAAATATTTTTTTAAAAAATTTGTTTGTCCTTTTTTATAAGATTATTTTTAAACTATTTCTTGAATTAATTACTTTTTATTAAAATATCCTTAATTACTTTATAATTTTTCAGTCAATAAATAATAAATTATTATAAGTTAATAAGATAAATTCATTTTCTTTCTTGTGATTAGGGATGGGAATAGGTCTGATTTCAAGAAGGCTCTTTCTTGTGATTAGGGATAGGAATAGGTCTATTGCCAACAAGGCTCTATGACCGAGCAACCGACAAGATCCTATAACTTAATCTTTTTACAACTTAGTCTAACCTAAACTCTTTAATAAATAAAAAAAATTATGTTTAAATTTTTAAAAAATTCTATTTATTTAAATAAATTAGGCTCAAACTTATAAGAAAATCTATTAAACTTAATAGACCAACCTATGTATTTTTTTTTAATGTGGAAAGTCTATGTATCTCTATATATAGTTAAAAATTTAATATAATATTATATTTATATATTTAATATCTTAGTATTTTTCTGCTAAAATAAAATAAATTTTATTCATAAAAATAATTTTAATATTAGCCTATTTAAAAATAATCATATTGATTTATTTAAAAATATATCTATTGATCTTTTTTAACTTATTTCCTTATTCAAAAACTAGTTTTATCAACTTATTTAAAAATCTTAATATAAAAATAGACTTTTAAGTAAGTTAATAGATCATATTAAACTTTTAAAAAAATTGAGTAAAATTTAAAAAAAAAATCTATGATAAATAATAGGTTAGGCTTGAATCTTAATTTTATAAAATAGGTGAAGCTTATTTATATAATGTCTAACTTATTTTCATGTCAACTTATTATTATCAAAGAAAATGACTACTACACGTTAATTAACTAGGTAAAAATAATTAAGTAAAAGAATGAGATAATGAGTTTCAATAATCTTAAAGATAATTTTAAAAAATAATATAAATTATTAAAAAAATTAATATCTCTAATTATATTAACCAACTTGGTAATTTTTGTGAATTAATTAAAATGTTCTTATATACCCGGAAGAGGTACGATATTGATTTCTTATACATCGTACCAATTACTACTACAAACTAATCATTTAAGTAATGATTCTGTAAATAATTAATGAAATAAATAAAACTAAGTAATGGGTTCTTACAAAGTGGGTAGTTTTGTTAATTATATCTTAACCATCATAATCATAGAAACATTTACACAAAAGAAATCCACCATTCGAACTGCGTCATCCCATCATATATATATATATGACTTACGAAGTGAATTTTAATTCATGAAAAAATTAATTTTAATTTTAATTTTTATAAATATTTATAAAAAAAATTATCTAAACCGATCATAAATATTAAATTTCTATTCAAAACTTGCAAATAAATCTAAAACGAGTTAGACTCACTAAACCAATCCAAATTCAGATATGGAAACTTTTAGCAAAATGTTAATTCTTAAAAAGACAAAAATATAACCCACGTCCCTCAAAACTATTAAGGTTATCACACCGCGACGAAGGATATAATTTAATTGGCATGTCCTGAAAATTTTTACACAATTATTATAATAGTTTAATAAATCAATATTTTTTATATTACTTTTAAAATAAAAATTATAAAAATTAACTTAGTTTATATTATAAAGAATAATATGGTGATATTTATGGCATTTAGATTCCAGAATGTAGTTATTAGATTATGATAGAAAAATGTAGCAACTGCCAAATGATTTTGGTCCAACAACTATAACATGGTTAATGTAAGTAAGAAAGCAAGAAAAGTTGAAAGAAAAAGTAGTGGGAGGAACGAGAGGAAGAGGAAGAGGAGAGAAAAAGAGAGAAGTGTTCGTTGATCTACGTTGTTTGGAAACCATGGCGAGAGTGCTTCTCGCACGTTACCTGTGTATATGGATCTCTCTGTGTTTTCTCTTACTTGTTCATGTCCACATTGGAACTTGTTTTTACCTTCCTGGTGTTGCACCCGAGGATTTCCACAAGGTCATCATTCCCTTTTTCCTTCAATATATATATATATATATATGTATATGCTTCTGTGGCATTTTCATGTTCATGCATTTCACATTGAATTTCGGGTCAGATCACTATTGTGTCCTCTTGATTTTCTTTCTTTCTTTGACTTTGTTGCTTTGACAATTAAGATCCTTATTCAGTTTTACAATTTGGTAATCATGATATTTATTTGGCTTGTTAGCACATTATACGTGGATTTGTGAGATCCAAGCATTTTGGTATTCTGGGTATGAAATTCTTGCTAACATCAAGTTAACGTGTTCCAGTGGCAGTCATTTTTACTTGATTTCTTTTACACTATTTTTCTTTACCAAAAGACCAAAGAATCTAAAAAATTTTGCATTTCATGTGATGGTATTTTGATTAGTAGCAAAGGTGATGAGATTGTTTGTGCATGAATATTTCACCGTAGTTCTGTTTTTATTGATCAAGAGGAAGGGAAATGTAGGAATTTAGGCATGTATTTTCCTTTTCATACCTTGTGGGATAATGTATTTCCATTTAATTTACACATTTCATTTTCCAATGTCAGCTTATTCACCTGATTTAAATTAATGTTTGATTGATCAATGATCAGAGTCAGAGGAGGTTTTTCCTAATTATAGTTTTAGATGTAATTTTGTTATCTTATTTTGTTCATTTGTGACAGGGGGATTTGTTGAGGGTGAAAGTGAACAAACTATCTTCCACAAAAACACAGCTTCCATACTCGTACTATTCACTTCCTTATTGTCATCCAGATCACATTGTTGACAGTGCTGAGAATCTTGGGGAAGTCCTTAGGGGTGACCGCATAGAAAACTCTCCTTTCGTGGTTGGTTAAATTTTGTGCACATTTTTTGCATCATTAATTTCTCCTTCCATTTAGTATGTTCAATTACAAAAATACTGAAACAGTTTGGTTCTTCAAGTTTAAAATGAGAGATCCACGGATGTGCAATGTTGTTTGCCGGCTAATTCTCAATGAAAAAACAGCCAAAGAGTTCAAGGAAAAGATAGATGATGAATATCGAGTGAACATGTAAGCCACTAGTAGTGACCTTCAATTTTACTTAAATTTTTACCTTTGTGAAAGAAAAATTTGTATTCTGTTCTATCCTTTCATTGTTGCAGGATTTTAGACAATCTTCCTTTGGTTGTTCCACTTCGACGACCTGATCATGAATCTTCCTTGGTGTATCTGCATGGCTTCCTTGTTGGTCTTAAAGGACAGTATGCTGGAGTAAGTGCCAGCCTAATGACCTTTGTTTTGTCATTGGTTTGCATTTTTTTTGACCTCTTACACACAAATCTTGACAGAACAAGGAAGAAAAGCATTTTATCCACAACCACTTAACATTTATAGTTAAGTATCACAAAGATCCATTGACAGATATGTCAAGGATTGTAGGCTTTGAGGTTAAGCCTTTCAGGTTGTATTATAATTCTTTCCTTCTTGGTTGTATACATCTTTTGATTTGAAAATATTTTCTGTTTTCATTCAGTTTTCCCATTTTTTGAAGTTTATATAGGAAAAAGAGAAAACAAAAAGCAAAAAGTTGTTTTCACTGTTTCTTACATAAACTTTTGAAAACAAGAAACAAAATAAAAACAGAAAACGTTTTATCAAACTAAACACCTTGTTAATAATACTTGTAAGTTGAAATTATTCCTATGAATACAGCATAAAGCATGAATATGAAGGTGAATGGCATAATAGCACACGCTTATCTACATGTGATCCTCATGCAAAAATGTTAGTCTCAGGTTCTGAGCCTCCACAAGAGGTTGAAGACAAGAAGGAGATTATTTTTACATATGATGTTGAGTTCCAGGTTAGTTCCATAGTTCATGGTAATTGAACAAGGGTGCATTTGATATTCATTTATTTTTTAAATCTGTAGGAGAGTGATGTGAAATGGGCATCTCGATGGGATTCCTACCTCCTCATGGCTGATGATCAAATTCACTGGTTTTCAATTATTAATTCTTTAATGATTGTACTTTTCCTATCGGGCATGGTGGCTATGATAATGTTGAGGACACTATACCGTGATATCTCTAAGTACAATCAATTAGAGACTCAAGAGGAAGCTCAGGAAGAATCAGGGTGGAAACTAGTCCATGGGGATGTTTTCAGGCCTCCTTCAAACTCAGATTTACTTTGTGTATATGTTGGAACTGGTGTTCAGTTTTTTGGGATGATTCTTGTCACGATGATCTTTGCTGCACTTGGATTCCTCTCCCCCTCAAATAGAGGAGGGTTGATGACTGTCATGCTCTTGCTATGGGTCCTTATGGGACTTTGTGGTGGCTATTCTTCAACGCGCCTTTATAAGATGTTCAAGGGAACAGAATGGAAAAATATTGCTCTCAAGACAGCCGTTATGTTTCCTGCCATTTCCTTTGCAATTTTCTTTGTATTAAATGCTCTAATCTGGGGCCAGAGGTCTTCTGGGGCTGTACCATTTGGTACAATGTTTGCTCTTGTTTTCTTATGGTTTGGCATCTCAGTTCCACTTGCATTTCTTGGTGGTCACTTTGGTTATAAGAAGCCAGTGGCTGAGGAACCTGTGAAGACAAACAAGATTGCCAGGCAGATCCCGGAGCAGCCTTGGTACATGAACTCGATCTTCTCTATTCTAATAGGAGGCATACTCCCATTTGGTGCTGTCTTCATTGAGCTTTTCTTCATTCTCACATCTATCTGGCTGCATCAATTTTATTATATATTTGGTTTCTTGTTCATTGTGTTCCTCATCCTCATGGTTACTTGTGCTGAGATCACAATAGTTCTCTGCTACTTCCAGCTCTGTAGTGAGGACTACCGTTGGTGGTGGAGGTCATATCTCACTTCAGGTTCCTCTGCACTCTACCTTTTCCTATATGCTGCATTTTACTTTTTCACAAAGCTTGAGATCACAAAACCAGTATCTGGAGTCTTGTATTTTGGGTACATGTTGCTTCTTTCATATGGTTTCTTTGTGGTGACTGGCACAATTGGTTTCTATTCCTGCTTCTGGTTCATAAGGCTAATCTACTCGTCAGTGAAAATTGATTGATCCATGGCTTGTGAAGGAAATGGTTGGATTGTTAAATCATTTCAGGAAAGCTTTAGTTGGAATTGGTAATTGCGGGGATCCTTCTGCTAGAGACCTTCGGTTCCTGTATTAAGTTCAAACATTCAGAAATTGGTAGCCTCCTCAGCATAGGTTGTTTTGAAGTTATGATTTTATTCGAATATATTTTCTAGGTATCATATTTTGTATCTTAGTATTCTTTCCCTCCCAATTGTCTCTTTCTAATTGAATATTCTCATTGTTTTGTCTCACAATTACTCACAAGGACCATCTTGCTGTCCTCGATGTCTATCTAGAACATATCGGTGGTAAATGTATACCAAATATAGATAATGGAAAACAAAAGCAATTCCTTTTGTCAGTGAGGAGAAATGTGCTACAAATCTTGCCACAACTATGCATTTTAACTTGACCTTTTCTGGTACATTCTTTCTTTTCATTGAAATGGAGCCTGGTTTCCTGTATATATGTACAGTCTTGTTAGAAGGGTGAAATCAGATGAGGTTAGGAATGAAATTGAGTAATGTAAGAGTGAAATGCATCTTGCTGATTTTGACTCCTGATTTTACTTCGCTGTAACTAAAATTTCAAGGCAAACACGTTTACGAAACCAATGATAGGAATGGTAGTCGGAAAAGTATAACACTGGATAACTTTCGTCGTAAGTGTTACCTGGAGACACGATATCTGTACAGTGCGGCATAAATGTAAGCAAAAGAATAAGTTGACGTTGGAAAATGAACGCAAACAAACAATAAAATTGCGACAAAATGTTGCAAATTTCGGACAGTGCATGATTTAAAATTGGCTTAGGTTGCCGTTCATCTTAAACGTAGGTGAACATTTTGAAGTGGTTCCAATCGGACAAGCATGTTCATATTGCCTCAGTTACATATCTGCCAACCAATTATCTCAACAATTTACAAAATTGTGAACAGTACATTGCACTCTGTGGCAGGCCTAACATAACAGCTAGTTGGCTTCAATGTTCAATTTACAAGGAACTAGAAGCATAGTACAACTTGCGATCTTCACATTGAAACTGAAATGATTGTATAATATTTAACTTTTAATCGTGCATATTAAAGTGTAATCAAAATTATTAGTCAATGAGAAGTTAAAAAAATGCATTTAAAGGAGTAGTTACATATGAAAATTTAGTCTGCATCATCAGCTGTAAAGTCAGGCTCCGGAGGTTTCTGTAGCTTCACTAATTCCCTGGCACTCTTGGCTTCCCGCCGATGGCGATGTACACCACGAAGAGCATTTGCGGCAAATCTTGAGGCCAAGAAGGTGGCACCAAGGCTGTACGAACTGCCACCAGCACTGCTGCGAGTTCTCTCTGACTCCTCAGGTTCTTCTTTCCGAGAAAGCTCCAGAATTTTCCTTTTGGAATACCGACGCCATGCTGCTTGAATAAAGCATGCAGCCCAAGTCCTCCATTGTTGGGAGTAAAAGCGAAACGTGTGCTGAACCTGTCTACTGTGCAGGCGCCTAAACTGACCGGCAACAAACTTTAACTCTTCAGCAGTTAAGGCAAAAGCTTCAACCTCCGTTAAAGCTTTAACTGTTCGAGTAGAAGATGGGAGGTTAGAGCCAGATTTGGGATCCAGTGCCCAGGTCAAAAGCTCCTCCCCACAGAAGTCAGCCTCTTTTAGATAACCACGATTAAAGAATCCGCTCCTCCCACCATCTGTAGTAACACTCTCAAGGCGACCCCGAATGATGAAAAGCATCTCATCAACTGGATCTCCTTCGCGGACAATGTAAGTACTCTCAGTAAATAAACATGGCTTCAGTCTCTCACATATGGCATCAAGCAATCTCTCATCCATACTCTCAAACAGTGGAACCTACAAATCCGAGAAAAGCAATTAATAAATTAACAAATTCAGATGCTCAGGCACCAGTTTGTTGAGTTAATCTCATCTCAGAGGGCATTGCATGATTAGAGTCTAATATATTTTGGAAAGCACATATTAAGAGCAAGAAATCCGATTATCACACCAACAAAATAAAATAAAGGATGCTATCAAGAGAATAAAAACATCCAAAGCAACACTCATCAATGCTACTGGAAGATCTTTTTGGGACAGCTCCTAGCCAGAGAATTTAACAAGGCCTTGAGGAAAAAAATTCATTTGATTCAGAATTCATTGGTAGAAACAAAAAGGTACCACAGGCTTAAGAAAAAAGTATGTTAGCAAAAGCTTCAGATAGTTTAATACCAATTTTGTACATGTAAAAGGACCACTAGCCATAACTTGATGTTGTCATATAGTTGTAATACCATAACCACGTAACAAAAAACTAACTACACGTTAATTCCTTTATGTATAATTCTTTAGGTCATTTTTTGGTCAGATAAAAAAGTTGAGCCCCTTTTAGTTTGCACATTGGCGTTAGAGGGCATTTTGGGTGTTTTGCTAATTTTCAAGTGTTTGACAGCATACCCTTCTCACTAGTGCCAGACAAAGGTGACGCTTAATGTCCCTTTGAAGATCCTTTGGCAAACTCTGAACCAAACTTTCTTCATCTACACCGCGTGTTGCCAACCACTTGTATTGATCATATCGTCTCACACGCTCTCTAAGCTCTTGTGGGAGCAAGCGATGATGCATCCACTGTTCTGAATCACGCCTTTTGACTCTCATTTCCTCAAGTCTAATTGTAAGAGACTGAAGATACGTCTGTAATCATATAAAGAAATCAAAGTATCAGTTAAACAATCTGCTCTTCATGCTTTAATAATCATAAACCCGAGAGCTATTTACAAAGCCAGTCTATAATAAGGAGAAACAACAATTAGAAAACAAACAAATAACATCCACTGCTCACTCCTCAGTATCTGTGCATATGTGAACATGTATTTTCTCTGACTACATTCATGCAGAACCATCTTTAGACCTTTCTTAAAGTGAATAGTTCATCAATTCTAAACTTGACATCAAGATTCCGGCAATAATAGCATTCAACTTCAATTATACATGCTTTAGCCAATGAAAAAGACCTGAGGCAGTAGATCAATCTTTCCTCAACGCAACATACATCAGAAGATATATCACCTCCAGCTGCCCATCCATACAAACAGACTCAAGATAACTCTTTGGAGGCTAGCTACAACAATTTAACATCACTTAAATGATTTGATGTCATTAGTCCCACTCACTACCTTCCATTTTTGGAAGGGAATTGTACAAAAAAGTGAAAAACTAGAACCTAGGAGATTGACTCATAACAAATGTCCAGAGTCAAACAAATGCCCCAAAAATTTTAGCTTCTTCTCCAGCCATATAAACACTACCACAAAGACTGAGCAATGCCACAGAATCTTAGCTTCTTTATGTAAGCCAAAACTTCTTAAATTAATAAAAAGAAACTAATGCAAATCCATACGACTCACCCAATACCCTTCAAAAGACCTAATACCATCATATTCTTATCTAGTGCATGTTAAATTAACTGATTTTAAGTATACCTGCATGTTACCAATCAGAAGAGCAAAGAGGATAAGGCCAGCTATGGCTAGTGCAATTGAAAAGATAACCTCCCCAGTGTAGGTGCTAGTTTGAAGCCCCTGGCCAAGTGTACTGCAGTGAAATAAATGAATAAACAGTAAGTATGGATATATGAATAATCTTAGCAATCTATGAAATAGAAAAGAACATCAAACACAGGAACAAATAATATCATATACACTAAATCATTGAAATATGAAGCACAGACTTTGGGTGAATCCCAATTGATCAAAAGTAGCCTATCCAACAAATACAAACTATTCAAACAAGTACTTTACCAAAAAATGTATGTCAGACAATGTTCATATATTGAAATGATAATCATGTATACTATGGATATAAAATGCTAAATTTAAGGATTTGGAACCACGTTGTATTTACAGACTACATAAAAAATTTAACTTAGAAATAAATTTTGAAACATGCATCAAGATTTTCCTTATTTAAAATTGGAATAATTTTAGTTTAGATTTTATTATTGTTGCAGATTTTATTTTTTATGTTTTGTTTTTAGTTAATAAAATCCCAATAAATATGATAGTAGATGAGATCTATTAGGAATTTTAAATTGGTTGTAAGCCTATTTATAGGCATTCTCTTTTATGAATTTCAATGTCAATTTTTCTTTAATTTTAATCTCTCGTTTATTCCGCAAATTCCAAAATTTCTCACAATGTATTTCCAACAAGTGGTGTCAAAGCTTGCTTCTTATGGGCTGTGAGGCAAAATTTTATTGAAGCAAAATTTTATTGAGTGCTAAACACATTTTGAGTTTAAACACTACTGAGGTTGAGTGATTAATTTTTCAAGCAATTGTAGTGCAAAAATGTCTACTTCCAACAACAACGTTTTATCTATGATTCCAATGTTTAATGGTGAAAACTATCACATTTGGTCAATCATGATGAGATTTTTCTTAAGGTCTCAAGGTTTATGGAATGTTTAATCTCTGAATTTGATCCACCACCATTGAGAGAAAATCCTACTATTGCTCAGATGAAAACTTAAGAGAAGTTCAAAAAAAGATAAAATCATGAACTTGGAAACACCTAAATAGGTATAGGACAAGATCCAAGATGAATTTGAGGGTAGTAACAGAGTCAAATTTGTTAGGCTCCTCATATTGAAGAGAGAATTTGAGTTCATGAAGATGAAAGACAATGAATTTGTCAGAGATTATTTTGGCAAACTAATGGATGTTATGAATCAAATGCAGCTTCCTGGTGAGGCATTTACAAATCAAAAAGTTGTAGAAAAATTCATGGTTTCGATGCCTGAAAAGTTTGAAGCTAAGATATATGTAATTGAACATCTTGAGATTTTACAAACCCTCAAAATTACATAGTTAACCAGCAAGCTCTATGCACAAGAGCAAAGAGTCTCAATAAGAGGTGATGAAGTTGTTGAAGGTGCATTTTGAGCAAAGCACAATGGAAGGCGTTCTAAAACCTACAGTTTCAAACAAACAGTCAGAAGGTTCTTCAAGAAAAGGAAAGTTTTCTCCTTGTTCTCATTGCCAAAGAACCAACCATGTTGAAGAAGATTGTTGGTACAAAGATAAACTCTTTTTTCACTGTAACTAGAAAACAGGCAAATGTAATTGAAGAAAACAACAATGAAGATGAGTATTTGTTTATGGCATCATAAGAACCCAATTCACATGAACTGAATACTTGGCTCATTGATAGTGGTTGTATCAGCCACATGACCAAATTTCTTTCATTTTTTACTTCCATTGATAGATCCATTCAACCTAAGTTAAATTGGGAAATGATGAAATTGTGCAAGCCAAAGGAAAAGGGACAATTTCAATATCAACCAAGAAAGGTATGATAATTATCACCGGTGTTCTATACATTCCAGAACTAGATTGAAATCTTCTTAGTGTTGCACTAAAGCGCTTCCAAAATCAAGTTTGGAGTTCTTGAAGCTAAAGATTGGTATGTTCATGGTAAATCTCAAGGGGGAGCGTTAGAGTTATGAGATTTTCCTTATTTGAAATTTCAATAAGTTTTTAGATTTTATTATTATTGCAAATTTTATCTTTTATTATTTGATTTTAGGTAGTTAATAAAATCCCTATAAATAAGATAGTACATGAGATATATTAGGAATTTCAAATTGGTTGTAAGCCTATTTATGAATTTCAATGTCAATTTTTCTTCTTCAATTTTAATCTCATTTATTTTACAAGTTCCAATGTTTCTTACAAAATATTTCTCACTTGGACTCTGAAGTTATCACCTTTTCTCAAATGTCCTTAAAGACAAACAATGTTGAGGGTGGGTTGATTGGAGACCTGCATGAACTTGAGCACAGGGGAGTGGAGTTGTTAATAAAGCCCTAAGCGGATGGGACAGCCCTCAACAGTTCTATATTTGAACAGCCCACACAACAGTAAGATTTGTTGGTCTTGACCCATAAAAGGTAGGATATATCCACAGTTTAAACCATATTTGAGTAGAACCATACTCTCTGCCACAAACCCTAGTCCCAATTTTCACCATTCATTGCCCTAGCATGTATTAGGCTCTGTTCATACTAATCCCAAAACCACTTCATCTTCATCGGAGCCATTGTTGCCATCCACTATCGGGAACTTGTCAACTGTCACCATCTCAAATTTGGGTTTAGAAGAAACAGGTTCTTCATATGAAGAGCATGTCACTGAATCATGGGTATTGTTTCCCAATTTTCACCATTCATTGCCCTAGCATGTATTAGGCTCTGTTCATACTAATCCCAAAACCACTTCATCTTCATCGGAGCCATTGTTGCCATCCACTATCAGGGACTTGTCAACTGTCACCATCTCAAATTTGGGTTTAGAAGAAACAGGTTCTTCATATGAAGAGCATGTCACTGAATCATGGGTATTGTTTGCTGCTACTGGTTCAATCCTACATAGAATTTTGAACTACATTCTAACATGTTATAATCACTTACTGTTGTGTTCAAGGCTTGGTCATTTTCTCTATCTTGTGCCTCCATCATTGACCTTAAATAGTAGCAATTTTCTTTCTCGTGTTGATTCCAATTCTCAAATTTTGTTCAATAGTTCTATGCCAACAGTTGTTCATAACTTAGTTGGAAAGCCACCTTAAACCCTTGGCCCACCTTAATTGTGGCTTCTTTGGGCTGCCTTAACTGCAGCGTTGAAGGTCAGTGTTTAGTCCCACTTTGACTAGAGAAGAAAATGGCTTAAACAAAGCTTATAAAACTTGAGCAATCATCACCTTACAAGCAGGTTTGTGGGATTGAGTTAGGTCTTAAGCCCAAATTCTTAAATGGTATCAAAACCTATCCTAGATCAATTGTTGGGCCACTTACATTTGCCACACTCCAAGCCAATAGCCCCTCTAGGCATGAGGGGGAGTCTTAGACAGTCGCTTTCATTGTAGTCACCCCTAGCCTACCTTAATTGCAGCTTCTTTGACTACTTACCTTGCATTTTCTTCTTCTATATTTTTCCAATGGTTTACCAAATTGGTTTTTGATTTACAATGCAAGTAACGCCAAGCTGTTATGTAAGATTTGCTTTATTATGTGATTCAATACTTAAACCCTGTGGATGTGCACTTTTTATCCATTCCCTCCCCAATATATCATATGATGCTCTCCACTTTGTTTCATAATTGTTAAAGTCTCATATTGGCTAGAGATATGGCCAATGTAGTCCTTATAAGGCTTGAAGAATCCTCATCTTATAAGCTAGTTTAGTGAGGATGAGTTAAGTCCTATGCCCAAATTCTAATATGGTAGCAGAGCCTATCCTGAATTTGTTATTATGCCACCTATATCTGTTCATACTCTAGATGTCTATTCCTAGATGTAAAGGGGTGTTGTTGTTGGGCCACCTGCATTTGTCTACACTCTACATGTTCAATTTTGGACATACGGGCATGTGTTGAGATCCTACATTGAATAGAAATATGGCCTATCTAATCCTTATAAGGCTTGAATAATCCTCGCCTTTTGTAGAATTGAATTAAGTCTAAGCCCAATTTCTAAGAAGAATCATACTTTGACCCTATTTAGATAAATTTTTCTACAAGCATTGTCAAAATCCCTTCATTATATATTTTATAAACAAGACTAAAATTTCATAATTAGGAGATTAGATTATCTGTATATTTTGTATTTATGAATAGTGTTGGAAAATCAGAAAAATATATGATGATTTCATTTTTATATTTTAGAATATTTTAGAGTATCCTAGATGATCTCTGAGGATTTATTCTTCTTTTATATTTTAGGATTAGTTTTCTTATTTAATTAGGCATATCATATTGTGTAAATAGGAATATTATCTCCTATATTTATTTGTATTTATTGCATTAAGTCTTATATAAAACGGACTCTGTTGTGTAATTGATACACATGGATTTCAATATCTCTTTCATCTATTTTTTTTCAACAAATAGGAATCATTTACCCTTAATTATAGGAATTGATAGTGGATACAATGATGAGCATTAATTTAGGAGTTCCCTTTTCAAATTACCTTGTATTCTATTTAAGAGCATATGCTCTTCTATCAAATATTTTCAGAGAACTATTTTCTGACAGCATTTATAGAAGAAAATAAAAAAGAAAAATAAATTGAGTTTCTGCCATAAGTTAAAATCAACTTATGCAACTAACTTTTAAAAGCTCTTTCATCAAACTTCTTTGAAAGTTGAGATGCATAAGTTGATTTTAACTAATGAGAGAAACTTAATTCATTTTGCTTTCTTATTATTTTCTCCTATAGCTAATTATGGAAAAGTTTATCCAAATCGATCCTTTGTTGAAGAATCGAATTTGATTGTTGCTACTGAGATTTAGGATTGTTGACTACTCATACTTGCTACATTCTTTGATGTAAGCCTACATGAGCAGGGGCTAAGAACTAAAGGAGGAAGCATGAAAAGCAATGGCATGGTTGAAGGCTTAAAAGAGGAAGAACACTAAACTTTTATTCTCCTATTTTGTAGGCCCATGCAGGCAAAGAGTAGATCTTTGTAACTCTTAGCTTGTATTTTCTCTTGTAAAACTCTTAGCTTGTAATTCCTTAGATCTTGTAATTAGGCTCGTTTCTTTACATGTGTATTTTGCTTTTGTTTGTATAGACCATGTTGGGCCAAGTCTGGTCCAAGAGGGAGGCCATTCGGCCAAGGGAGGCAAGGCTAAGAGGAATTGGGCCAAGATGCACCATCTAGAGGGGAGGAGAGTCAACTCTCTCCTTTTCTTCCCCTTTGAACCTAGTTCAGATTGGACTTGGGTCCGATAGCGTAGGATTAGTATAGTGTTAATGTAGGATTAAAGGAATCATAAGGCTCTAATCACATTGTACTAATCACTTTTGTCATAAATGAATAGACTCTTTTTGAGTGTGAGGTTCATCCTCTCTAGTTCTTATTGAAGAACACTAAGTTCTCATCAAGATCCTTCAGAGTCTTGTGGTGAATTCTCGACCAACCTTATCAAGCTTGCTTGTGGCGATTAATTCATTCATTTTCTCATTCCATTTTACACTTTCTTTTTTTTTAATCGTTTTTCCCCAATTTTTAGAACCATAATTAGAGTTCTTGATGATGTTAAAGCAAGATTCAATAAGGGAATGCATCATTCTTTAACCAGTTCAGGCTCAATTTCTCATTCATTGAGCTTTTGGTTGGCTCAACCGACATTGTCTTGTTGTTTTTAGTAGCCATTTGGCTCTCAGATTTATTTTTTTACCTTGTTTGGTCTTTATGTCTTTGTTTTAATTCAAGGATCCTCTTGTTTGGTTGGTTCCCAAATTATTTTGTTGTACCCCTCTTGTTGTTTGGTTGTATGGCAACTGCATTTGTCTTGTGCCCCTATATTTTGGTGATTGTGCTCAATTTCTGGATTGTTCTTGCCCTAACATCTATGTTTACAGCCTATCTGTTTTCTATTAAAAAGAGGAATTATTTGTAACAAGCATAAAGCTTAAGAAGCTTTAGCTTGAGGGGGAATGTTAAAATATATGAAAATATCTTATCATATCTTAAATTATCCTCTAGAATTAGTTATTATATTTCTTTATATTATCATGATTTGTTATGTTCCCCTAATTAGCTACTAAAATGATTCATATAAATAAGGGTTAGTATTGTATGTTTTATGAATATATCAAATATTCAAATATTCAAATATATCAATACATTGTAATACATCTCAGTTAATATCAATTCAGTGTTTCATTATCTTTTATATCTCTTCCTCCCTCACTAACCTAAAATCCCAAAATTTCAACAACCACAATATATACAAAATAATCATAATCAATCCAGAATTGTAGATACATATGGAGAAACACTCATACATAGTATTCAGTTCAGACAGAACATATATTCATTTTGAATACATGATGAAAATCACCAAAAGAAAATAAAATGAAATACCTTAAATTCTGGAGCCCCCACCATAAACAGTAACAGTACTTGGAGAAGAACTTAGTTGAGACAATACCAGATGACAAGGCTTGTTCAAAATTCCATAGTCAAAAGGTGAATTATCATTATCTGCAGAGCACTGTGACGTAAGAATGTTTTCACTTCTGTTTTGCCAGGCATTATAACCTTCCATGTACTGGTTGCCACAATACAAGAAATTTGTATTGTACCCATTGTCACTACAGGCCTTTTGCCAGCAAAAAGTCATTGCGTTCAACAGCTAACAAGTACCAAAATGACCCAACTATCTGCAAAGAGTCATTGATGGAAAAGGATGCAAAATAAATTCCTGTCAAGTTCATACATCATAAAGCTAGATAGCAAGTGTAATAGCATAAAAATTAGTTAGCAAGCATAATAACTCCAAAAATAAATAAAAGCTGGCAAGTGTAACATAATTCAACAACCAAAATAAAACAAAACTTACATGACTAGCAAGCATGAATAATAGCAAATAATATGCAGCACCGGCCCATGCAGTTTCAGCAAACACACCAGCTGTTCTCTTAAGTTCAGAAGTCAATGGTACCATCCGGAAAAATCTAGGAATGTACTGAAGTAAAATAATGAACAGCAGGGCCCGCTTTGTTGTAAGTACATCTGAACCTTTTGACCTCTGCAGAAATCTCCAAACCACAATCTGAATACAAGAGCAAAGAACAGGGAAAAAAGAATAAACAACTTACTAGTGAAAAAATACTACAATTATGTATTGTCAGACTCAGTTTTCAAAGAAATTATGGCTATAAGGGAGAATTAAAGAAAACAGATAGCATAAGCATAAGGACTCGAGAGCTTTATTGCATTGACAACATCGTTTGGGTATTCAATGTTTTTTTCTTCTTGGCTATGGAGTATATCTTATTCTCTGCCTTCATTGTACTCTTCCTTTGTCCTCTTCAGTAAAAAAAATTCTTTCAACCCAACCCCCCAAAAAAAAGAATCAAATTAACAAAGCCTTCCAACAAGTATCCACAAGTGGAATCCCCAACTCAACCCTTGACTGAACATAAAAGAAGCAAGGAGAAGATAGCAGCCAAGATAGTCTGACGATCCAAGGTAAAAGATGAAAGTTACAAATGTAGTGTTGATACCAAAGAATCATAAAATCCAAAGAAAACAATCATGCAGCATTAACAAAGAGATTATTGAATCAGGTTAAAGCAATCTTCTTAACCTGCGGTAAGGGCAACACTGATAGGAAATCAATAATGAAATACCGCTGTAGGTAACGTTTGGCTATCTGTGCTGGATCTATCACAAGCTCACCCCGTCCAAAAACACGAGATGATGGAGCAATATAAGCAGTACGAAATTGAAGAGCCATGTGTATAAGATAGAAAGCATCAATAAATGTCCTCAAGGTGGTAACTGTAATTGCCAACTTTCGGTCTATACCAAGACAGTGCAATGAATCATTGATGACAGGGAGATAAAAAAACAGTGGATCAACAGACACAGCCAAAATGCATGAGATAACAAAAAGCTTATTCCACAAGAGCAAAAATTTGTCTTGAGGGTCAAATATCTTCTTTTCTGAAACTTTAAGATCTTCAGGGAACACTGCCTTGGATACCCCAAATCCAAGTGATCGACCAATTGACTTCAGACCTTCAGAACCCTTTCTAATTCCTCTTTTAAAAGACCTAGAAGTTGTACTGCTTCCATGGCCACCATGGCTTAATTTATCAATACTAAATCCACATGTTTTAGCTGCAGCTTCAGAAGATGATGATAGTCTAGAATCCAAGTCATCCAACCTAGAAATAAATGAAAAGGGTAATATCATAATCATATTCTATTGTACTCCTTTTACTGGAGGAAATGGATTGCATATTCATAAACAAGAACATCAATAATGAAAGTATATATAAGAGGCGTGGAGAAGAAATTGGGGAATCTTTATCAAATATCATATCCACATATAATTAGGACTTAGGCTTATATGACCTGAATACTAAAATATTCAATTTCAAAAACCCTACATCCACGATGTTATGTTTATGTAAAGTATCTTAAAGTCTATAATATTGCTTGTCAGAAACTAATATTTGAAAGATTTAAGTGGACAGTCATCATGAAAATTTCCAACATAGCAGGTTTTCTACTTAACTTCAGTTATAAATACCAGATAATGGTGTGGCATGGCTGGCCCCTAATTTTGCTAAAGCATGTACATGTAGCAGGATAACCACTATACCAAAGACTATATATACAGAGATTAATAATTTAAACTATAGAGATTAGAGATATGAATGCACAAAAATAAATATTACAATCCAGAATTAATCAATACTGTGCAAAAAAGTTATAATCCAATCAAATTCTAAAACACACCATCATGCTCAATCCAAGGTATAATTAACAAGCTAATAAAAACAAAAAATACACTAGGTGCAAAAGATACAAGAAATAACATTCAAATGTTTCAAGTTAAACATCAAGGTCTTAGATTGTAATACAAAATAGCAAGTATTCCAAGTAATTGAACAAGTATTTTTTTTATTTAAGTAAAAAATATAAGTAGAGAGATTTAGTGGAAAAGGGAAATTTTAAAAAAAATTGAAAAGAATTAATTTCAAAATATAGATAGATAATATTTGAATTAAAAAGGAAACTTTAATATAAAAAAATTAAAGTAATTAAAGCTGAGATTTGAGAATTTGAAATTTTAGCATAAAAATGAATTTTCTAAAAGGAAAATTTGAAAATAATTAATAATTAGAGAATTAAAAAACATATATATGTATATATATAAAAGTAAGTGCTATATAATATAATAGTGAAGCCACATGTCACAAGAAGAAAAAAAATATAATGAGACATCCTCATGTTCAAGAATAAGGATTTGGATTTATAATTTAAGAATTGATTTATTTGCTTTTATGATGTCAACCACAAGTTCATATAATGATATAAATTTGTTTTAAAGTTGACAGGGGAATTTGAGGGCAAGCCTTGGCACAACAGTAAGGTTGCCATGCAGATTTATTTTGTCTAACCCCACTAGGTCACACTTATTTTTAAGGTGGGAATTTTGTAAAAGAAAAACATACTGTCATTGTTTCTGAATAATCATACTTAATTTCTAGAAAACAAGATTGTCATTAAAAGTTTAGTATGAATACAAAAAGCAATACCTATGTCCCATGCTCAATTACAGTAATGAATGCTCCAAGTTTGATGAATAAACAGTTGTAAGAAAATGTGGGAAAAGAGCATACGTATAAATATTACTAACTCTCTTCTTCATATCTTTACAAGCGTAACCGTGCAATGAACTATATTGGATACCTCACAAATTTTTCCCGCTGCCCACCCACATACTGCGACTTGTAACCACAGTCAAACATCTTTCAACAGACGATTCATGTAATACACAACCTGCAACCAAACAAAACATATTCAAAACAATCACAGATAATTTTTTTAACATTGATGTTTTCACCATAATAAGCCGAATGTAATTTTCAACTCAAATCTGAGAAAATACAGAACTTCAAGACATATAACACGTTCAGAAACATGTGCTCATGTTCACTCTCGTGAGGTGTTACAACCTAAACAGAGACGTACTCCATAATGCACAGATTGATTGCACCACCAAAAGTTGGCACATATCATCTTCCAGCTCGATATTTTCGCACAGAACAAATTACCGTTTCACCGTTTGTTTATTCCACGGTTCCCTTACCCAATAATGAATCAACATCTAAATCCCACACTCATAAAACACTTAGTTCGCCAATAGAAATGCCCCCATTCTCCTTAGCATCAACATCTTTCAACCAAGAAAACCTCCAACTCGTAATCAACACTTGGAAACAACGATAACTAGCGAATCGGTTAAAGATAAGTTCATCCATAAACACTAAGCAATTAATAGCCATAAAATAAAAATTAGGTAAAATGATTTTCGTTATTTCCACGAATAATAAGCTAGAAATGATAAGTGTTGGTAAGAGTCGAAATTAAACCTAGAGGCAGCAATGTATCCAAATTATAGCGAGAGCAGCATGCAGCAGATGCAAGAGAATATGAACTCTAACAACGGATGGGTTCAAAGTTAAAGTGCAAAATGAAAGAGGAAAACGCACCTTGGAAAACGGGATCTTGAGGGAGAAAGAGAATGGATATTAATGATCGAAGAAGGTCAACTACGACTCAAAGAGGTGCTCCCTGCACGAATGCTGCCATAGTTTTTTTTCTATTCTACTATTCTATAAAGCACCAATTCACCTACATCCACACTTTTTGACTTTTACCCATTTACCATTTTTGTTCCAAGAAAAAAAAAACTTATGACACGCTTTTTATCACTGTTAAAGGTGGGTAGTAATTAGTTGTCCGCATTATTAGATATTATATAATAAATGTTTTTTTCATATTTTTATTTAATTTAATTATTATGTATTGTTTGTATAAAAACTAATATTATTATTATAAAAATTAATATATTTACTACGTATAATAATTTATGATCATAATATATATTATATATTTCAATTAACTTTCTTTTATTTTTTCTTCTCCAACATTGGTTAAGATTTTTGACTATTAAACTAATAAGAAAATAAAGTCGGGTGATGGGCACGTGCTGCCGCTGCAGCCTGCACGCAACAGATCCTTCACCGTGACTTACGCTGTCCAGTCAAATTAATCAACTCCAATGTATTAATTAAATCAGAACAATAATTAATTTCTCAATTTATTCTTTAAAAATAGTTTTTTTATGTTGCGTGGCAACGGTGAAGTACGACTGTTGGACATAAAATATTTAGACAGCATATCAAATCTTAGATATTATTATGCCGTGAGTCGTGTGATGTTCTTATCATTTTTATCACTGAATGGGGCAACATTGCAACAAATTAAAAAAAAAACATTGTATCTAATAATTAAAGTTAGAAGATTAAATTGAATATATATATATGTTAAACTTTATATAAATATCCAGCACAAACAACTTTTTTCATGTTATAAATGGAAGGCAAAATTATTATTTTTATCCTTTTTATTTCATCCTCTAATCTTTTTATTCAAATTCAATTTCTATCTTCACGTCACATTTCACCTTTCATTATAACAATATCAAATTTCATTGTTGAGTCACCAAAATCTCATTGGGAATTGAATTTTTATTAAACGACAAATTTGGGTTATTTTAAGCCGCTTGACTCGTTATGCGTATGTCTCAAAACATAACAAAAATTTAAGGTGAATGCACAAGAAAAAAATATTAGAGATATAATTATTATTGTAAAAAATGAGTAATGAAAACTGATTTAATTTAATTTCTCATTTTGTCAATGAAATCGCACAAAAATTTTGATATGTTGATTATAAACCAACGTTTAGAGGTCTTGTAAAGAAAAAAAAAAAAACTGTTTAATTCTCTATGAATGTCTTAGAACATAAGAAATTTTTAAGGTGAAAGTTACACATTAATGATATAGAAAAAAATATCAGAGACAATGAATCATGAAAGTCAATTCAATTCAATTTCTCATTTTTTGTCAATTTACTGTAATCCAATGTCTAGAGGTCTTAAAAAGAAATTTTAATGTCTAGAACAATCCGTGAATTGAAGAAAATTTCAAATATTTTAAATTATGAAAATAATATTTCTATTCATATATATATATATATTTGTAAAACAATATTCATATAATTAACTGACTTTTTCTTTGCTTTTAAAATTACGAAAATATTTTAATATATATATATATATTATGTTAAGAAAAGTTAAAAAATAAAATAAAATTGTTCCTACCAAAAATTTTCACCGAAACTCCCGTGGAAACATTTGACATCGCTATGAGACAAGATGACCAACTTGTACCAAACACGTAAAATCTCGACCCTTGGCTCCTCAAGGAGTTACCAATACTTTCAAAATATCATCATGAAATATCCAAGATACAAAAGCAAGCCACAACCAAAAAGTTGCAGAAATGGCATGTCAATGAGATCGAGGTGTCGAGACGAGAGAATGACAAACTTCAAGGCTTAACTCTACGCACAAGCACTAACAACGCGATATCTCGACCAACGCACAAGATGCTGAAGGTAACAAACAGCATTCAAAGCCCATGTGCCCTGCCTCCCAAGGTACCCTATGTTCGACAACACACCTTCAGAGACTCGATAACGGAGACCCCTCAAAGGGTGAGGGGTATGCACCTTGGGACAAATACGACAACCATTAATCTCAAAGAGCACATTGGGTTAACTATTTCACCTAAGCAAACTTGTTTAGCAATGAAGATGTCATCCTATGCCAAATATTCCTAACCTCCCCAAGTGGTCACTTCCATCAGTACACGGAGTTACCGCTAACTTTGACTGACCTGCTCAAGACGCTTAAAAAGAAATTTGACACCTAGTATTTGACTAGTCGACTCCCACCACCTCACCTTATATGGCACTAGTCAACATGTAGTAGGGAGAGAGTGAAACCCTTTTATTCTTTCGTGGCACAATTCTAGGACACTCTCAGAAAAAATTGAACCTCAACTCCGAAGTGATCCTCCACTCCATTATCATGGTGCAAAACCTGGGTCATTCCTCCACAACCTATGCAAATTTCCGCAAAAGACACGGACGATGATCTAAGGACAAGGCCTCTCGACTATATCTGGGGATGGAAGAAATATTGAAGTTACGTGTGAACAAGGCTGACAATCCCTCGACTCTTACAACCACAATGATCATGGACACCCGACCTAACGAATGAGAAGTGGCAAGAGCTTTTAGGGCCAACCCGAGAGTCAAGTATCGCTTCACCCCTTCAACACCTGGGCCAAAGCCGCATTGTTCAAGAAGGTGCAACACTAACCTAATCACACCTTTCCTCGATGTTAACCAAATTTCATGGACTCATAAGACAGTACTATCATTACTACAGAACTACAACTCTACGATCAAGGATGTCTAATGCTAAGAGACAAGATGTAGGAGTTAATCCAAGCAAATTACCCGAAAAGTTTGGAAAAAGAGGGGTTGATTCTGGGATACACATGTCGGGAAAAACAAGATTTTGGCAACTGTGAGGAGGAGCGATTGCCTAGAAGAGAATGAACGTCGAGGAAGGAGTGGACTCATGGTGACTGATGTCGAGACAAGAACAAACGCCCGTGCACGACGAGACCCCAAGGCTTAGAGGAGTCATCACCAACATCATCGTGAGGTCTGGCCGAGGCCCTTCTAGCTTGGGCACGTAAAACAATACTTGTGCATCGTCAATAGTATCCACAATGTGTGCCGACCAAACTTGCCCTCAAGAACTGCCTCTCATAACCTTCATCGATAAAGACTTTGTCGGGTCCGATCTCAAACAAATGACCCCATGGTTATCACCATGTAGATAGCCAATTTTGCCAAAAAAGAAAGTACTAATTGACCAAGGCAGCTCGACCGACATCCTATACACGCCCACCTTCGATGCCTACAAATTCTAGAGATAGATACGCCACAAACAATTATGGGCTTCTCAGAGAAATAAGATAGACACCGTGCATGTATAGACCTCCTCATGACTTTCAACCACCCCACAAGATTCCTCGCACAATCTCGATTTGATACCTCATAATGGCGACGACACCTTCTACAATGTCTTGATCAGCTGGTCAAGGCTTGAACGCCCTCGTGGCTATTGTCTCCACCCCTCACGTGGTCGTGAAGCCCCTCCTCAAATGGTAAAGGATAATCAAGGCTGAATTTAAGATGGCCCGCCAATGTTACATGCATAACGTTAGGTGGCAACGAACTCTAAAGAAGGCAACATTTCGACATTCATCAAAATTTTGACTAACGCCAACTCAACCCCAAGGCCCCCCAACCGACTGTGAAGCCGAACCCATTGAAAAGCTCAAATACATACCTCGGCCGACAAGGAGCATCGCACCCGCATGGGAAAAGATGCAAGGACCCCATCGAGAACCGTGTCCATTCTTCTAACCACGCCAACCCTGCTCACATGACAACCATCCAACATGTAAATAGACCTCGAACGTCATTTTGCCACCACCTTACACTATGTACTAAGCAGCCACTTGCACAAGAGAAGAGAAAGACGAGGCGCAGAGACCAAGGCCATAACAAGAAATGACCAAACTTAAAAACCCTAAGTTTATCTCGAGAGGTCAATTACATGAATTTGTTATCCAACGTGGTACTAGTCAAAAAACACAACAACAAGTGGGCGTATATGCGCCGACTAATTCATTTGAACAAGGCATACCCCCAAAGACTCCTACCCCTACCGGTATATATCGATCGGGTCGACGAGGCATCAAAGCTTTTCAGTTCTTTTTTGGTTCCTCGACTCATACTTCTAAGCATAACCAAATCGGGGACAGATGTCACCTGACGCGGACAAGACTGCCTTCATGACAAACTAAGCTTACTCTTACTACTACCAAATCATGTCGTCAGATAAAAACTACAAGCGGCCACCTACCAAAGGTCAATGGATAAGGTCGTCGACCATATTGGCTGCAACCTCGAGGCATAATGCGGACGACATGGTCATCAACCACCAATCCCAAGGAACATATCAAGGACTTAGAAGAGATGAAAAGGTGTGTTCGGTTCAAGGGGGAAGTTCTGGGCTTCATGCTCACTCATGGGCATACGCTATCATCAAGATGAAAAGTCCCCAAAACGCAAAATAGGCGCAGAGGTTAACAGAGCAGCTTAGCTTCACCTGCCTCGCTCCCCTGGGGCTGGTAAGACCCGACTCTTTCTTCCAACTCCTCAAGAAGTCGAATTCTTCCATCGGGACGATGATTATGAAAGAGCCTTCCAAGACTTCAGCTCCTAGTTTCACCACCCGCCCCGACAAAGCCAAGTGGATAGCTAAGACCTATACCATATATCTCGTCTCCGAGCACTCCATTAACATTTTAAATGTCCAAGAGACTGTGAAGACACACAACCCCGATACCTCCATTAACTTGCATATACTCAACCCACACTCCATGCGGGTGCCGAATGTCTTGCAAGTACCTCCCCGTCATCCATGACACCTTAGTTTAGCGAAGAGGGAGAAATCGTAGTTTGAGTATGACGAAAGCATACCTAAGAAGATAACTGAAGTTCATGCCAAAAATTTGTGATAAGAATTCCTCGGGCAGGAATAAAAACTATAGAGACAATTTCTCCCGTAGAACTTAACTTAAGTCTTTGTCCTCAATCAATTTTAATAATCAATTGAAAGAAAAAATGAAAAAATATATATTAAAAGCGACTCTTAATTGGACACTCTTTGATCTCTATTATATTCAGATGAAATTGTAGGTCATAATTTTCAATGTTCCGAGAAACTTATCATTCCATTTCAATAATCATTGAAAAGAAAAACTAATTTCCACTTAAATTATAGAAATTTAACAATGTTATAATAAAAGACAAACATGATACATAAATAAAGTTAAAGAATGAAATTGAATAAAAATTTAGAACATGAAATCAAAACCTATCTTCAACTTAAAGGATGAAATACCAATTTTGTCTCAATGTAGCATTGGGAAATGGTTATAAAACACAGATCCTTCTAATTAAATAATTTTATTAATAATAATTTATTAATTACTAACACTATAATCTAACAATACATTATTTTAAAATTTATCTTCTTAAAAGATATTGTTGAGCTGTTTAAATTCTAATAACTACATGAAATCCCTTTGAATGCTAAATCTTGTAATAAAAGAATTTGTGACAAAATATTCCGGCGGCTTATTTTTTTAGACCATTTCCACAATAATGTTAAGGATATGATAGGGGCTAAAAAATTGTATCTGCATTAATAGAAATAAAAATAAGAAAATAAAAATAAAAATAAATTTTTATAAATTAAAATTAATTTATAAAAACGCTTTTATATTAAGTTGTTTTAAAAATTAATTTTAACTTGCTTATAAACTATTTTTTAACTTATAAAAATATTTGTTATTTATTTTTCCTACAAATATGTATAGAAAAATTACTTAAAGAAACCTCCTATAGAATGCCCAAAAAATTCTACTGATCTGATTTATCATTGCTAAACAGTTTGTCAAATTGCCTCGTGAGTTCAAATATATAAAAATAAAAATAATTAGTAAAATAAAAATTTATTTGTTTATATAACACTTAGACATTAGGAACATACTACCACCTTTACCTATTTGTTATATACTATATTGGTTTTATTTTTTTAAATAAAATATAACTCTAAATTTTATTGCAAATTTAAAATTATAAGTTTTTATTTTTGTTTTTAAACTGACATAATTTTTGTATACTCTCTCTTTCTTGTGACTATATATAATCATATTATTCTTATTTTATGATATGTATTTTACAAACTTTTATATCAAATTATTTTTTTTCTATAATTAGTTATCTAATTATTAAATTTTTTTATTTTTGTAATTATTTCATTTATTTTCAAATTTATTCAATCAATGTTAATTATAACAAAATATTTATAAATTATTATCAAAAAATAAAATTAAAAAGACAAATACATATGTTTTAAAATTTAATTTATAATATTTATTAAAAAATTAAAATGTTTTGCCATCATAGAACTTATCATTCATATTCTTTATGTGTATACATCCACTTTGTTTTACTTCATTTGTGAAAACATATTCATAGATGTTTAATTTTAGTAAATAATTTTTATAACTCACTCAAAATATTTTTAAACGGTTATTTTTAAAATAAATATGCACAAATTTATTTTAATTAGAAAAAGGTTGCCACTGTACATTTTACATATTTTTTCTGATTTTATTTGTTACAATATTATTTTGGTGAAAATGAATAAATTATTATTAAAGTATCTAAAACCTATTTTTATTTGATAAAAAAGTATAGCTTAAAATTATTTTAAAATTTAGAAAATTTTCTGCAAGGTATTTGCTCTAAATGCCTACGCATCCAAAATGACAACAAATATTATGAATAATGAATGATATATTATGTTTAACCAAAGTTGTTCTTTATATTTCATAAGAACCACATGTTATTGGACTTAATGATTGCCACATCCTCAGAAGGAAAAATGTATTTAGAATATAATTTTACGTATCAGGTTCATAAAGAATTCGTGGTCCATAAATGTATTGATTGTCGAAAAGGACCTCTTTGTTCAAAGGACGTAGTCAATAACCATAAAAAGAGCTTGACATCCAAAAGTTAATTCAATGTCATATAAAGAGTTCAATGTCTATAAAAAGAACTCAACATCCATAAACGATCCTACTATCTAAAAAGAAGAGATCGTCCCAAAATATTGAACTTCAAACTGTTTCTATTCAAAAGTATTCTCTCGTTAAGTATGAAAAGTTATTTAAATTACTTATCATATCACGTGAATTCCTTGTTTCATATACATGTAATCCTGATCCAACATTCAAATATCTACCTAATACATCTGCTTTGAGACATGTTATTTTCGATATTAACAAAGGATCGTGATCATCAATTGTTTATTGGTGTCAAGTTTGCTAAAAGGAAGACTAGATCATGACCTTTCTGGATGAACTCACAAAAGCTTCTTTCCTCAACAGACAACATGTTAAATTCAGAAAGAACAGTATTTCATCTTAGGATCCTATGTAATAATAGAAATTTACGGCATTTAATGCTGACTCAACTACTTCTCATAAAAACAACATTCTAAATTTCATGTACTATAAAAAGGGATTGATCAAAACTCAAAGAAAACAACAAGAACATGAATACTATAATAACACATTACTATGCTTTTTGGACGACAATTTGAAAAATTCCTCTATAAAGCTTTTGTAAAACAAAATAAAAGTCATTAGTGCTTTGTATTGCTATACACTCGCTGTATGAGTTATTTCTGAAAAACTCAGTAGTATATTGCGAGATAGCCTGAAGAGGCTAAACTCACACAGAATACTTGATATAATCAGTAGATTACAGCGGGTCAGACTACCAAGCAAGAGATAATACTGTTTGAAATCAGGTACTTAGGTGAAATATTTTGCTGTTAGTGGACTATACATGTTTTGTTGAAGAAAGGAATCAATTTATTTCTTCTATTATCTTTACCTTTATATCAGTTTCTACACTTCTTTGATCGACTTTTTAGATGACGCCTACACTCTATTTTAAATCTTTCGCCTCATGCAGCTTTTATCATTTAACTGAATTCAACCTTCTTGTGTGTTTCTATATCTTTAATTGGTACTCAAAAGTTCATCCTTTATGGTCGAGTATTTCTATCAGTGGAAACAATCCTGAAAGCAATGGAAAACAACATGCTATGAATGTACGCCCACTATTCAAAGCCAAACTATGATTATTGGACAAAGAACGATGGGTATTTCTGACGATAGTCACATCAACATGTGGGACATAGTAGAAAATGACAATTATATCCCCACCATCAAAGAAGGAGCAGAAATTGAGATCTATGAACAAAGAACAAAAGACATAGATACCTAAAACCCTGTATGCTTGAAAACTTTCTATGTGTGCTTAACAGACTCAGACATGAGAAAGTCCATAGTTACAAGTCGCCTCAAAGAAGACACGACACTCTTTGCTCCAAACATATGAAGGTACATTTCTGGTAAGAGACTCTAAAAATTAGTGATGCTAGTACACCAATATAAATTGTTTAAAAATGGAAGATAAAAATTATTGATCTAATGTTTGAAAGATTCCAAAAACCATTATTAATAACTTAGATTACTAGGCAAAAGTACCACCTGAATCTAACCTTAAAAAGCATCGAAGACCTTCAAAAAGCTTCTATGGAAGAACTAGACACTCAAAGTCCATGAAATGAAGCTAAATGAAAATGAAGAGAAACAAAAAGAAAAAGTCCATAGCTCTTTGGAAAGCTTAGAAGACTCTAAAGACTCAAATGCCCAAAGCCTTAAAGGTGAGGAGTCCTGGAGATACATTAGATCTAAGACTGTTCCGATGAGTGACAAAATCTCCTTCATCTCAAGGAAGTGTCCTATTTACGTGAAAGTAACAAGTTAGACTAGCATGTAAGAATAACTTCGTGAAGCACACTCATTGAAAAACATATGCAAAAAGATGCTAAAAACTATGTTTACCAACTACACACAGTCCTTTTATAGACTTAATGCAATAAATACAAATAAATATAGGAGATAATATCCCTATTTACACGTATATGATATGCCTAATTAAATAAAGAAACTAATCTTAAAAATATAAAAAGAAGAATAACTTAAGAGATAATCTAGATCTATAAAATATGTAGTGATATCATCATATATATTTTTGATTTTCTAACATATACCAAGGAAACTAAAGCAAGACGCAGCAAGTAAGCAGTATGAATGTAAGAAACTAGGATACTTCAAATATGAATGTCCTAACTTTAAAAAGAAAAAGAAAATCGAGAAGAAGTAGGCCCTTGGTAAAAAGGAGGAAAAAGCCTTATGGCTACTGAAGATTCGATTTCATTATCGTAAGATAAATGATGAAGACAGCAAACTTATACTTGATGGAAGACACAACCCCAAAGATGAGGATGATGAAATGCAACTTTCAATAAGATTGAATATTTTACAAACAGCCTATTAGGAACTTCTTTCAAATTCCCTTTACCTTTTCTCTGATACAAAGAACTGAAAAGAAAATTTTCAAAATTGTCCAAAGAGTTTGAATCTTTGAAAAAGAAAACAGTATCCTTAAGAAAGAAAAATGAAAAGTTGAAATAATAACAAACCACTTTATCTAAAGTTTCAAATTTCAAAAGTAAATGAACTTAAAACAAAGTAATTAACTTGGGGATAGGTCTAGCTAAATTGTCAATGGTATTGAAATTTTAAATAAGTTGTCAAATACAACAAAGCCCACATGACAAATCCGACTTAGGTTTTTGAAAAAGAAAAGGAAAAAAGAGGACAAACCAAATATTTATTGCCAAAATTTAAAGTTTTGATGCAACCTATGACTGCAGAGAGAATCTAAAAGGATCGTCCAAACCTTCAAAGATTAAAACAAAAGTGACCCAAGAAAATCTGGGTAAATTCCAAACAACGATAATTTTGTTGCATATGTGTTTAGCAACAGGAAGGAAACCCTTATCATGATACTGGACAATGGGTGCTCACCTCATATGACAGGAGAAGAGTCTATGTTCAAAAACCTCAGGCCAAAGAAAAAGGATGGGTTGCCTTTGAGGTGATTGAAATGGTAAGATCATCAGTGTGGAAGGATTAGTAAGCATCTCATTCTTGTCCATAGATAAAAGTATTATTTGTTAAAGGATTAAAACGCAAATATATAGCTAAGCCAATTGTGTGATAGGATATGATGTACTCTTAACAAAGAGAGAATGCATAGTTAAAGACTCATAATGGTTCTATAATACTTTTCAAGCAAGAGATAGAACAATTTTGTAGTAAGATTGATTTAACAAAACCTCAACTAATCTAAATGAAATGTGATGTCGGTGTCTATAAACGATGATTAATGGACGTGGCACATGAAACTTGGCCATGCAAGGTCGAGACTTATATCCAAGCTGAAAAAGCATAACCTCTGAGGTCTCAAGCCTTACGACAAAGTTGATATGTTATGTGACGCTTGTTTTCGAAAAGTAAAACAAATCAGAGAATCTTTCGAAAGTCCAAAAAACTTTGTTTCCATTTCTGCATCTTTGGAATTGTTATTGATGTTTTGGTCTACCAAAACTACCCTAATAGTGAAAACATTTACGACTAGAAGTATTGATAACTATTCTAGATGGACATGAGTTATCTTCCTTGATCTAAAGGATGAGTCTTTAAGGTCTTTTCTATATTCTACAAACTTGTTCAAAATGAAAAAGGTATTAATATTGCCTTGATTCAAGTGATCATGTAGAGTTTGAAATGAAAAACTTAACAATTTTGTGAAGAATAAGGAATTCTTCAAGTAATTTTCCTGTCCAAGAACTCCAAGATAATAAGAGTCAGGAAAGGAAAAATATATCTATTCAAGAGACGGATAGAACAATATTAAATGATTTTAACTCTCCAAAATAATTTAGTAGAAGTTGTTATTACAACCTTTTTGCAAAATATATATAGAATCCATTTGAAAAAACCTTATGAATGGGTGGAAGGGTAGACAAACCAATATTTTATTTTCGAAACGGAAATTGTTTTATTTAAATAATTAAGGACAACTTGGGAAAGTTTGATCCTGAAACTAATAAAATGAACACTTATGGATATTCAATCATGCTCAGCATATAGAGTTTATAACCTGTGGACTTTGAAAGTCAAGAACTATACATGTGAAATTGAATGATTTAAGTTTGATAAAGAATTATCAAAGATAAATGAACTTTTAATTGATTTAAATATAAGATTTTACATATTGTCCAAAGAACCTAGTTTGGAATGATGAACCAAAAAGTAGATGAGGTTGAGACCCCTTTGTTGAATTAGTAGATGAAAACCCACCATCATAAACAAATCCTTGGGAAATAGAAGAAAAGTCAAAACTTCTGATCAACATTTAAAGACCAATTCAAGAATTTACTATCCGAACTCGAGCCAAAGAACATAAAAAGGCTCTTTTGATGATTGATGGACAGTGAAAGTAAAGAGCTAGAATAGTTTTTAAGAACAATGCGCACCTAGTCTCCCCACTCATGAAAAATTCATCATTAGTACAAAGATATTCATGAACAGCAAAATGGTAATTATACAATAGTTGTACTAGCAGATAGTATTTTTCAACAGGGAATAGCTTCATTGAAACTTTTTGTTCTCAGAAGCTAGAGTTAGAAGTCATTTGCATTTTTCTCATCTCACAGCTCATTATAAAAATGAGTTTACATCAAATAAAATGTAAAATGCATTCTTAAATGACATAATAAATGAAGAAGTTTTTAGAAACAACCACCTAGTTTCTGAGAGTGACATTTTCAAAATCATGTTTTTAAATTGAAAAATGCACTCTCATGGACTCCAAGCACTCAGTGTTTAGTATGAAAATCGAAGTTCATTTTTATGAGAAATGGCTTGAAAGAGGAAAAGAGATACCATTCTATTTTGACAAGTAAGTGAAGACTCTCATGAAGAATCTCTGTTAATGCACATAAAGAGTTTGAGATGAGCATGACGGAAGAATTAAAATTTTCCTTAGACTATAAATTATAAAGCAAAAGATGGAATTTATATCCATCAAACCAAGTATGCCAAAGAGTTACTGAAGAAATTCAATCTTGAAGATTGCAAAAACTATGTCAACGCTCATGCATCTAACATTCCATCTTAAGTCTAGATGAGACAGATATGTAGCAGATCAAACATCATATAGTAGGTATGATCGACTCTCATTTAAATACATCTAGGCCAACATATATGTTTAATGTATACTTGTATGCTTGATTTCAAGCTAATCCAAGAGAATCACATCTACGCCGGTTAAACATCAAACACTCTTTAGAGGTACCACTTAACCTTTGGTGTATGCATAAAAATCTGATCATCACTGGCTGAAAGACTATGCATGCATTTTTGCTGAGACAGATGTGAAAACACCAATCAAGATGCCACGCCATCTGAGTCAATTTATCCTCATGGTCTAGCAAGAGGCATGAATATAACACTCCATAGTAGAGCATATATCCGACTACATCAATGCTGCTCTTAACTTCTAGTGAATCAAGCACCACTAGAGGATTACAGATACTGAGAGCAACATCCTCTCTCTCGTGATATAGATTACCAGTAATTAATTTTCTAAAAGTCCCTCTGCATTCTCATCTAGCTATTAGAAAGAATACATCACTCATTAGAATTATGTTCAGTGGGACTTTAGATTTAAAATTTATCAGCATTGAAAATCAGTTAGCTAATATCTTTATACGAAAAACCCCTTCCCGAAGATATTTAGTCATGTGAATCTTCTTTGATAACATTCATTATGGATATGAAGTTTAAATCTCCATAGGTTTAGACATCCATATACGTAATGTGCTCAAAGCATATCGTGTTCAAAGCAGTATGTTCAGAGTTTGTGTGTCCATACCATGTTCATCCATAGCATATAATAGTACTCGAGTCAAGACATTTTGATCACTCATTAAAAATTTTTGACCAATGTAAACTCAATGGAATACATTGTCTTTTTACCATTATACTTTAAAAGTGGTTTTTCTAAAAATGTTTTAATTCACAACAACTCTTCATCTTTTGCTCTCTGCAAAATCTGTGCTTGCTGAAATTTTGGTCTTTTAAAACCTCACCAAATCACATCCATGTTGCTCCACAAACTCGACCATACCTCTATGGAGTGACAGAACCTCAAACTCCCTAACAACACGGTGGTGTATAACTAATCTTCTGACATCCCACGCCTAAAATAGATTGGATCTTTGCTCAGCAGTTAACCTTGTGCAGATCCTCCTCAATCGCCAAACGTGCCATATGCCCACTCTGAAACGCCAGTTCCGTGAACAACTCTAAGTATGATGAAATTGTTTTATAAGGTTCTAGAGTGATACCAGGATTGATATTCCTGCAACTATCAAGAAGACCTAATGAAAAGTAGAAGGAGGTGTATAAGGTTAGTCGAGAATGCCTTTAGTGGCATGGTCGCCGCTCAAGACACTTTGTCGAGAGCCACAGCAGAGCCTCATGACCTAATAAGACGTGCTACAAGCAATACATCTCTTCATAAGCTCGTCAACAAGGCTGGTTCATATAGGACATCACCATCTTGGATATACATCTGTTGCCTCATTACACATGGCAGACTCAAAAAGTTCACCTTCCAAGTCTGTTTGCACACTTATGCATGAACCTAAAGCGTGGCAAAGGAATATATAATACTATGACATTCAATCCTAACCAGAAATTCTTTCAAACCAGAAGGTGTTGGAGGCCCTTTCAGTTTTGATTATTGCTGAACAAGCAAAGTATGGCCATTCACAAACAACAGAATTTGGGAGAAGTAATATCATGTCATGAAGTCGACACCTTTAAAGCTTATAGCTCCTTTAGATGTCAAAAACCAACAAAAGGCTGAAGTTATTGTCAGCATCCAAAAAGGCTAAACGCTAAACGCCATCTACCAAAAGCATTTGTCAAGAAGAAAGAAAGCTAGTTCTACCTAGCTAAAACATGATGACGATAGTAGTTGGTCGAGACTCAGACCATACCCATGGAAGAAGAAAAAGATGAAAAGTGGATGTAGGGTCTTTGTCAAATAAAATCACCTCTACTCATAATACTTAACAATACTGATAAAATATACTTAGTCTAAATTTAAATTTGAAAAACAAACATTGACTAGCAAAGGATTTACAAAATTCTATACCTAATACTTTATAATATTAATAAAGATAACTTTACTGAAGTTTTAAATTTGAAAATATATATCAACTCAAGAAAGGATCCACTAAATGAAAATCAAAATTGTCATCATCTAGAATGAAAACATAGCGCCTTTAATGTCATAAAGTAAACAAAACACGAATCAGTAATGGGTACATATGTGCCCCAATATCATGTCCTATTGTGAACCTCATAAAATAAGAACAAAGAAAATAGTACATGAGGCCCAGTTTAACTCTCATCCTCCCACCAATCTCACTCTATAAAATGGCATGAAATCCAAATACAAAACAAACACAATAACAGAAGGGAGAGAAGAGACATAATGTTTCACTGTGAGCACAACGTAAATAAGACATACCCACCATGATGACATTATATGATTAGAAAACAAGAAAACATAGACACGAAATTAATGCAGACACAATAATCACAACAAGACCATGAATGCTAGCACACACATCATATGTCTCCATATGTTATGTGGCACTGACTCAAACTCAAGCAGTTAGGTTACACCTTACATCTCCACCTTCCAACTCACTAGCTCATGCCACTTCAATGCTGATGTCCTTTGTAGCATCGTCATCATCGTTCTTAGTGCATAATGTCAACAATAATAATGACAGTATATTCTCACATGCTATTATTAGGTTAATAAAGAAGTAGCAGATTCAATCGTAAACACTCATAAAACTCATACATGACAAAAGGACAGTACATACTACCTCTATTAGCACGTAAAGACAGTCTGCTACCTATGCTGCATAGCTCTACACGCGCAAGTGCTCACGGCCTCTGCTCGATGACCGCCATCGATTCTTTGCATCCTGCCCAGCGTTTCAAACCTCAGTGGGAAACTCCCACGGTTTTTCTATTGCTACACACCACCAATCGCACAAGGGTTCCACAACAAAACAATACAATCAAAAACCATAAAGATAAAAATTATAACCCTTGAGTGGGTTCAACCCTTTAAATGACATTAAGAACAACAACTTTGTTTAGTGGAGACTTAACCCTTTGAGCAGTAAGGTTTAGATGAGTTTTCAGTACTTCATCAATTCACCATAACTAGAAGACATATACAACTATTTAGGAAACTCAACCCAATGACTACATGTTATAGTCTTGCGGTTTATTAATTCAATCTAACATGTAATAAAATGACGTGATAAGAAAACTACAACAACATCCAAATACCTCACAGTCATAGAGGAGTACTAAACACAAGCTTTCCAAATACAAGAAATACTAAGTAAAATGACCAGACTGCCCTGATCTTTGAGACGCTTAACAACGCAAACACTAAGCGAGGTCGATAAGCATAGTCATCTCATCGCACATCAAACTAAAATTCAAAGTTAACTATAGTACAGTCAACCTAGGT
The DNA here is from genome assembly GCA_025330945.1 of Mucuna pruriens. NCBI lineage: Eukaryota > Viridiplantae > Streptophyta > Magnoliopsida > Fabales > Fabaceae > Mucuna > Mucuna pruriens. The sequence continues at coordinate 1,478,587 of JAENHJ010000116.1, forward strand.
CGACTCCTCTCAAGGACACAGCAGCCTAATCATGACTTTAATGTGAAAACCAAGTGACACGTAACTCGTTAGACGCAAACTCACTTTCAAATAGAGAGACCGGGTCCGACATGAACTTTCAGAGAGACTGGTCCGTATTCATATGCTTTATGTGACAACAGAGTTCTGACTTCAACTCTACTAAGACTAAATGCAAGTTGTTAGTTTCCGGAAATACAAGCAATGAAAGATAGAAGAAAATCTAAGAAATGTAAATGCAATTGAAAACTGTTATTCTATTGCATATTATTGTGCTCATAACCGCACAATCAAGTTCAAGTCCTCTAGTTCAATTCACTCCAGTTCGTCAGCCCATATCAACCTTTAGGTTCTTTCTTATGATGATTGCAGACGTTCATTCACTCACATACTAGGGTTTCACACAATCACTCACCTCATCAGCCTGACAATGATTAAGTTCTGATAGCTGGATTTGTAGGTTCCTGACCAGGGTCCTAGTAGTTAATTACCTACCTACCAGTTAAACCAGCTCCAATCAGTTTAGTTTAACATTGTTCATGCCAGCAGTAAACCTGCAACGCAAATAAGTGATCAAAACGTGAGAGTGAACAGAGTCAGAATTAGAATATACTCATATTATTAAGAACGAAATACAAACATAGGTGTGAACTCAGTGGATCTGTTCCATCAACGCATCACTTGGTATGCGATTTATGGTTCACCTTTGTTAGTCGAATGTTAAGGATTGGATCCACTAGAGGCAATCAGTAATCCATCCTGCCTTTGACGATCTTCGTTCTGCTTTTCTAACATGTGCTTCCTCAATCGAGTACACTGGTGAGCATCATGCACCACCGTGAATGTAGTGAAACGAGAGAATGAAAAATCGAGTGGAAATGGAAAGTATGACCAACCCCTTTAACGTGTCCAGCTCTATATATACACAAGCCGGATTCGCTAAACATGCATATGCTAACGAGCTCCTAAATCCGCATTACAGAGTGAATTTCCTCTACTCATGTAGGCCATCGCTGCAAGCTTCTTCTGAAGCGACATGGCAACTGTTGACTGGGTCGATCTGACCGCCAACGTGGATAGCTGTTTACTGCCTTATTGGCGGGCTGGATCATGAGTTGCTCTGTTCTAGATCATCTGGCTGACGATCTCTCCTGCTTTTATTTCATGATGGCCAAGATCATCCATGCTGATCCCGCAAGAAAGAGGAATGAAGCCTTTTATTAGCCAAGATTCTCAAATTAGTATAGATTTATGATTTCTATTTTTAGGTCCATAATATGAATCTCAACAGAATTCCATTCTAGACCTTAGCTTGATCTCCAAAAGCACCCATCTTAGGTCCCATAGATGAAAAATATGACTTTATCAAGGTCTAGGGGCCAACCTCTTTATCCACATACCCATACTCTGAGTAGGATTTCACCCCTTTTACCTGAGAAGCAGACATAGAAAACGATTCTCAAGGTCATTCTTCTGTTCCTCTAGGGTCTCTAGAGATTCTTCTTCCAAAAACCTGTTGACTTGGGTTAGTGTTAGTAGGAGTTTTTCTAGCTCCTTTGATTTATCCTTTATATAGCCCCAAAAATAGGCTCAAAAACGGCCTTCTCCATCGACAACCCATGTGAAACTCCAAACAAGGATCTCACAACTTGCAAAAGCTTTATATTTTGATAAAAGATAGACATATCAGGTTTGATGCTTTGCATCAATCACAACTTGTTCGAAGACTCTATCTTCCTTTCGCTTGGTATCAACCGAAGTAAAAGAAACTATGTATTGATCGAATTGAATTATACAATTTCTAATCTCTTTTATGTGGTAAATGTCAACTCACCTAAAGATATTATAACTAATAACAAATTGAAAAGATAACTAGATAATATGCGATATTCACTGATCTCCTAATGAGATATTTAAATATTTAGAACCACTTAATCTAATAATATATTTAGATGTTTGTAACCTCTAATAAGTTACCTAATATATCTCATCAGATATTTGCAATATTCCTAATATCTCCTCTTTGGTAAATGAACATCAATCATTCCTAACTTGCCATTGATTTCTTGAAATCTAGTACATATGGTGCTCTGGTGAAAAACATCTACCACTGAGTCCTCAGAGGAACATGCAGTGTGACTATAAGTCCAATGTCTAACTTCTCTAAACTGAAAGATTCACAATCTCAATGCGTGTCCTATCGTGTTGATCAGATTATAAGTTAATACTTTATAATGAGTTGTTGCATCACAAAACAACTTTATAGGCCCACCATATTTTACTGAGGTCATTGATATACACATTTATAATTAGTAGGTAGATGAGAAACAGAATATAACCCAATGGTTACAGAATCATGTTAAGCAAGATTCAGATTTCCTAAGTTTAACTCAAGGAACAAAACAAACTGCTAAGTTTCGACGTTAGCTAACATTACAAGGCAAGTCTTGTTTTACAGGTCAAAGGAGAAGATCGAGACGGTCAAAAGGAAGCCATTTAGGCCAAAACAAAGCTGACTCCTCCGATCGACTCGTGTCGACTCAAAATACAATCTCCATCCGGAACCTGGTCTATTTTGGCTCCAGAGCCTGACGCACCAAAAACAAGATCCAAGCACTTAGAGTAGGAAGGTTGTTAGATCTATTGCTTTCAGGTAATTCAGGTCAGCTAGTTAAAGCCGTTATTTCGTTATTATGGTTATGGAGTTAGTTAGAATAAATGTATAAAAGAGACGGCATCAACCTCCATTGGTTAGCAAGATCGATCGAACACAACCACACCGAGCCCACACACTTCCCATTCCCTGCATTCCAAATTCCCTTCATACCTTTTGTTCTACATGTGCTTCCAGAGTTGCCAACGTGCTCGAGCGACCAGGAGCTCATACTGTTTATGTCAAGCAGGGATCATAGTATGCCACCGCACACTACTTGATAACTCTCCTCCATATCCTGGCCATCACAGTAAGAACAGCTAATATTACTCGACTGCTGTCTGAGGAAGCTAACCATCATCTTTCCATTAACTCATCTAGTACTCAGCACTTTGACTCAATCAATGAATGCAAAAGTTTCTTTACACCCTGTATGCCCGTAATTCTTGGAAATTCAATATGCTCTTGATTTGTAGCAGTGCAAAGTGCTAAGACTAGATCACTAGATTAGTGGTCTGTTGAAACTACCTAGGTAATACTATGATCATCCTTAGATAAATCTATGTTAACCATGAGCTTAATCCCTACCACCGAGGCCCCTAGATTGTAAGTTTACTCAAGAATGGACTGAATGTTTGATAAGCTCATTTTTAGTCGCCTAACGTGCATCAAATAAACTAAAGCTAACTATATCATAGTCAACCCAGGTCAAATTTTTCAGCGACACAAAGTAGCTCGATTATGACTACAGTGAAAACTATAATACAAAAATTCATGTAGAATGCAGACTCCACTCTCAACTAGGCGCCGAGTTGCTTCTACAGAGACTCGGGTCCGATATGAACTCTGAGAGAGCCTTATCTGATTATGGTCTTGACTAAGCATTGACAAATGCACAGTAGATCTTAACTCATACTGCATCGAAATGTAGAAATAGGGTTTGATCATGGATGAAGTGAAAACAACATTTAAACTCAAGAACTAAATGCAACTAAGCTAGGTTACTCTATCAGCATCCAGTATTTCAAGAATTAAGTCATCTAGTTTGTTCACTAAGTTTATGATTCCATATCAACCTTGATTTCTCTATATGACCATCACCAAACATCTATCCATCGCATACTGGGATGTGCATGATTAAATTCAGTAGTCGATTTTAGGTTCTCTAATCGATTTCTACAGTTATTGAACTGCCCAATCTTAGTTCAACGTTCACATTACCATGCATCGCGACACAGCAAGTGGATTGAAATACAGAAATCGCAAACACGAGATCGAATCAGGTTACTCATTATTAACAATGAAACACAAAACACGTAGTGAATTCAATGAACTGTCGTCGACGAAATCGCCATGGTCTGAACGCGATGGTTCACCACCATAGCTGCATAGGCATTGAGGATCAGGTCCACCAAAGATGATGGTAAGCCAAAGTGGTCCCTCTCGATTACCTTCAGCCTCATAGTCCATGACCTACGCCTCGAGATCGAGAGAAATCACCAAGAACTGCACCACTCACGAGGACGAGAATGAGTAGTAATGCTATGCAGAAAGTGTATGGATTAAGTCTAAATTCAATAACTTTAAATGTGCCTAGTCATATATATACACAGCTGGGCCTTATCAAACATGCTAGCTAATCTAACTTCTAATAGAATTTACAAATTGCATTCTATTCTACCCTTTGTGCTGCAAGCTTTCTGTAGAGTGACGATGGCTGATCATTTGAGGCCAGGCTGATCAGCATACCCTAGGTGACGTCGGCTAATGGATGGCTCACTTGGACCGAAGTTCTTGATGGGATCAAATCATTTAGAATTGTTTTGGCAAAAACGTGGATGAATCTTATTAGCTAAGACTCAAATTAGCACAGATTTATACTTTCTCCATTTCTAGGTTCAGTAATATGAAATCTTAGCTAAGACTCACTCTTAAGCACCAACTGGTCTCTAAAAACATTCATCTTAGGTCCTTATAAGGTGTATAAAATATGACTCATCGACTTCACACTTATAATCTCTTTGGCAGTCCCAGTAAAATAAGAGTTCGACGTTAGATGAAGATTTTTAATAGTAAAAAGAATTTTCAATCAGTTTTCAAACTTTAGATAAAATAGAATCAACACTCTTCACTCTAATGAGTTGAGATGTCTCAAGCAATTTGTGAAAATTACTTCCACACTCAAGGCACTAAGTGACTTCAAAACATCAAGACGCATCAAAAGTGACAGACTCTTCTTCAGAAAATATTCTTCAACCTCAAGTATGGGTTTATACACCAACATCCCATGCAACTCGGTATTACTAACCTTGACTAGCTTCCTCCTTCCACACCTTCAAAACACATGCGGCCAAGTGATCAAAGAACCCTTGTTCTAGCCTCATCATGGTCGGTTAAAGGCTATGTGGATTTGACATGAGTTTTTCTAACCACATGGAATAGAGGAGCAATCGGGAGAAGTTCAAGTATGAAGGGTGTCCCAAGATGCTGCGATTCTATTTGGAAAAACTTTCTTGCTCACTTTTCTTTTTCCGATCTTTCACTTCATTTTGCAACTTCAGGTTGTGTTTAGCCATTACTGACTTTGGTTGTCTTTTTATTTTTCTGCTTTATCCTGCACTTGATTTTCTTTCTTTTCTTCAACCCTCTTTTGAATACACTCACTTTTGCTTCATCCCTAGTTGTCTCCCCCACACTAATCGCGATTTCTATCTCCCAAAGCTACTTCCAGTCAGTCCCCTGGCAGGTCGAGGTCCATCATGGTCTTTCAGTTTCTGCTTTGTAATGAGATGTCACAAAAGAATGCTCTATTCAGGTTCAAAAAGGGTAAAACAAGGGATAAATTTACAAGGTAGGTATATTTGGCTCGAGGTTTATTAGAAAATATACTTTAGATCATCTCATTTCAACAACCAGATATATCCAGAGTCGAGGCAAATCAGAATACACACAAATAATATGGATGAAAAATCACACAAGAAAAGAGAGAATGACAAGATGCAAAAGCCATTTATATGCACATAGCTCAAAAATTCTCACCTATAGCACTGCTTCCTCCACTAATGGTCTATCTTTTTCTATTTTTCAATCACTCTATTGGCTATTTCATCTGCATTGCTGAAAAATCTGTCCTCTGGTAGTTCCAAATTGCTTCCTCACTCGCTTCATCCAATACTTGAAGAAATTGTTTCAACATTGAAGGCTGCTTTTTTCTGCATCCAAATGTGGAAACAACTCAAAAATTAAAACGAAAATTGAATACTCAGGTCGAACTGTTCGAACTGTCCGAGATACGTCCAAGTTCAGATGGATTTACTGGAAAAACTTTATTTACAAGGAAATGACTTGAAAAGAAAAGAACAGTGACTGGGACTAAAATTGAAGAAAATCAAGACGTGAAAGAAAACCAAAAGCAAAACAGATATAGACAGTCAGGGATTGAGTTTTGTATGGAGTTTGCACTTTTAAAAGAAAGATAATGAGACTTTAAGCACAGAATTAACAAGCCTTGATACATCCCCCCCCCCCCACACACTTAAATGTTGCATTGTCCTCAATGCAAGGCATGAATACAGAGGGGGTTCATGAGATTGACTTAAGGGTGTGTCATTTGGCGGAGTTTGCCCCATTAATGAGATGGTTCCATTTTGGCTTCATGGCTGGTGCTAGACCTTCATGAAATAGGATTAATCTGATGTTCATTGACCTGAAGGTGTTACAGTATTATCCTTTTGTTCCACTACACTATAGGAAAAACATTAGTGATAACAAAAGGTCCATCCCATCCCAGAACAGAGCTTACCTGCAATGAGTTTTAAACGCAATTGAACAGGAGTACTTTCTGGTCAACTTTTGAAACTTCTTTCTCAGGATCTGTTGATCATGAAATCGCTGCATTTTCTCTTATAGATCCGAGAGTTCTCATAGGCTTCCATGGAGTTCGTCCAATTCCTGCAGATGAATTTTTCGCTTCCTTACTTGATCATAGGTCGATTGTACTACTTGGACGCTAGTAAGCTTTATGTTCTATTTCCACTGAGATGACAGGCTTTTATCGAAGACAATTTGGTAGAGACATCCTCAACGAGTTCAATATGCGGTTCTATATGCCCAAAGAGCGTCCTCATGAATCCTCCCCATCCTCCCATTGAATTGTCATTCTGACATGTCTTTATTTCGATAACTTCAGCTTGGCCGATGAGGGTGATAGACGTGGTCACTGATGACCACCCCATACTGGGGCAAAAGAGAACATGGCTCTATTAAAAAGTGACTCACCTTTGTCACTTATGAGCTCATCACCAAACCGACAAAAAGATATTGACTCGTAAAAATCCATCACAACCTTGGCATCATTAGTTTTGGCATGGCCTCTACCCATCTTGACACGTAGTCTCACGCCCAGCAAAATGTATGAATACCCATTCGAGACTAGGAATGGCCTATAGTCGGATACTCCCAAAACATCAAAGACTTCGCATTAGCATGGGTTGTCAGCATCTGCTAATGGTCATTCCAGCTTTTAGCATTTTTCGTAGAGTGAAGCACGACTGGTAAGCATCCCTAAAAATGGCGGGCCAATAGAACCCGCAATCAAGTACTTTTCAGGCCCCTCCGAGTGATCCTAATGGCCACCTCCAGAGTTGCATGACAAAAACCGGGAGGACCAAATTGATCTCGGTGTCAGGAATGTACCTACGAATAATCTTTGATCATTACAAAGTCCCCAGGTAGGATCATCGCATATGTAGTATTTGGCATCAATTTGCAGTCTTTCGCATAACCGAGATGCCTCTAGTGGAAGTTTTAAGATGCTGCCACAAAGTTGCAGATGTTTGCAAACCATGGTGTAGGTGTGGAGGACACAATTGCTCATCTAGGAATTCGTCTCTGATAGGCATCAGGTCATCCTCCCTCCTCAACCTTGTCAGCGGGATCTACTACTGAATTCTCAACACCTTTCTTATCTCTGATCTTTATGTTGAATTTTTGAAGGAGAAGCATCCACTGAATCGTTCAAGCTGTATCCTGGCTTCTTTAGCAAGAATCTCAGTGCATGGTTAGAGAACACAACTATTTTGGGAGCTCAGTAAATATGCAACAAAATTTGTCCATGCAAACACAATTGGCAACAACTCCTTTCAGTTGTGGTGTAGCTTAACTCAGGGCTGGGTCCATTGTTCGGAGATGCATAGGAAATCATGTGCACTAGCTTCCTAACTCCAGCTCTTGGCTCTAAGATGACTTCTAATGCCGAATCGATGCATCACACATAAGCTCGAAATGGCAGGTCCCACTAGCGCTAGAGGATAGAAAAGGATGTGAGTCACTCAGCCTGAAAGATTTCAATACAAGGCTGGTCAAATTTAAATTCCACATCCTTGTAGCAGTTTGGGACAATGGCAGGGCAATCTTGTTGAAATTCTTGATGAATCTGAGAATCTCATGTCCCAAAAATGAGTGAACTTCCCGCACAAAAATGGGATTTGGAAGAGAGGTGTTAATCGTCAATCTTGATTTATCAACCTTGATGCCTCTGTGGGACACCAGATGTCTTAACACACCCTGTCGCATGAGCTGGCATTTTTCAAAGTTAAAACCAAGCTTTGTGTCCATGCATCCGTTAGCACCTTGGATAGGTTTTCCTGACATGCATCAAATGAATCAGCATGACTGTGAAGTCATCCATGAACACCTCCATGCACTCCTATAGAGGTCCGAGAAAACGCTTGCATGCAACGTGAAATGTACTGCACGTTGCAGGCTCAAATGGCATGCGAGTACGCAAAGGTACCAAATGGGTAGTGAAGGTGGTCTTGTATTGATCTTCAGGTGCAATGTGGATTTGCATGTATCCGAGAGAAACCATCTAGATAATGGATTTCTACCAATTTGGTCCAAGACTTGATCAATGAAAGACAAAGGAAAATGATCTCACGAGTTGCTTGATTCAATCTTCTAAAGTCGATGCAGACTCGCCAACTATTCTGAATCCACATAGGCACCAATTCATCATGTTGTCGTGACACTATCCTAGACTTTTTAGTACTACTTGCACTAGGCTTTACCCATTGGCTATTTGAGACGGGTAGACGATCCCCACAATGCAGCTTTGTCACCTCTTTTCGACCACAATAGGATGGTCTGATTCATTCTTCTTTGTCGTTGCCTTATGGGCTTGGCTTCCTCCTCCATTAAAAATTCCCTATGTATGCAAACAAGGGTTTATCCCTCGAAGGTCTGATAATTTCAACCAATTGCTTTTCTTATGTTGCCTTAGGATGCTCAGTAATTTATTTTCCCTGCCCCAACGGAGATTACTACCAATGATGACCGAAAGTTGTTGTTCAGCATCCAAATATGCATATTTCAAATGACTCGGCAATGGCTTCAATCCCTATGGTGGTAGGAGATGAAGAATTGTCATTAGATTCCTTCTGATCCTACTGGGTCGACTTGAATCGATTCAGCACTCAGCGTGCCGACATAATCTCGGCCTTTGTCAGCTGGGCCGACTTTTTAGTCGAGATGGAATTGGCTCTTGTCGAATTGGAGCCGATTCGCTCTTTGTTTTGCACTCAAAGTCTCGATCCGAATGCAACACCTGCTTTTGCTCTCGACTGCTCGAGATAGACTCGACTCTGCTTGCTTCGTCTTCTTTGGTCGAGATGGTCTCGTATGCACATGCATACGCGGTCGGCCTTGACACCTGTCTTTTGGCCGAGATGACTAGCTTCCTGCCTCACTTCTTTGGCCAACCCGCACTCGATAGTAAATATTGCTGCCACTTGTGTCGGGAATAGCCTTCCTGGCCTCAGAACTCTGAGCTTTTGCCTTATTTTGAACACTGCTCTCGGATTTGCACACTTGTATAATAAGCTGATCAATCCGGGCTTTTGACTCACGGCCGACAAGATCAATATTATCCTCTCAAGTCCTGAGATTGTACCTCCCATACTTAATCACTTTCGCGAGTGGACCCTAAGCAACCAATCGACTCAAGATTTCCGCCAAATTTGAAATATCTTCACTGCTGCTGTCTAGTTAAAGATGCCTCAACTATCTCATCAATCAAATCTATTAAAGAGTAATGGTCTTCATTTGGGTGGTTCATGGTTTCCAAAATATTAAACTGCATCACCAATTCCATCGAGAGTGGTCCCGACATGCACATCAATATTAAGTTCTAGCATTCATAAGGAATGGTCTCCCAAGATTAAGGTGGATCCTTTCCTTGATGTCTCATCCTCCATATCCAGCACATAGAAGTTAGTTGGGAAAAATCAGCCTGTTAACTTGGATACATATCTTCGAACACCTATGGGTTGAACAACACTTCTTGTTTCATAGCTATATTGTCATCCTGTTGGGTTCCGTGTCACAAAATTCAGGATTTGTAGATTGAATTTTGGCATGACATTAATTGAAGTCCAGGTTCAACATGGCATCGACTAAAGGTACAATCGCCAATGGTACATGGAACAGAGAAAATTCGGGATCTTACCATTTCTTTGGCAGTTCTTGTTGTGCTCCCCGTGAGTGAAATCTTCATTTCTGGTCAACACCGATATACCTCCTACTTCCACACTTCCTTTCATCTTTTTCATCTTGTGTACGCATAATTCCCTTTGAGGAACTTTGCATACTTGGGAATTTGCTTTATCGCATCAAGGGAGGGAATGATTTCTAAACCTTTCAAACATCCCCAGTAGCTCTTCGTCAGATTTAGGCTTCCTTGCACGAGATGGTTCTGGTTGGAATCGATAATGGGACAGTTTCATCCCGTTGAGGCACTTGTGAGTCGGGCATCCGCTTAGAGTTTATATCGCTGATCTCATAACCACCGTGGTGCCGCTGGTCTGGCAATGTCCACTTCTAGAGTAATCGCACTCACATTCCTCTGGATTCTGGGAATGGCTCATGAGGTAGGTTGCTAGATCCGCCAACCGTAAATGGCTCACAGCATTGGCTAACTATCCTATTTACGCCTTGAGGTCTTGGATGGTATGCTGATATTTTGCTGAAACCGTATGTCATGCTGAACTCATGGTTTGCTAAAACTCTAGGTTGCTAGTCGCTCAATTGCTTCATCAGGTCCTCCAAAGATGGTGAATTGCTTTTAGCTAGCATTCTTTGTTGTCGTTATTGGAATAGTGGTGCCTCGATATTGCGAGTCGATCGTCGATAACCTGTTGGTCCTTGAGGTATCTTCAGGCTTAATCCAAATCATTGGCCGTGATGTGTCTCTTGAGTCACTCTCGGTCGAAATGGTTGCTTTCCAAACTATTGATTATCAAATGGCCGACTCTGATATGGTTGCTTTCCTGCATCGATATCCAATTTTGATTCCTCCAACACTCTCCTCGATACCCGACTGTTTCTTGCTAAGGGACACATATTAGCAGGGGTGGTCCACGTGAGGCATGTGAGATGCCACAAACTCCTGTCTATGCTCGGGTTGGCGTTGTCCAAACGCCAGTTGCCTCACTAAAGACGCCAACTCTTAGCGTCTTAGGTTATCTACGTGACTGATTTCATTCACCATTCGGGGTTGGCTTGGCCTTTGATCCCAAATTGTTGTGTATTACTTGTCATATTAGAGACCGACGCCTTTGCCGCTAAGCCGGGCGCCTTATCCATCAAATGTTCCTCCACTAGCATCATCAATCATACTATGTCCATCATCGCCAAACCTTTCATAGAAAATATTAGATCAGTAGTTTTCTCGCTGATCTGACGACGTGACATGTGGCACAAAGCTTATTGAATCTTTTCCCGATGGTCTAGAATATTGCCATCCCCACATATTTCTCTGATGGTCGCAGCTTCGAAAGAATTTGTCTAGAACATGCACTTTACGCCTCCCTGCGTGTTAAGAGAACTGGCTGTAGATACAGCCAATCTTTTGCTGCTCCATCCAGAGAGAATGGGAACCCTTCATCTTGATGTAGCCTTCGGTATCCCCGGGCCTCATATCGGGAACAGACCACATGGGATTCCTTCAAGTACTTGTGGGGATCTTTAAAAAGACCATGAAATTTAGGCAACAAATGTATAAGACCATATTTCAATTTGTATGTTTGAGCTGGTTCCAATTGAATACTCGGATGCACCATGGTGGTATGCCACATCTGGTGTAGCTAGCTCCTTCCAAAAAAAGTTCTATCATTGTTCTCCATCTGCTCCAGCCTATGCAAAATTGTTAGTGCTACTATATTCAACAGAATCAGAAGTGTTAGTAACAGGACTACTATTGTCAGAACTAGAGACAGAATTAGAACTATTACTTACTACTATATTCTAGCTTTTTCTTAACCTATGTAAAATTATCTCTATTCTAGTGGTCTAAATCATACAATGGGTCAGAAGTACTCCTAGTCATGCATTATATAAACTCATGCAGAAAAAATGCAAGTTAATATTGCAGAACTATCAATGTTAGTTGTACAAGTTATTATCGGTTTACAATAGAAAAACTAATAACTATCAAAATACAAAATCAACTATGCAAAATGAATGCAATGTCACAGTAAATGGTTAGTATTTTTTGCAAAGTTGAAACACACGCATCAAAATTTAACACATACTCAACATGTTGTATTATTACAGGATCCAAATCAAAATAATAGACAGACTTTAGACTTATGACTCGAATGACACAACAATCTATAGACTGATTCGGATTAACTCAGTTTGGCACACAAAGACACGTGAACTTGTGTTTTCCCTCGGAACGACGCCAATTTGATAAGCCTATTTTAGTTGTCTCAACGCATCAAATAAACTAAAGCTAACTATAGCATAGTCAACCCTAGGTCTAATTTTTAAAGGACACAATGCGCCGATTATGACTTTGTGTGAAAACTAAGTAATGCAGAATTCAAGTTGTAGAATGCACTACTCTTAGCCAGCGCAAGTTACTCCTGTGAGAGACGGGTTCTGACATGGGACTCAGCAGAGCCTTATCCGACACCTGCCCTCAAGTATCGACAAACGCAACAGAAGTCAGACTAACTCGATGTTAGACTAAAATGCAGGAAATGGGGGGGTTTGGTTACAGATGAAGTAAAACAACATTTTAAACTAAGAAACTAAATGAAACTAAGCTAATCTACCTCTATTGCTATTATTGTACTCGTGAGATACGCCCTCAGTAATTAAGTCAGTTCTGGTCTGCTTCACTCAAGTTCATGTTCCATATCAACCTTGGATTCTTTTTTTACAATCACCAAACATTCATCCATTGCTATACCGAGATTTAATAATCACTATTTCATCAATCAAGTAGGATTAAATTCAGAGTTGATTTTAGGTTCTCCAATTGATTTCCTACTGAAGTTGTTAAACTGGTCCCAATCGCCTAGTTCAATGTTCGGCCCACATTACCATATGCAATCAAGCCACACAACTATGAATCTTAGCTAAGACTCACTCCTAAGTGACCAACCACCTCCTAAAACATTCATCTTAGGTCCCCTCGTAAGGTGTATAAAATATGACTATCAATGTTAGGGCGGTCGCCTTTAGGAAATAGGTTAGCAAGAATGTACGTGATGACTAGAAATTGGAACAGAACCATTCTTTTGACCTCATTGTGTTTGGTATCTTAAAATATACGTTAGAAAGACATAAATTGCAATTTTTACTTTTTTGTCAATTCTAGATAATTTTTACATTTCATGCACCCATTTACTACCAAAACCCCATTTACAGTTTCCTTGTTAGAGTCTGCATCCTACCTACCCAGTTAGTAATCTTTTTACTAGTCTTGAACCTTAGAAAATACAAGAACACGTGTCCTTGAGAAGAATGACCTAGGTTGACCCTGTGCTACTTTTAGTTTAGGAAAATCTAGCATTTTGATAGAAGGGAATGATGATCAAACCCTTCGAACTCCATCAGTCATCAAGAATAATCTTCATCCACAATCCTTTATATATATCCTGTGCCATGGCTAAAATTTACTTGCACTAGATCGAAAGCAACCACATTTTTTCTTGCTCCTCCAAGTTACTAGATTTCCTCCCCAGAAACATATTAATATCCAGAGGTGATCTTCTATCCACAACCGATCCTGCATAGTCTCCATCTCAGATATATTTCCATGGACAATGTCTCCTTCTTTTTGAACAATAGTCCTTTTTACTGAACTCTTCCTTCAATACTGGAGGATCCTTTCAACTTCCTCAAGGTGTCTTTTCCTAGGATCATGCATAAATTGGCTGACCTCACCAATCTTTGATATTTCTTTGATTGGACTTTCCTCACTCCCAATCCTATGGTTATGTTCAATAGGTACCTTGGAGGTCTTGCATCCCAATTTTTCTTATTTCGAAGAGATGAGGTTATACTTCCTTTGGGGAGATAAAGATACCTTATTTGGAATTTGCAAATCAATCCCAAGTGAAGATTTTTAGCTTTCCTAACTCCTTCATTTCAAATTGTGCTACAACTTTTCTTTCAAAGTTAGTTTTTCAATCTCATCATCACTTGTAATAATCATATCGCCTACATAGACTAGAGAAGGGTGAGTTTACCATCGTGAGAATGTTTTATAAAGAAAGTATGATCACCTTGACTCTGCTCAGATCCTAGTGATATCATGACTTGAGCAAATCTTCCAAACCATGCTTGGGAGACTGTTTAAATCCATACAATTCCTTTTGAGTCTGCATACCTTGTTCTTCCTATTATGAGAATAACCCTGTGAATCTCCATGTATGACTTATTCTTCTAGGTCTCCATGAAGGAAGCTGATTTTAACATCAAATTGTTGCAAGTTCCAGCCAAAGTGTATGGCTAAGAAAATAACAACTCTTATCGTGTTCATCTTTGCTACAAGGAAAAATGTTTCTTATAATCTATTCCATAAGTCTGTGTATACCCTTTAGAAACCAATCTTGCTTTTGACGCTTCAAGGTCCCATCGATTTACACTTCACAAGCTGTATATCAACTACAACTTACAACTCTTTGTCTTTGGGTCTATCAACAATCTCCCAAGTTGAGTTTTCTCTAACGCCTCCATCTCTTCTTTCATTTCTTGAACCTAATTCTCATCTTTCAAAGCTTCCTGTACTAATGTAGATGTTTGATCAGGTCAATGGCAACAATAAAACTTTGACGTTAGCACAAAGAGATGGTCAAGATATCAATTTAATCGGAAATAGGATACTTGACACATGATCGTTTCCCTTTCCAAAAGCAAAGGGCATGTCATCAATAACATCCTCAATGGAGTTATCAAGAATACTTACCTCGGCTCAAACAATTGGATTTGCTCTTCAATGGAGTTATCGGGGATACTTACATCCGACTCATACATTTGGACTTATTCTCAGGACCAGAGGGTTTCGTGACTTTTGAACTTGAACCTTAACATCTTGAGTAAGAAAAGGTAATGACTGATGACAAGCTCGACTTCAGATAACTCTCCCATAAAGTGGAGGACAAACAAAGTATGATTGTGTTTCATGAAAAAGTAACATCCATTGAGACAAAGAACACGACTCGGAGGATGATAATTTAAACCCTTTTTATTTGAGGGATAACCAATGAAAACACATTTGATAGCTCTAGGATCTAACTTCCCATCTATGATAATGAGAGTGGATAAAGGTAACACACCCAAAGACACAACTTGATAAGCTTAACATTAGGGAGAAGAAGGAAAAAGAAGGATAACATATGTTTAATTGACTAATACGGTTTAAGATCCAGTGGGTAACCCGTTGATGAGATAGGTTGCAGTTAGGACAACTTCTCCCCAATATACATTAGGGACAAACATTTGGAAGAGGAGGGCTTTAGAAACCTCAAGGGTGACGATTTTTTCCTTTCTACAACCCCATATTTTGTTAGGGAGTATTTACACACATTAGTTCATGAACCACATCATTATCTTTAAGAAACTTTTGAGAACTCAAGATTTACAAATTCAATACCATTGTCTAACTGTAGTCTTTTAATGGATTTATTAAATGATTTTTAATAAGATGGAAAAAAATCGATAAATATTTGACAAACCTCATATTTATGTTTCTTAAGAAATATCCATGTCACATGGGTACAATCATCAATAAACGATACAAACCACTTAGCCTGAGGAGTCATGTAGTTCCATAGCCATGTCATAATGAGAGAATCCTCATCATCCCATTCTTCGAACTTTGGGTCATCTCTAGGTCGGCTGTTTCCTTCAATATGACTTAACTTCTTGTGTCCTTTAAGAGTAGTACGAATATACTGTGCCCATATAGATAATCGCAATAGTCGAGGCGATAAGTTAACTCACCAAATTTGGAAGTTCATTAGGTCCCAAGGTAATGACTTTGTCTTCTGCCATTATCACCAATAGTTGGGAACAACAAAGAGGATTTTGACTAGTCTCGCACTCAACGCAATGAGTCTCGTCGGTGAGGGTAGCAGTTCATTGAAGTGAGGCAGCTTAAAACAAAGCTCCCAAGATCTAAAGCTCGATACCAAATTGAAGTAAAAGAAATTGTGTATTGATTGAATTGATATATACAATTTCTAATCTCCCTTTTATAGGTAAGAAATGTCAACTACCTAAAAAATATTATAATGAATAACAGATTAAAAGATAATTAGATAATATGCGATATTCACGATCTCCTAATGAGATATTTAAATATTTCTAACCACTTAATCTAATAAGATATTTAGATGTTTGTAACCTCTTAATAAGTTACCTACCATATCTTATCAAATATTTACATAATATCTCCAACAGTATCCAACTCCTTATATAAGAGAAGGAAAGGATGCATGAGCTCATATTATTAGGATATGGGACTTAAGTTATCCTACCCTTATATAGAAAAGGAGGTAAGGTATAAACTTATGTTATGTGATATGAGACTAAAGCTTTTGCTAAATTTAAATATCTTATTTTCTAATTTAATTAATTAAAACCCAATTTAAAATCCAACCTATATTTCTCCTAAAATATTATTAATTTAATTATAAAACAATTAAACCACTTATTAATAATAACTAATAAAATACAATATTTACATTCAATAATAAAATAGAACAAAAACTAAGGTGTTACAACAAGGACCAAAAGGAAAGCTCAAGTGGAAGAGCCCAATGGTGCTAAGCAGTCTAAACCCATTGGCTTTGCTACCATTCCAAAAGGTAAACGCTACAAGCCATACCCTAACATCACTGACCTACTCTCATTTCATTTGTTCCTCCTCCTACAATTATTCCAACTCCTAAACCTTTCCCTATCCTAGCCACCCTTCCTCACACACTTCAAACCACACTAGAAAAACAAAGCTCTCCAGAAAAAGCCAAACACTTCATTACTACACATTGACCCCCCTTTCACCCCTTATAGATTATCATACATATACCAATGGACACCTTTGACCCCTCTAATCTTAGCCCCCCTTTCACCCTTACAACCTCTCATGCAAATGTCTTTAGACGTCACCACACAACTTTTTGTCCATATGCCTATGAACCTCTCATACCCTACCTCTACCCTTTTGAAAGAATGGCTTGTTCTTTCTTTCAAATACGAACTTGTTCCTTCACCCTCTTATCCTCACTCAACCACTTACTCACCACCTTAACCTACTCCACATCCCCCTAGCCAAATATCAAATGATCTTGGCCTTCTTTACATTCATTTACCCCTTACTCATACTCATAGAAAACCTTCCCCAATCTCATCACTTACCCCTCCATCAAAGTTAGCCCTCATGGAGTGCAACCTCGTCACATAGCAGTTCAAGGAAGTAGGAGAGAATTATATAGAGGCAAAATTCTTGGGTCCTGGTCCAAATGCAAATCTTTCCCAAGATTTGTGATTTTTTCCATTGGACGCTCTGACTCCTAACTTTTATGCCAATCTAGAATACCATATGATGTCAAAAGCTAATTGAAAGAATCTACTGCCTTTAAGAGTACAAACACTTCCTCCTTTGTCATTAGTTGTCAAGCCATCCATTAAGGTTCTAATTCAACCAGATAGGATTGATGAGTCACAAATTATACATCTTTTTAGACAACCTAAGAAGGGTGTTTGCAAGACTATTTTGTGCTTAAGAATGAATTGTTAGCTAAGATTCATTTTATGGGCTTAAGTATAGAGAAAATACAAATCTGTGTTAATTCAGTAAGTCTTAGCTAATAAAAAGTATTACTCCTTCTTCTCAGAGGTCGTCGAAGTTGATTGGGTCAACAGAAGAGTATTAGCCGAGATAAATTGTCCCAGCCAGACAAACTCCATCTCGGCCAAGCCAGATTGTCTCGGCAGTCCATGCCTTGCAGCCCAAAAAAAGAGCGACCCAATTGTGTTGTCCACGCCAGCTATCTAGCTAAAGAGGCCACCTCGGCTCCAGCTCAGCTGCTATGTCACTCTTAGAGAATCTGCCACGTCACTTTGGAAGATCTTCATAGGGGTAGAATAGGAAATTCACATTGTAATTCTGTTAGGATATTTTGTTAGCGTCATCTAGCTGCTCAGCTTCGTGTATATATAGGAGGAGCTGTGCACTTTTTAGAAGTCTTTGAATTCATTCTTGATACACTCTCATTATATCCATTCCTTCGCTCTGGATTCTTCCATTCTATGGTGGAGCACGGTGCTGCATTGGCGTTTCTCTCGATCGAGGAAGTGTAGGTCTGAGGACCGGGAAGCCGAACTCGTCGGAGGGGATCGATCAGATTACTCGACGCACTCGGGTGGATTTGATCCTCAACGCCAGCTAACGGAGGTGAACCATCACCATCAACCATGGCGATTGTTGTGGGAGATGGAACCACCTGAATTCAGACCACTGTGTTTGTATTTCATTTTCTATTAGTTAACTCCAATTCTGCAATTCCAACTCTGTTCCTCTCCTCTTTCTTTAATTCATGCTTGAATCGTGATTGCATTTAAACGTGAACAATGTTAAGCTAAGCCAATTGGAACTGGTTTAATTAATTCAGTAGGTAATCATTTAACGATAGTTAATCGAGAACCTAAAATCAGCTCTCGAACTTAATCCCGCCAACCGATGAGGTAGCGATTGTGTAAATCCTTGGTATGGCAATGGATCTAACCTTTGGCGATTGCCATAAGAATACCAAAGGCTGATATGGACTGAGAACTGGAGTGAAGAACCTGGACTGGACTTGATCAATGGGACTGAATACAGAACAGTTATATAGTAATAATAATATAGTAAATACAGTAGTATATTCTACTTGCATTTCATAGCATCAGTTTACTTTCTGCTATTCTCGTATGCTAATCCCCCCTATTTATTGCTTTCTAAGTCTAAAACCGAATCAGTCCAACTCTGTTGCGTCTATCTGCGCTCAACCGAAACCCAACTGGATTGTTCTTTGTCAAGAGCACCTCGGCTCAATCCGTCGAGAAAGCACCCCGCCACCCCGATCGAGAGCAACTCGGCCAGTACCGAGGAGAGTCAATACTCTACATCTCAGGTTTTGCATCATTTTGCTTCACACCAAAGCACAATTGAGCACATTGTGTCCTTGAGAAGAATGACCTAGGGTTGACTATACTATAGTTAGCTTTAGTTATTTGATGAGCGCGTAAAACGACTAGAAAGACGATCATCATCAAGGATCTATCCAAGGTTGCTAATGAATGCAACAACAAATACAAGGAGACGTATATATAGAATAGTTGCCCTTTGCCTTGCAACTTTGAGTCGTCCATATGAAGTTTCTTTATGGATACTGCCTATATCTACATGAGAAGATGTTAAGAAAATATTTGGACGAGAAAGAGGCTTGTCAACTATGGATCAAGATTCAGGGAGATATATAACTCTCTAAGAGAAGCTGGACACTCCAACAACATTGAAAGGCTCTTCTCATATGTTGAAGGAGTTGAAGATCTTTCACTTTGATGACTAGCTTGTAATGCCAATCAAAGATGCATTAGTAGACGATTTCAAGCTTCTTGGCATAGCAGACACCCATTTTGTAACTTTATCTCCACCTTTCAACTAAAGTTTCTTAACCTCTACACACCTCACCCCTAGGAGAAGTTTTTCAAGCATACCTACAACCTCCTCCCGTGATTGCTTGCCCCCAACCTCCAGCTGAACCTTCTACCTTACCAACTATACAACCACCCTCTGAACCCTTTAGCTCACCTTCCTTACCAAAACATCTGAACCCCCCAGTTTCCCAAGCCCTTGCCCTTTTATATCCCACCACCACCTCCACCATAACTATACCTCGCCTAACAAGTGTTTATGGCTACCAAAGCCTACATTAATTAACATTTTGATTAATTAAAATCCAAGCTGCTGAACCTGTTTTCCCAGATTATCCAACCACAACAACCACTACTACCTCCAAACCCTTAAGTTTTTTTTTTTATGTCTTTCTTCTATTTTTTTCCTGTTTTTTTATGACTATGATGGTCATTCTTCCCATCCTTTTTGTTGATAACAAAAAAGGGAGAGAATTTGTAAAGGAGAAAGATACCCATTTAATACATAAAGTATGCATTTTTATCATATGGTGTTTGTTTACTTTATTTTGATTTACATACTTTGATTCTTATATATTAATGCTCTAATACATATGTTATATGCTATGATAGAATATGATAAGTCATATATGTATGCCTTGAACTAATTTGCTTGGATATATGTATAAATCCCTTATGCTCTAATTGCTTAAGCTCTGTTTCACTTAATCGTCCATTAGCTTAGGGGAAGCTAAAAATAGAATATAAGTTACATATCTTTGGGAGAGCCTAAAATAAATCCTGCACTTAAATGTTATATCATGTATTCATCTTTCTCTTTAAACAATTTTTGTCATCATAAAAAAAGGGGAGATTGTTGGAACATAAGTCTATGCACCCAAAATTACCCAAGTGTTTTGATAATAAAAAACATTATGAACAATGGATGATATATTATGTTCAACCAGTATTCTCTAGATTTCAGAAAAACCACATGTTATTGGACTTAATAATTAGAAAGCGACCTTATAATAGAAATGTATTTAGAAGATAAGTTTATCTATTGCATTCATAAAGAGCTTGTCATCCATAGACGTATTGATTGTCCAAAGGGAGCTCATCGTCAAAGGACGTAGTTGACGACCTTAGAAAGAGCTCGACGCTAAAAGACGAATTCAATGTCCATAAAGGAGCTCAATGTCCAGAGAAGAGTTAACCATTCATAAGTGAACTTGGTATCCATAAACGAACTCGACATCCATAAACGAACTTATCTGTCCAAAAGAAGAGATTGTCCAAAATAGAACAATTGAAGTGTTCTATTTATGAAGTATCTCTAGTTAAAGTGTAAAGAGTTATTTAAATTACTAATCATATAATGTGAATTCCTTGTTTCATATATACAACATGTAATCATGATCCAACATACCTAATACACTATTTTGAGAATATGTTAGTTTCAGATTGACATAGGGCTACATCAAATAATTATTTATTACAAGTCAAATCTGATAAAAGAAAGACCAGATCATGACTCCCTTTAAAAGAAACTAATAGAAGCTTCCTCTCTTCTCAATAGTCTTTCTCTAACACAACTTTCTTTGTCTTTAGAAAAAGAAGAGCCTTTGTAAAAGTACAGTAGAAAGCAAACTTGTAGCATTTAATGCTGACTCAACCACTCTTCATGCAAAAATAACGTCCAAATTTCTACATGTTATAAAAGGGTATTTATCAAGTTCAAAGAAAACAACAAGAACACAAATACATGATCATACATACTACGTTTTTGAATGACAATTTGAAAATTCTCTATAAAAGCTTTCTTTGTGAAATAAAGTAAAGTCATTGTGCTTTGTATTACTATATGCTTATTGTGTGAGTTAGCTTTATTTTAAAAACTCAGTATAGTTATTGAGATAGCCTAAAGAGGCCAAGTGACAGAGAATACTTGGTTTTCTTGTAATCAAGTAAATTATAAGGGTTGTAATAGCTAGAGATGTAGATAATACTTGTTTGTAAGTCAGGTAAACTTAATAAAAATCTTTTGTGTTCAAGGGATTGAATGTAGCTCTATTGAAAGAGTGAACCAGTATAAAATCTATTTGCCTTCGCTTTTACCTTACCCTTTATATTTCTACACTTCTTTGGACGACTCCTTTAAACAATTCTACTAAATGATGACCTTCCACTGTTTTAAATCCTTCATCTTTACGAAAAACTTTTTAAAAAAATCACTTTCCTGTATCTTTAGTATTAAAAAATATGTTACTAATGTTGTTTCAAATAAAAATATTTCAAATATTTTCATCTTAGTTGAATTATATATATATATATGTGTGTGTTTTTATAAAAAGTGTAATTTTTTTTAATTGCTCATGGATGTGATTATTAACGCATTAATTTATTTATAAAGTTATTTATCAAATTAATGTAAGCGTGATTTTGTTATTTATACCTAAAAAATCTATTACACTTACAAGTGGAATGTAAAGTTAATAATGATAAAAGATTTAATTTAAGTAATATATGTTTTTACTTTCTTTAGGTAATATTTTGAGTTTGAATTATGACCATGTTTGATTCACTATTCCAGATAATTTCTAATTTTTTTTTAATGTTTCCATCTATCTTCTAAAATTTTATATCTATTATTTTTCTTTTATTTTTAAAATATTTATTAAATTTATTATTTATTCTTTTCTATACAAGAAAGAATTTATTTTCTTTTATTCATAAGGTATGGATTTATTATTTTTATCTTTTTTTATATAAGGGAAAGTTATATTATTTTTATTCTTTTATTACATAATATATTGATAATGATAAATAATAAATCTATTATTATTATTATTATTATTATTATATTATACCATTTATTTTAACCATTATATTATTTATAATATTTATTATTTCAGCTTTATACTTCTTGATATTGATATTGATGAATTATATTTATTTTATTTTTATATATTCTTAATATTTTTTATATTGTATTACTTATTTTAACATTATACTTCAACATATTTTATTGTATAGTATATTTTTTATACAGATATTTTAAAATATTTTAATCATTATACTAATTAACATATATATATATATATATATATATATATATATATATATAATATAATATAATATAATATAATATAAATATACTTATTTATGTCATTTTACATTTATCAGATATTTTTTCATATAATTTTACTAAACACTTATAATTCAAGAAGTTAGTTTAATGATTTTTAACTACCTACTAATTTATCATCTTCTAACTAGTTTTCTAGCTTCCAATTAACTTTTCAACTAGTTTACCAAACATATCTTATCTATTGAAAAAAAAATTTACTAAAAAAAATAGTCCTATTATATTAAAAATGTTTTAGTTCAAATAAAATTGACTCTCATGCCAAAAAAAAAAACTAATTTGATTGAATATTATGATCATAATTATTATTAAATTATATTAGTTCAAACAAAAATTGACTCTGACAAAGTTATAATTTATATAATAATTTTTTATGTATTGTATGAATATATAAATATACATGAAATATAAAAATAAATTTAAAAATATTTGAGAAAAAATATTTTATTCTTAATAAAATGCTATAAATTAAAATATAAAAATTTATGTATTTGTATTTTTATTTTTATTTATAAATATTTTATTACGGTTAACGATTGAATAAATATAAATATTAATTAAAATAATTAAAAAAGTTATATATCTTCTGAGTAATGTACCCATTGCAGCGTGTTATTTACCTCCCGATGTGTATAACAATTCACAGATGAACTATCGCAGTGTAAGTGTTTGTGTTTTCTCTGCTTTACTATTAGATTTTTACCTCCTCATGAATTGCACAATGTTATTTAGGAATAAAAAATTTAGTCTGAACTCATACTTCAATTTCCCAATTTTAGAAAGGCATTGGTAGAAGACAATTTTTTTTATAAATGAAAATCATGATTGATTATCGTGAATTTTGATTAATAAGAATAATTAAAATTTATTTAGTTAGTCATAAAATTCTAGAAAACGATTAGATATCTTTTCTAACAGTTAATTTTTTTTTATGTTTGATTTTAAAGCTTAATAATAATATATAAAAATATAAAATAATTTTACACAATACATTAATTATAAATTATAGTTATTATCTTTTAACGGATGTAAAACTAATATATGATCTATTTTTTTTTAAATATTATATTTGATTAATTTTAATAAAAATATTATTTTTATGAAAATTTAAAATGAATTTATTTATTTTATTTAAAAAAATATTACTAAGTTGTCATTATTTAAGCATTATAACAAAAAATTCTCATAATAATAAAAAATGAAATTAAAATAATTATCACTATAATTTATTTCTTTATAATATACAAAAGTAAGATTATCAAATTGCCAACGTTCAAAAATTTAAACAAATATAAATTTTTATGATAATTAAATAAGAATTAAATTTAAGATAATTATCCCTGACAACCATTTTTGAAAAATATTATTTTAAATAAGAAATAAATTTAAGAATAATTAAATACATGTAAATTTTATTTATTTTGTATATAAATTATTTTACATTTTCTTATATAAGTTATTTAGTATTCGATCAAAATAATTCATTAGAATAATATGTAAAAAAGATATACGAATAATAATATTTATAAATAATTTATTATAATATTTCATTATATGCAAATTAAGATAAAATTTAAAATAATTTAATAAAAATATAGGTTTGAATAATTTTTTGTAAATTTTTTTTATAAAATTTAAAATTACAAATATGTTGATAAAACTTTTGATATTTTTATTTAACTTTAACATAACAACATTTATCATTCTTTCTATTTCAAATAAATTTTTACTGTTTCTACTAAAATATTTCTTGAATGTTGTAATAATATTCTTAAATAATTTATTAATTAATAACTTGATATTTTTAAAGAATTAAATAATAAAAATATGTAAAAAATACAATGTTTAATATATTAAAAAATTAGAATAATATATTTTATAAAACATTTAGAAAAAATAGATTATTTACTAACGGTAAAACAATTTCACACAATTATCCAATTACATGTCACAATGAATAATAAGATGGTTAATTTTTATAATAATTATTTTAAAATTATGAATAGTTATTAGTAGATGAACATTAAATTCTTTAAAATTGTAACAAATATACTAAAATATTTGTTAATATTTTTATTTTTAAGTATAATTATTTGTCCCATTTAAAATAAATTGTTTCAAAATTTATAATTATATTAAATTAACTAATCAGGATATCATAATTTTTTCTTTTATTAAAACTTTCCTACTAAAAGTACATTTCCGTAAGAAATATTTTTATGAAAGTGTAGATAAAAACTAATCTTGAAAAATATTTTTTCTTAAAAATAGTATATAAAACATTTTTAACTTCAGATTCCTGGAAAATTAAAGAGTTCCCTTCTACCAAATATTTATTTTACTTAAATGTGACAAAAATAATATATCTTAGTATAAAGAAAAGGAAATAGGCAAAACCATCACAAACTATTTTTTACCTTACAAATCAAAAACTATAAGTTATATAATTGAAGTGTTTTATGAATCCATAAATTTATTACGAAAAAGTACTGCAGCATTCTACTTAGTGGATCAAAACTCATTATTAGTAGAATGGGTAACGTTACACTCACTAGTTTTGGATATCGTTACTATTTGGACATTCTCCTCTGCAGAAATGTGCGGGCTGTAAATGACTTGACAAGTAAAATCTTCTCATAAAAGCGTTAAACAACTCCAAACTGAAGCATCACCACTTCTGACACCCTAAAACGTATAATTCTTCTTCTCTAGGTACAATGCAACCCCCACCCCACCCTTCCCCTTTTCTTTTTTCTCCTTAAAGAAAAACGTCAGGTGCTCTCCAAAATGAATCAAGATAGTCCCCACCTAAGCAAAACACGACTGCACCACAACAAGTAACAAAATGTTCAGTATAAACAAGATAATTCATAAGATGACATTAGTGATCCTCAATAAAAATTAAATACATAAGTGTTAATAAAAAAGTTTATCTAAACAAGACCTTGATACTAATAATTCCTATTTTCTAATTAGGGAGAAGCAGACATTTGATTACTTACCTTGGCAGTTCACTTAAAGGCAGAGGGGGGTTTGAGTCTGGTGCAATAAAAATTAAAGGAACTCTTTTGCAGTATATTTCTCAGCTTTGAGTCAGCACAGTTGCGATTGTCTTCCTAGCCTCTTTGCATAACATGTCAGGATCCTTTCCATCAATAGGTTTATGTATAACAACTTTCACGGAGCCTACGTTCACTATACCCTCCTTTCCTGCAGGCATGATTTGACCAGTTCCAATAAGGGTAATTGGTACCACTGGTGCATTTGTTTTTGCAGCAACACTGAAAGCACCCTTCTGCACTTCCCCCCAAGGGAAGTTACATAAAAATTTAAGTTACAGCATAAAGATATTTATTTAAAAAAAAAAAAAACTGAAAATATAAGTTGAAAATAATTCTTCTCAATTTGAATATTGACATTCCGTCATAATCATCATATAAGCTGGGGAGCATGTTCTATTTCTCAGTGACTATTTTTAACAACACAAATTTTAATAATAAAAGTAATGACTGGGTATTATCCTAATTTTCAGTGATAATTTGAATGCGTCATATTTATTATTACTCTCATTTCTATTATCCTTTTTTTTTAATATGTACTTTCTTTGTATTATTATTTGATAATAAATTTCATGCTGAATGAATAACAACATATCTGCACTTGGTGTTAAGCACTCCTGCCCTCGCATTTTCTGTGTCAATCTCAGCACAGTTGCTTTGGCTTACAATGTCCTTGTCCTCCAAGCACGTGCACCAAACACATGGAATTGGATCTCTTTTTAGCGCACAAAAAAACCTTGGCAAAACATATTGAAGTCGTTCATGTTCCTGCTGCTGATCAACGGGCCAATATTCTAACCAAGACTCTCCAGCTCGCTTTTGCTTTTCTCACCTGTGTTTACCTCATTAACAGGCTTCCACCCTCTTAGATTTTGAAATTCCCTTTAATAAACTCTTTAACAAACAACTTGATTTCAAATTTTTAAGTGTTTGGTGGCTCCTGTTTTCCTCTACTTATACCATATAATAAAAATAAGCTTCACTTTAGATCCCAAGAGTGTGTCTTCCTCGGATAGTCTGTTTCACTCACAAAGGTTACAAATGCCTCTCTCCCGCTGGTCAAACCTTCATCTCTAAAGATGTTATTTTCAACGAACACAGGTTCCAATATTCCGTTCTCTTCCCTTCTCATGATCAACCCTCACCCACCTCTACCACCCTACCTACTCTCTCTGTCCTACCTTCTCCTATTACCTCTCCCAATGAGTGATAGGATACTGGATTTTGGCCTAAGCCCAACAAATGGATTGAATATAAAATTAGTTATAATTGTTGATATGGCCAATTAATTAGAGGAGGCAGCACATATATAGGGGAGGACATGGCTAAGGGAATTCATTCAGTATCATTTTTCAGTTAGAACCTTAGAGGTTGGGCAGAGAGACAATCATCTCTTCTCTGAGGGGCAATAGCTCTGGGATTACAAGGAGCTTTTCTTCTATAATACATCTAGTTTTCCAATCAATAATACAATTTTTGTTTCTCTTTAATTCGGGTTCCTATCAATTGGTTCAACCTGCCAGATTTTCGAGTGAATGTTATCGAAGATGGAGGACATGTGGGCTAAGAAGGTGGAGCTGCCAGACTTCGTGGGAATAGACCCCATTGGGGGGATAGATAGAGCTGAAAAGTTCTTTGAGGAGCATGAAATTTACCCATCCGATATGCTGCAACGGGCATTCATGAGCATGGAGGGTGAAAAGCAATGCTTTGGGTTCAATCTTGGTGCCAAGAGGACCTCGTTGCAGACTGGGAGTCATTTTCCATGGCTGTGATTAGAAGATTTAGAGCACAGATGGAGTACTTAGTGGAGAAGCTGATGTTGGGAAGTCAGGAAACAAATCCAGATTCATGGAAAGTGGTAGAAATAAGAGATGAAACAGTGTTAGACGTGGCTGTTTTGATGGGGATGAAGCTCACCATAAGGAATTAGAACCTGAGTCCAAAATGATCATTGATGCAGTGGCAGGAAATATGAAAATGGTAATTGGGGAAAGTCAATGAGAAAATAGAGTAGGAGAAACTTGTAAGCAAAGAAACAAAAACAAGTGGCTGTGGTCGACCCACTCCGCTGGAGCCGCCAGATGCCAGTATACTTGTGGTGGCCAGAATAATCCAAATGACTCAAAGACCGATAGCACATCCAGACAGATTTAGGAATAGTAATGGACGAGACAGAGGAAATAAAAGAAAAATACAAAGGAGATAAACAATGATAACTAAGGTAAATAGGATGAGGATTACAAGTGGAGCGAATACCTTTCCGAAGAGCAATGGGCCAACCAATGTCAGAATCATGGGAAGGTGAGGATGGAAGAGGATTCAATGTGGGGTCAGTTGAGGATAGAGGACATGAATCAAGTGAATCTTCACATACTAGGGTACCCATCTCTTGTTGGAGTATGTCTTGATTATGTGTTTCAAGGGATGACGACTCTGTTGGACTAAGATATGGAATTAGTAGTGCTTGTTGGATAGAGTCACAATCATCTTTGGTGAAGAACATAGTTTCCTCAAAGAATATAACATCAGCTAACATATAGTGTCTTTTTGTAGATGAAGTGTAGCATTTGTATCCTTTTTGAAGACGAGAATATCCAAGAAACACACATTTGATTGCTCTTGCAATGAGTTTATCACGACCTGGAGAGACATCATGAACAAAACATACACAACCAAAGACTTTAGGAGGCACATGATACATTTTATCTTTAGGAAATAAAATTGAATGAGGGATTTGATTCTCAAGTAAGACAGATGACATTCGATTTATTAAAAAACAGGCAGTGAGAATGGCTTCACCCCAATGATTAGTAGGGACATTTGCACTTGAAAGTAAGGTGTGGGTAGTTTCAACCATATGCCTATTTTTTTTCTCAGCTATACCATTTTGTTGAGGAGTACGAGGGCACGTGGATTGATGTAAGATTTCTTTTGAGGACAAATTTCTTTTGTATTATCACTTCTCAATATTTTAATGGTTTTTCCAAATTGATTTTCCACTTCTTCAGAGAAGGACATTAAGATGGACAAAAGTTCAGATCTTTCTTTCATCAAATAGACCCAAGTACATCATGAGTATTCATCAATGAATGTGACGAAGTAGTTAAAACCAAAAGATGATACTCGACTTGGTCCCCAAATATCTGAATGGACAATAGAAAAAGGCAAATTACATCTTTTGTTGACTTGGTTAGGGAAGGTGGATCTGACATATTTGCCTAATTGGCAGGACTCACACTCTAAGGTAGACAGTTTATTGAGACTAGGAATCATTAACTTTAGCTTTGCAAGACTAGGGTGCCCTAAACGATTATGCAAAAGCTTTGGAGATACAGACGCAAAACACAACGTAGAGGGATTGTTGGATAAGTAATAAAGTCCTCTTGATTCATGTCCTTTGCCAATCAGTTGGCCCGTATTCCAGTCCTTCATAACAAAGGAATCAGTATAAAAGGTTACTGAACAATTTAAAGTACGAGTCAATTGACTCAAAGAAATCAAATTGTAGGGACATTTGAGAATGTACAACACAGAGTTTAAACTAATTGATGAGGATAGAGAAACTTGACCAACTCCCCGAGATACCATTTTGGAACCATTGGCTAATGAAATGAAATGAGGAAACTTAGGTGAGGAGATAGAGGAGAATACAAACTCATTACCAGAAATGTGATCTGAAGCACCTGAATTGATTATCCATAGACCTTGACTCCCCATGGACTGGAAAATGCATGCAGTTGAAACACTTGGTGGTGCAGATGATTGGGTGTGACTGTTGGACTTGAGCCTTAGGAACTCTTGATACTCTTCATCTACGATTAATTAAGAACCAATCCTTCCGTTTGAAGGGGTATCACTTGAAGATATATTTGCAGTTTTGTTTGGCCAACCAATCAATCATAACATCTATTTTGTAGGTGTCCTTCTTTTCCATAGTATGAGTAGATAACCCTACCACGACCACCTTTACCATTTCATAATATTCCTCTAGTACCCCGACTACTTCTTCCTCTACCACGAGAGGCTATCATAGCAAAGTTTTCAATAGCGATACCAATAGATCCTTGTGAAATGGAACTAGCAGTGGCCATTTTTACCTTCAAACAGTGAACAGAGGAGGAGAGGTAACAACTCTAAACACTTGCAATAAAAAAAAACAGCAGCACAATAACTTAGATCTACCAACTGCAGTACTTCCCACCAAATATTTGGGAGTTGGAATAGGGAGGAGATGAGCCAACGAACAGAACTGTGGGCTTGTGGCGAAGAACGACAGTCTGACGGTAGCAGACAGTAACGGACAGTGGCAACGACAACGACAGACGACGACTCTCAGTCACTGGATACTGAGACAAAACTTTCTGGCAGCAGTCGGCGGCAAGTGGCAGATGACAGCGGTGGTCAACGGCGGCAGGCGACGAACGGTGGCGATCGGCAGCAGATGGTGGCGGTCGACAGTAGACGCACAGGACACAGACAGAGCAAAAACTCTGCTCTGATACCAAGTTAAACAGACCACTATATTGAACTAAGTAGTATGTGTAATACAATTTCTAATCTCCTCTTTATAGGGTAAACATCTAAGCCTAAGAAAAGGAAATAAGGAAACTATATCAAGAAAATACAGAGAAAATAAAAGTCATATAAAAAAAGATACAGGAAAACGGTAATATATTTAACAGTGTTGTTTCATCCTCATATGAGATCCCTCTCATGCTTTGCATTGTAATACGTTTGTATTGTATACATGTCTTTTCTCATTTCTGTTTAGTCTCAATTAGTGGACTGGGCCCAGCTTACCAGCTGGCCCATAGTCAATACCTATCCCCTATAAATAGGTGGTTCCAATCTGTTGTATCCAACTTTTTAACAGAATCACTAAAATAGTTTTAGTTACATGAATTCTCTGAATTCTATCAACATGGTACCAAAGAAACACCATTGTTAGTAACTTAAGTTGTCACCATTCCTCAGCCGAGTTCCCAAAAATCTAAAAGTTTTTTATTTTTCTTTCTCCATCTCCTGTCTTTTTCCCATGATTCTCTCTATTGTTAATTGAGCACTAACTCCAGCCTTAGCTTTTCTTTCTCCTACTCAAGGGTTTCACACACCCTTCCACCAGTGAGTCAGCATTAGTGCTTGCTTGCCCTTTTCTAGCATATTTTACCCCATCCTGCTGTTTTCCGAATGCGTTTCTCCGCCTTTAGTCCCTCTGATAAATGAATTGACCTTGAAACTGAAGTACTGAACTCAGACGAAGTATTGCCAAATATACACTCCCAGCCACACATTGCTTTTACCTCCTTGGCCATGCAACATTTTAAACAACTCCTTTGACTGCACATCATTAGTCATCTTCACACTGTATTGCCAAATATACTCCCAGCCATCTTCACACTGTATCATCTCTCTAATGCAATGCACATTTTGTTATCTCTACAACAGTCATCTAGTGTTGGATGCCTCATTTTGTTTTGTTGTCTTCCAGCAAAGTTTATGTGGTTTATAGAGAACATTATACAGCTTCAAGTTATTTTCTTTTAGTGGTATTTCACCTCTTGCTATCGGTGAAATATTATATTTTACTTACTTTTTCATCCTTATTTTATACCTTAGTTATTTGTCACAGAATAAAAAACAAGTCACGATCTACAATTGTTTGTGATAGAACACCAATTGAAAAACTAATAAAATATAGCATTGAACACTAAAATCACACACACAGTACAGATAGTTGCTGTCCAAGAGACAGAAGTCTCCTACAGAGAGTATTCTCTGTCCACAAACTGTTAATAACTACACACTTCCTAATTACACAACCTACAATCAGATATATACTCCTAATACATAACTGCCAGTAGTTATTTCCTATGCATAACTGCCATCATGAAGTTTCTAATATAGAACTGCACAAAATTGCTAATACAGAATCCTTATTTCTATCACATATACTCCTAATAATTAACTATCTCCAATCCATTAATGGATCCTTTCCTAACTAACTTGGATCTCAATTCCCATCGTTACTGCTTGCCGAAAAATCAGCCTTGTTCCCAAGGTTGAACATAGGAAATGGGTTCTTCCTCATCACCTTTATCCACTTCAATATCAATTGCTTCCCCAGCTTGATTTAGGGCTTCTATATCTCCCAAAAGTACAAATCTTAATTTTTTCTCTGCACATTTATATAAGTGATGGAACTTTTCTCCACAGTCCACACCTAAAGCATACCCTTGCTTTTCATTTCCATGAATTCTTGGTATGTTATATTGCACGGGTAAATGCTTTTCATGCCAACATTACACCTATCTCCATCCATATTTTGCCCAGAAGATTCTGAACTTGAAAGAAAAATCTGTTAAGTGTATTTCCTGACGTACCCAGTCCAAAAGTTCTGATTTTTTTCATCCATCCAAATTGTTGCTCTCTTCAGATGAGTCAATTACAAAACTTGAAACAGTAATAGGTCCCAATTTGCTTCCTACTATACTTCTCTTCAATAGCCTCACTGCAGTGCTGAAACTGCTATCACCATTCTGCCACCCATAACTACCCACAAGTGCAGGCAGATCTGAAATTTTTGCCTCTATACCCCTGGCCACTTGAATGACCTGAAGCTATGAGATTGAGGTTTGACAGTATGCAGTTTCCATTTAATGTTAATTTGTAAGCCTCCTACAAAATAACCCATGTATTGGTGCTTGGGCAATTTCCTTTCTTCAGACGACAAGAATACAAAAGCTTCTATGCAACCATCAACAGTCCCTGTTTGCTTCAAATCTTTCAACTTTACATAAGGATTTTCAACATTTCTCCCTCCAAAACTTGAAAACAAGGCTATCTTAAATTTTTCCCAAGTCAAAGGTGCCTCAGTTTCTCTTATGTACTATTTGGATTGATGGAATTAGAAAAGGAAGGAAATCATTTCTTTTTAGTTGTTAGGTTAGAGTAAAAAGAGAAGGAAAAGAAATTGGCTAAATTAATAAAAATACAATTTTACCCTTTAAAAATTATAATAGAAAAAGAAAGCACAACTAAAAGAGATTGTTTCTACATTGCCTCTCCATCTCTTTCTCTCTGTTGCTGCAATCACTTCCACCATGTCATTGCTTCTACTTTTTTTTTTTTTGCCACTTTTATTTTCATAGTCCCATTTCTGTTTTGGGCCTCGTCCATGACATTGGAAATTATAGTCTTTAGCAGCTCCCAAATTGGTGAAGAACAGT
The DNA here is from genome assembly GCA_025330945.1 of Mucuna pruriens. Lineage (NCBI taxonomy): Eukaryota > Viridiplantae > Streptophyta > Magnoliopsida > Fabales > Fabaceae > Mucuna > Mucuna pruriens. Next base: position 1,511,662 of record JAENHJ010000116.1, read on the forward strand.
GCCAGACAATGGGGGGTGCTTCAACTTTTGTGGAGAACAAGCTGTAGGAATTTACAGTACTTGCCAAAGAAACATTCTTACAAAGGCACCCATGCCATTATACTTTTATGTAGTCAATTTCAGCCCATTTCACACTAGTATAGGATGGAACTCAAATCACATGGGACCCACTGAAATTCATTGCCCTCCCTGCTGATTTTCAGTCCAAACAAACAATAGAAGAGATATATCTCCACCTTCCTTCCCTCCTCCTTATTTCCACCTTTTCTATTTTCCTCCAAACAGACAGAGTGTTAATAAATTGAACGAATAGATGTTTGACCCTTGTCTGCCATTCAATATTCATCAAAATTGTGATGATAATCTGAACTAGATCCATTTCCTGCAGAATCTCTTTGCAGTTGAATTTTTCATGTTCTTCCTCCACGCATTTGCCGAACACCTCCATTTCAGTCAACACTCAACAGCTTCCAACCTTCAAGTTTTTCCTCCAACAAATCCATGCACCCAGTCACCTTAGTCATGCTGAAATGATGAATTCACTGGCCATGGAAACTTCTCATTAGATCCAGCAGGTTGGACCAAAATGATAGAACATTAATTGATATACTAATAAAATATAAAATTGAACACTGAAATCACATGCAATACAGCAACACACTTGTTGTGATGCACCCTTGGATCCACAATCAAGACCTAGCTTCAAGTAAAACCAAGATTAGCCATGAAATTTGGGAACAAAAAGGAAGAAGAAAACATGAAAATGGAGGAGGAAGAAGATGAAGCTAGCAACTAATTCTTAGAGAATTAGAATATTAGATAAGAGAAGTGAGATTCGCCACAAGCATCATGGAAGCTTGATCAGAATGGAGGTTTCTTGCTCAAGACAAGAGTAGAGAAGAAGCTCTCAAAAAGTACAATGCACATTCAATTCATGTAACTAATTACAAAGAGGGTTTATAACCTTGATCAAGTCCTAATTAAGGTTCCCTAATCCTATTTAAGCTAAACCAACGAAAGCCCAAGCCAAATGGTCCAAAAATGCAAGCCAACTAGTCTCTCGAGCTAGCAATTGAAATGGAGAGGAAAAATAGTGACCAATTAGCAACGGAAAAATTGAGTAGCAAGGAAACAAGACCTAAATGGGCTTTGGCCCAAGGCTAAGCTATCCTACTCAAAATGTACCGAAAATAACATGAAAATACAATGGAAAATAGGTCCTTCCAGCTCTATACATTGCCCTCATGGCAGCTGAACAAGTGGTACAGAACTAGCCCTTCTTGGGCCTCCTCTTGGCCCTTAAGTGTAGCCAACTTGAGTTGCACCTCCTCTTGGATTTTCTTGAGCCTCCCTCATGGGTCCTTCAAGTGCAGGGTTGGCTTCCTCATTCACGCCTCCTTGATGTCCTTGAGTGTGGTCTCTCATATATGCATCATGTTGTCCTAGAGACAAAAGTTTCCTACAAAGAGTATCCTCTGTTCACTACTGCAAATAACTACACACTTCCTAATTCCACAACCTACTATCAAATATATACTCCTAATACATAACTGTTATCATGCAGTTAATTTCTATGCATAACTGTCATCATGCAGTTTCTAATACAGAACTGCTTTCTAATAAAAAATCGCTAATACAAGATCAATTATTCTATACACTCCTAATAATCAACAACCTCAAATCCTTTAATGGATCATTTTCTAAATAACTTGGATCTCAGTGCACACCAGTTTGCTTCTTAAATCATAATTATCTATAAAGATGATAATGATTACAACAGATTTGACACAAACTCACCTTGAATGTGCCTAGTTTTCCATCTTTACTGCGTGTTCCCTCCGGAAAGAAAAAAACAGAGGCTCCTTTCTTAATAAGATCCATGCATCGTTTAAGACAGTCCTATATGTTAAGAAGCAAACAAAACCATGACTTGAAGATTATTGGTATCTTTTTAATCCAAGGGGGAAATAATTTCACAGAAAACACTGGCATCTAATTAAGAAGAACTGGTTAAAATTAACGACAATGATAATAGTGAAAGAATACCAGCTGGCTCCGGCTGTCCATGCGCTTCAAAGGAATGACGCCCAAAAGAAACATCGCCCACCCAATTATTGGATAGAGAAATATCCCAGTCTTGCTTATGAACTTAAAGCTTCTTCCTAAAGTAAGAAGAGTATATATGTCTAGAAAACTCTGGTGATTCGAAACATACACAGCAGGAGTATCTGGAGGTGGCAGATTCTCTAATCCCTCAAACTCAATTTTGAAAAACGGTGCTACAGTCAGCGTAGCCCACACTTTGGCAATAAAATGATGGAACTTCCTTCGATAGCAATCAAACAGGAGCACCAATGGATGTCCAACCAGCATCAGTACAAAAAGAAATATGGCAGAAAAGGCAGTGACAACATAAAAACAAGCTCCTCTGACTTTAGATTCCACATTCAGCTCTGCAATAAAGCAAAGATCAACCAGTGACGAATTAAATCAGCATCCCAGATCAAACATAAATAACAAAATCTAACCAAATAGTACATCTTATGCATACCAGGTAGGGAATAGCCATCTCCAGCAGACCCAGCAGCAGTAAGTTCAGATCTTACAACTACATCTCTGGGGAATTTATTCTGAACATGCAATTTAGGACTAACAGATAGCCACGGCCCATTTTTGTGCTTCTTGGAGATTCCTTGCAAGCTACAATGAGGAGCTATAAAGGAAAAGGAAGTCAAGATAAATAAATAATAAATAAAAATAAATTACAATCAGCCATTTACCATATGTACCAAATACCAATCTTTATACCCGCAACCATGTACCAAGAAGAAACAAACAAACAAATAAACACCAAATAACACCAGATTACAAAAGAATCTTTTTTAATGCATGATATTATTAAGAATGCATAATGAGAGAGGCGCACACACTTACCGTTATGTGAAGCCCGCAAAATTGGGTGTTTATAAGTTGTTGTTCCTCTAAGAGTACAAAACTGCACTATGAATGGATTCAGTCAAACAAAACCAAAAACCAAAAACACAAACACACATATGAACAAACAAAAGAAGAGAAAGAATGGTGAGAATTACGTACGAGGGTGGAAGAGGATCCCACTAGCGCCAAGAATCTGGCTTCTTTGTGACCTACAATGGAAAAGAAGGGAAGCAAATCAGTGAAAAAAATAACAAAGTGAAGAGTTAGAGATAGAAAGAAAAGAAGTTAGGACTAACAGAGAAAGAGACGGTGGATTGGAGAAGGGGAAGAGAGAGGAGTAACTTCCATGGCATGGAAATGGGTGGATAATGACGAATTGCTTAGGGTTTGGTTTGTGCTTTACGAATTTGGTGTCGCAAATTTCAAGGTACCTTCTCGTTCTCGTTCCTCCAAGCTTTATCTTTTGTTTCATTCACTTCGCTTTGATTCGCTTCGTTCCATGGAAGTATGCGTTTTTGTCACTCTTCCTTCAGCTTATTTTGTCGCGTTATTACTTACTTGCTTCCTATTTTACTTTTTAACTAAAATTTTCGTCCCCATTGAGTCGTTTTTATCTTACCTTTAATATAAATAAAAACTAGGTATTTATTTTTATCGAATAAATATTTATTTTTATCGAATAAATATTTATTTTGTATAATTAAAATTTATAATAAATAAATAATTTTAAATATAAATTATATTTTAAATTTATAATAATTAATTAAAATTATAATATAAGATTAATTTTAATTATTAATAATGTAATATTCATAAATAAAATTATTGAGTTATAAATTTATTTTCAACTATCAATTTTTTCAAATTAACTTTCATTATGATGTTGTGTTTTTCTCTGGTAAATGTCATAATGTCACAATTAATATTTTAAAAATTGGCTCAAATTGACCAATTGAACTGTTCGGTCAAGAATTAAAGGCATAATAAATTTGATTAGTACAAATTGCATGATTTTGAACAAATCGAGTACTATTTCTAGATTGCACGCACATTGTTCTATGTTTGGCTACATGGTTTTCGAGACAATGGTTCAGTCTGAACCAAGTTCTACATCAAAGGCTATTGCATGTTGTTCCATGTCTAGGACATGGTTCTCCAAAGTGCTCCAAGTTGGTTCTCCTGCATTGCTCTAAGCCTCCAATACACTTGGTGGAGGAAATTATAAAAAATTTACACCATAGGAATCAAACCCACACTCCATACATGTTATGAATATGGTGGGGCAATGTCAAAACCACCAAAAAAGCTTGAAGAACATGGATACCACTATCTTAGAAGGTCTTTTGACAAAATGCAGGTTAAGGAAACTATCAGAAAGAAGTGCATAAAGAGTTGGGCCTCCTTAAGGGTCAGGGAGGGCCCAATAGTGACAACACTTTTGTATACTTTCTTAGAGTGTAACTTTGATCCTCTATGAACTTATTTATAACATTTAAACTACTATTCTTAAGTGGAAATTGCTTGTAATAAACTTTAGTGGACTTCTCATTTGGCTAGGAAGCCCAAACTAGTCATTTCTGCTTCGTGACCGAATTTTTGGTCACTATTTGCCTAGTCTCCTTTAGCTTACTTTTTAGGAGGAGTTTTGGGTTTTAGGCCTTTAGGATTAGTCTTAGGATTAAATGAAGCTACTTAATCATGATTAATGTAGCTTGTATAAGGCTTGAATGTAATTAGCTTAATGACTTTTACCTTGGAATGAAACTCATTATGCAAGCAATTTAAGAGTTATCTCTCCCTTGTCTTAAACAAGAACCATTCTCATCAAACTCATATAGAGCTTGTAGTGAATCTCACTCATTCTTATATCCTTGAGGATTAGTGGCGAGTTCTTCATCACTTTTTAATCCACATCTTCGATTTCTTCTTTCAATTTTGTTCCTAAATTGTAGTTCAATTTTCAAATGGAATTTATAACTAGTTGTTTGTGGATCCTTGGGTTTATTATCGCATGGTATCTACGGCTTGCCTACAACATCTAATGCAACAATTGAAGGTTTGAATTAAGCTTCAATGGTGTTTTCCCTCCAAATTGCCACGCTACCTACAAATAGGTTTTCTTGAATTTGTACTTGATTCAATCTTTGTTAGGTTTTGTTTCGCTAACCTTTTGGCTTCCATTTTTCTTGCCTACAACATCTAGTGCAACAATTGAAGGTTTGAATTAAGCTTAAATGGTGTTTTTCCTCCAAATTGGCGCGTTACCTACAAGTAGGTTTTCTTGAATTTGTGCTTGATTCAATCTTTGTTAGATTTTGTTTCCCTAACCTTTCGACTTCCATTTTCACACAAAACTTCACCAAAAAAGTGTTGCAATGTTTTTTTTCCAGCAATTTTTCAATTATAGGATTGCACTTTGATCCATGTCTTTTTTTTTTATTTCTTGAGTTTTTGTTGAATCCTTTCATAAGGTTTTGTTCCCCTTTGTGCTTGTGAACATTTTTCTGGTTTTAGTTTCTTGAAATTCCATGGAAATTTTTTTGTTGTTCTTCATGTTTTTGATAGATTCTTAAAAGATTCCTTGTTTGATTCTTGTGAACATTAGGATAGAAGTCTTATGATGTTTCATAGTAGCCTGTTTTGATGTGAATCTATCCTAGAGTATGTGCCTTGCATTGTTCATGAAAAATTGCTAAAGAAACTTATTAAATAAAAAAAAAGTGTTGCACTTATATTTCTTGATTGCTCACCATGTTGATAAAATGTTTAATTGAACTTGTGCTTATTTTTAGCCTTGTTTGAGAGGAAATTTGTGGTGAGTTCTTGAAGAAAAAATAATGAGAAATCTTGTGGATCAAAAAGAGTGTGAAAAGTACTATACCTATATGTTATGAGTTGTCACCATGTAAATGATAAAATGTTGAATTGAACCTTTGCTTGTTCAAAGGCTTATTAGAAGAATTTTTGTGGTGTGTTTATGAAAAAAAAGTGTGAACCATTGTGGACCAAAGAATTGTGAAAAAAGATTATAAACGTGAAAAGAAAAGTGATTAATGACAAGAACAAGTGTTGGAAAAATAGAGAAAAGCTACACAAAAGCAAAATAAGAAAAGAAAAATAAGTATTATATGATCCAAAAGAAAAGAGTAGTGCACCCAAATTTTCTAGAACTCAACTAGCATGTTTTGGTGACTTTAATATGAATTTCCTTGAATCCTTTTGCATAAACCGAATGCATATATGAGTATGCCCTGCAATTTTGTTTAGTTTCTTATTCCTTTTGAGTTTTTCGTATTGTCTCATTACTATTCATCCAGTTTAACTTTTGTTCTTGTGCTTTTTTGCTTGTCTTCTTTGGCTTCTTTAGTTTTTTCCTAGAGTTTTCTTTCCTTGACCTTCGTAAGTATGATTGAGATTTGTTCCTATTTCAAAAGTACCTAGTTGTTTGATTAATAGATATTGATTATTGTACAAGCTTAAGCTAAAAATGAGTGGAAAATGCTAGAGTGGACACTAGAGAAAAAACCTTTAAAGTGTGATATAGTGTTTAGTGTAAACACTTAGGAGTAATAAGCTTGCCTTGCACTTTTTGGTTACTTTGTTGTCTTATTTCCTTTAGATAAAATGTCAGGTTGTGAGGGAGATACAATAGGAGATTCTAGTGAGGAATTTGAGAATCATTCACCAAAAACTAGAATGATGATAAAACAAATTAAGAGGTTAGAAGCTAAGATAGGAGAGAGGTTGGAGAGGGTGAAAAGGGAGAATAGAGAGGACCTATATTTGGTGAAGAAGGACACTCAAAGTGTTAATGATAAGGTAGAGGCCTTAAGTAGAGAAAGAGATGAGCATAAGGGACCCTTCATGCATGAGAGTAAGAGAAGTCATGATGAGGGCATGTGAATATGTTTTCTAGGCTTTTAGAAGTGAAAGGAACGATAGGCAAGAGAGACATGGAAGACATAGGAGAGTTAAAGATAAGCTTGGGAGAGAGAAAATGGATGGTATGAAGTGTAAGATCCCTCCATTCCTAGGAGAGAGCAAGCCATATTCTTGTCTAGATTAGAGATGAAGGTTGAGCAAATATTTGAGTGCTTTGATTTTAATAAGAGGATGAACATTTACCTAGTCACTTTGGAATTTAGTGGCTATGCCTTTGTTTGGTGGAATCAAGTACTTTGTGACATTAGGAGGATGAGGAGGCCTATTGTGGAGACATGGTCCAAATTGAAGAAAGACTTAAGGGGAAGGTTTATGCCTTCCTATTATGCTAGATACTTATATATAAGCTACAAAGGTTATATAAAGGGTCTAAGAGTGTATAAGAGTACCACAAGGAAATGGAGCTATGTTTAATAAGGGCTCAAGTAGAGGAGTCACAAGAGACCACCATGGCTAGGTTCCTCCATGGCCTTAATAGGGAGATACAAGACATAGCAGAGTTACATCATTACCACTCCTTGGAAGACTTAATCCACCAAACTACCAAGGTGGAGTTGCAACTCAAGAGGAAGATAACATCTAGGAAGCCTTATCCTAGTTCTAATTGGAAGGGTAAAGAAAAAGAGAGACCTAGAAAGGACAAGAGTTCTAAGAAGGGGAGTGAGCCCTTGCATGGTCGAAAGAAAGAGAAAGCACCACCCACCCCCTAATTCTTCTAAATCAAGCAAAATTAAGTGCTTTAAGTGCTTAAGAAAAGGCCACATTGCCTCCCAATGTCCTAATAGGAGAACCATGATCTTGAGATAGAATGAAGATGTGGAGAGTGAGAGCTGATAAGAGGAATTTTCTTCCTTAAGTGAGGTAGAGTCCTTTAATGAAAAGTCCCATTATGAGGGAGACCTTCTCATGGTGAGGAGGTTAATGAGTAACCTAGTGGGGAGAAACCGAGGACCCAAAGAGAAAATATTTTCCACTCTAGGTGCCTTATTTTGGGAAAGCTATGCTCCATCATAATAGATGATGGAAGCAGTGTGAATGTAGCTAGCCTTAGGCTAGTAGAAAAGTTGTCTATCCTTACCTTTCCTCACCCCAAATCTTGTAAGTTACAATGATTTAGTGAAAGAGAGGAGTTAGTGGTGGACAAACAAATGACCTTGGCCTTCACCTTAGGAAACTACAAGGATGAAGTGATGTGTGATGTGGTTCCCATGGAAGCCATACACATTTTGTTGGGAAAGCCTTGGCAATATGATAAGAGGGTGACCCATGATGGGGATACCAGTAGATTTTCATTTGAACATATGGGACATAAGATAGTCCTCAAACCTTTATCTCCAAAGGAAGTGTATGAGGATCAAATAAAAGTGAAGGCAAAAAGAGAGGAAGAAAAGAAAGAAAGAGTGAAGGTCGAAAAGGCCAAAGAAAAAGAAACAAAGAAGAAAAGAGAGAAAAACAAGAGTGTTAGAGAAAATAAAGAGCTAAAAGGTGAGAAAAGTGAAAGAGGGAAAAAGAAAATAAAGATTGGAAAAAAGCAAGACAAAAGTGAGAAAGAAGAGTCCTTACTAGTGAGTAGGAAGGAAGTGAGGAGAGTGATCTTAGTTAGGAGAGAGCCTTTATAGTTAATGCCTACTAACATGTGCTTAAGTGTTTCTTCTCTCTTGATTAATATGCCTACAGGTTTTGGTTCTATGCTATAGGAGTTCAAGGACGTTTTCCCAAAATATGTGCCTTACGGGTTGCCACTCTTTGAGGCTATTAAACATCCTATTGACTTGACTCTTGGAGCAACCTTACCTAGTAAGGCTTCATATATAGCCAATCTTGAGGAGTCTAAGGAGATTCAAAGTCAAGTTGGCAAGTTGATTAAAAAATGACAGGTAAGAGAGAGCATAAGCCCTTATGCCATACTTGTAATTCTTGTGCCTAAAAAGGATGACACATGGAGAATGTACATGAACTATAAACATATTAATAATATACTATTAGATATAAACACCACACTCCTCCATTTGGATGACTTGTTGGATGCATGATTCAAATGTGTTTTCCAAAATTGATTTGAGAAGTGAATACCATCAAATAAGGATGAGAGAGGGACAAGTGGAAAACGACTTTCAAGACCAAGTTTGGTCTATAGGAGTGGTTGGTCATGTCCTTTGGCTTGACTAATGCCCCAAGTACTTTTATAAGGTTGATGAACCATGTCTTGAGAAGCCTCATTGGCAAATGTGTAGTTGTTTACTTTGATGATATCTTGATATACTCTACTTGTGTAATTATCATATCTTGCATGTTAGAAGTGTTCTTGAAATTATTAAGAAAAAATCTTTGTATGCTAACTTAGAGAAATGTACCTTTTACACTAATAAGGTTATTTTCTTGGGCTATGTTGTTGGCTCCCATGGAGTAAAGTTGACGAGGAGAAGGTGAAGGGCATCCAAGAATGGCCAACACCAAAAAATCATGAGTGATGTGAAGAGTTTCCATGGGCTTGCAAGATTCTATAGGAGGTTTGTGAAGGATTTTAGTACACTTACAACTCCCTTCAATAAAGTTATTAAAAAAAAGTGTTGGCATTAAGTGGGAAGAAATCCAAAAGAGAGCTTTTCAAGCCTTGAAGGATAGACTCACTTATGCCTTCATCTTAGTACTCCCAAACTTCACTACATCTTTTGAGTTGGAGTGTGATGTCTCTAATGTGGGTACATAGGCTATTTTATTGCAAGAAGGGCACCCCATTGCATACTTTAGTGAAAAAATTAAAGGTGCCTAACTCAATTATTCCACCTATGGCATAAAGTTCTATGCTCTTATGAGGGCCTTACATATTTGACAACATTACTTGTTGCCCAAGGAGTTTGTGATCCATAGTGATCATGAATCCCTCAAACATTTGAGAGACCAAGGTAAATTAAATAAAAGGCATGTCAAATAGAATTCTTAGAATAATTCCCTTATGTCATTAAGCATAAGCAAGGTAAAATGAATATAGTGGTAGATGCTCTTTCTAGGAGATATTCATTGATTACAATGCTTGAAACTACAATGCTTGATCTTGAATGTCTTAAGGAATTGTATGAAAATGATGTTGACTTTGGTGAGGACTTTTCCCTGTGTGCTAATTTGGCCAATGGAAGCTACTTTAGACATGATGACTTTTTATTTAAAGAAAAGAGGTAATGTATGCCTATGAGTCCCATCAGAGAATTACTAGTGAAGGAGACACATGAAGATGGCCTAATGGGTCACTTAGAGGAACTTAAGACTTATGAGGTTGTAGATAGGTTTTCAAAGATGGCCTATTTCATCCCCTGCAAATAAGGTAGATGATGCTTGTCATGTGGCCAATTTTTCTTTAAGGAGGTTATGAGATTACATGGTCTACCTAAGACCATAGTTTTGGATATGGACTTCAGGTTCCTTGGACATTTTTGGAGAACCTTATGAAGTAAGCTTGGCACTAAGTTACTCTTTTCTACCACTTATCATCCACAAATAGATGGACAAACCAAAGTGGTAAATAGAATCTTATCCCAACTCCTTATATGTTTTATAAGGAGGAATTTGAGATCTTGGGAAGAATGGCTACCACATATTGAATTTCTTAATTCTACTATTTCTCATTCTCCTTTTGAGTTGGTGTATGGCTTGAATCCCTAGTCCCCACTTGATTTGTTGCCTTTACCTAATGTGTCTTCTATGATGAATGATGATGAGATTTTTCTAAAGTCCAATTTGTTAAAAAGTTAAATGAGAAGACTTAGTTACATATGGAAAAGAAAGGGGAACAATATGCTAAACAATCAAATAAGGGAATTAAGGTAAGGATTTTCAAGGAAGGTGACCTAATTTAGGTTCACTTGAGAAAATAAATGTTCCTTAATTTAAGGAAGTCTAAGATCCTCCTAAGAAGGGATGAACCTTTAAAAATTATAGAAAAAATTGATAATGCTTATAAAGTTGATATTCTCTAAGAGTATAGGGGAAGTAATTGTTTCAATGTGGCTCACTTATCCCCTTTTGATGTAAGTACTCAAGCACCAAATTTGAGGTCAAATTCCCTTTAAGAAAAAGAGGATGATATGAATATGGTGCAACAATGTCAAAACCAATAAAAAGGCTTGAAGAAAAAGGAGACCACTGTCTTGGAAGGTCCTATGACAAGATGGAGGCTAAGGAAACTACAAGAAGAAGTATATAAAGAGTCGGAACTCCTTAAGGGCCAAGGAGGGTCCAATAGTGGACACACTTTGTATACTTTCTTAGAGTGTAACTTTGATTCTTTATGAATTTATTTTCTAACATTTAAACCACTATTCTTAAGTGGTAATTGCTTGTAATAAATCATAGTGGGATTCCCATTGGGCTAGGAAGCCCAAATTAGTCATTTTTCACATAGTGACCAAATTTTTTGTCACCATTTGCCTAGTCTCCTTTAGCTTATGTTTTTAGGAGGAGGTTTGGGCCTTGTTTTTTGGGCCTTTAGAATTAGATTAAGCTACTGAATCATGATTAGAGTAACCTATATAAGGATTGAAAGTAAATAAATTGATCACTTTTACCTTGGGCAAGTAATTTGAGAGTTTTCTCTTCCTTGTCTTGAACAAGAACCATTCTCATTAAACTCCCATGAAGCTTGTGGCAAATCTCACTCATTCTTATCTAATCCTTAGGGATTAGTGGCAAATTCTCCATCTATCTCTAATTCACATATTTAATTTCTTCTTTCAATTTTGTTCCTAAATTCTAGAATCAAAAAGGTAGAGAAGAAAAACATCATAGTCAAAAAGAAAAAAAATAAAAGAAAAGATAGGAAATTAGGGATTTGGAAGAGGTGGTGGTGGGTGTTGGCTAAGGATTTTGGAGAACATATCTAATGGAAGGCTTTATTACCAATGATGGAGTGAAGTATTGTACTTTAAGTTCTACATTGGCAGCAATGAGCTTGCTCATGAGGTGAGCTTCAAGGTTTGTAGAGAAACCAGGAGTGAGGGCGATAGGGCACTTTTGAGGCACTTAATAGTGAATTACATTGTACATATCTGACATTTTTTACAGTTAATATTGACACATTTGTTAAGTCTTGGGTCATTGGACCCAATTGAACTTAATTGCTAATCTTTGCTTATTTTTGGATTTAATTCTCATTATGATGTTGTTGTCTTCTGTAGGACATATATGGAGCTACAGACCTCCAAATTGAACAATCTTGGTGGCTCTAGAAAGCTAAGATAAAGATATAAAACTTTTCTCTTTTAGGTTCAACCTAGTGTGACCTTATTTAGTATCTAAAGTCAGCTTGAAGTTGCAGCCTCTACACCCATTCTATTAGGCCTTCCTTTGTATATTTTGGCCCAATTTTGGAACTTTTGTTTTGGGTTGAAAAAACCTTTTGTCCAGAACACTTTGCTTAGAATTCAAAGTATGTATTAGTTAGTTTTGGTTAGTTAGAATTCGGTTAGATACTTTAGAGACTTTTCACACTTAGTTTTTGAGGTTTCTTGTATCATAAGTTTCGTCTCTATTCTCTCTTCTCTTCTAGATTTTCTTTGCACTTGTGCTGCAATTTTCATGGTGATTGCCATGGAAGGCTAGACTCTCTCATCAATTTAAGGTTCCATGATTGTGGTTAGGTTTGAGTTCTTGAATCTTTCTTATGCAAATTCTGTTATGCTTCTCTTTTCTTTCCAATTCTTGACCCATTTTCATGATTATGATTTTGCTTGAAGTTTTGCATTGTGTTAGGTTATGATTGATTAATCCAATCTAATCAAGGATAGGTAATAAATTGATCACCCAAATCAACTAATTAAGCACTTGAATCCATGTTAATTAAGGACTACGATTGTAATCTCAATTTGTATGGACGGATGTTAGATGATTGTCTAATGAATATTGAGTTGATATGAATTTTCACCCTTATGAGAACCATGATAAAAGAACTACATGATTGGATCCTTGGGTTGATGTTTCACAATCTTGTTACATTCTATTTTTGTTCTGTATAATCTGTTCTTTACACACTTAATTATGCATAATTTGTTCTATGCATACAAACCCCCTTTTACATTCAATTTGGTTTCGGTTCAACAGGCATTACAAGATTGTTTCCTTGAGAAGCTTTACCTACTTTAGCTACTACACTGCAAATATAAGGGGTATCTAATGGTTTTGATATTGTTTTGATAACATTATCATAGGGCGTCCAATGGGTTGAACTTCAAATCTTTGGGAAAGATTTGAATTTGAATGGACTCAGGTATCTTGCTTCCGCAAAGGGATTCTCATTCTTCCTTAAGAGGGATGAAATGTTGTTAAACTTTAGGGTGATGAACATTGATGGAGGTAGGTTTGTTAAGGTTAGGATATATTTTTCTTTATGTATGGGTTAAGGGTAAAGCAACACAAAGAGGGACAAGGTCATTTGAGATTTGGCTAGGAGGTAGAGGGGTAGGCTATGGAGGTGTGAATGTGGCTAAATATGGGAAGGATGGTGGAGGAACTGGTTCATAGGTATATATAGGTAAAGGGTATGTTGGTCTTTATGGTAAAGGCTTTGGTTCAAGTTTCTTTAAGAAAAGAATAATCCATTCTTTTCTTAGTTGAGAAGTAGGGTCAACTTGAGTAGAGGTGGTGTCCAAAGGCATTTGGACAATACAATGAACTGGTGAAGGAGGGCTAAGGTGTAAAAAAGGTGAAGTTTTAGGTCAGGTTGAGGTGTTTGGTTTTCTGGTGTTTTTTATCTAATGATTGAGAGGGGGTGTCCAATAGGGTAATTGGTTCAAATTGAATATTTTGTGAAGGTGGGATAGGAGAGGGCGGTACTGTGAAGAAGGTTTGGGATTGTGATGGTGATGTATAGTTTTGAAGTGTTTACCTTTGGGAAAGGCTTGGATTGGAAGGTTTTGTGCCATGTGGTTCTTCAGTAAGTTCTTTCCTCTTGGTCTTTGTGACTAAGGTAGCACCATCATCATCCTCTTCTTCAACCACAAGAGATGGTTTGACTTCAGCAACCACCTTTTCTTTATTATCAGAGATAGGAAGGACTAGTTTCCTCTTCTTTACTAAAGCTCTAGTGTTCTTTGGAGCTTGAGCCAAGCATTTGGACATTAACCTTTTGGACTGTGTAGAGGTTACAACTAACTTTGCTTTTGTTGGTTTGATGTTAGTAAATGGTGTTTTTAGCTATAAAGTATCTATATTCATGGGAGCAATGTTGTTTCTCCAAAATTTTTGTTGCGTAGAAAGGGACATATTTTGCCTGTTTTGATGAAGGCACAAAGTAGAAAGTCTCAAGCACTTACTTATCCTAAAAGATCTTGGTGATCGGTGTTAAGTGGGTCATGTGGTTCTTCTTTTTTCCTTTTCTTTTCAGATTCATCCTTAATTGAGCAAAGAGCAGACTTGGGAGATGATATGGAAGAAGGCAAAAAGTTATATGTCTGATAAATTGTCCTTCGATCTAGCCTTGTGAAGAATCCCCTTGTTTTACATTTGTTGAAAGATGTAAGCTTTATCATGCATCTTGTTCAATGCACAAGGAATTTCTGTGTCTGGTCTAAGAAGAGCATCTTTTATAGTAGGCATGCCACCATAGGCACTTTCCCAACCATATTCATACACCTTCCCTATTCATTCACACCACGTTGTAGTGGTTATGGTAGGAATATCCACTCGAACTTCCATATTAAGAACCTTACCAATGAAGGATTTAGTCCAAAACTCTCTAATAAGCTTTGGACAAACCCCTTATTCGTGGTTGAAAAATGATAGAATCCCAAAAGTAGTCAACTCTAGGGTGAGGTCATTTCCCATTTTAGCAAAGGTAGGAATATAAAAGAAATATTTTGTATACACCACCATATCATTTGGGTTGGAGGTTCTATCTTCAATAGAAGTAGCCAAAAGGTCAAGGTTATGTGGGTCAATGTTTTGGGCCATTTGTGAGGGCAAAGAGTGGGTTTGAGTGAAATCAAGAAGAGAGTAAGAGAGATTTTGAGGTGGTTTTTGCAAGCACAAATAAAATAAGAAAAGCTTTGTGAAAGATATTGATTGAATGTAACCCTTTTATAGCTAACAGTAATAAAAAAAATGCATTTATGGTGAAAACATAGCCATTAGAGATTTTACAATGATCAAAAAGATGTTACACGAAATAGAGGGTTAAAGCAGATTGACTCAATAAATAAAAGAGAAAGTTACATATATGCAAGCATGGTATGGATGCACATGCAATGGACGCTGATCTATTGGACGCATGAGTTGCATAAACTTTAAATTTCATTCCATTATGAATATCATACCAAGTAGATTTCTGATATGAATTAACTTATCTTTAGGAAGGGATTTTTGTAAAGATATAAACTAGCTATTTATCATTGCTGATGAATTTCAAATCTAAAATCCCTTTCTGAACATAATCTCTAATGAAATTATATGTAATTTCTACGTGCTTAGCTCTAGAAAGTAAAATTGGATTTTTAAAGAGATTTATAGTAGTAGCATTATCACAAAGTAAAGAGATGTTACTCTCAAAGATGTCATAGCCCTCAAGCTTATGTTTGATCCATAGAAGCTGAGAGCAACAATGCGCAATTGATATGTCTTCTTCTTTTATTGTGGAGAGGGAACCTTGTCTTTTGCTTGCCTAAGATACTAGATTTGCTCCAATGAAGTGGCATCCTCTACTAGTGCTTTTTCTTTCAATTCTATCTTCAACAAAATTAGCATCATTGTAGCCTTTTAACTTGTACTCATCAGATTTCTTAAACCACATACCAAGATTAGTAGTACCTTTAAGATATATGAAAATATGTTTGATTGTAGTGAGGTGTGATTCTCTAGGATTAGCTTGAAACCATGCACACAAACATACAATTAACATAATATTAGGTCTAGATGCAATTAAATAAAGGAGAGAGCCAATCATACCTCTATGTGAAGTTTCGTCTATCTTTTCATTTGACTCATCTACAGTTAAGATGGATGTTGGGTGCATGGCAATAGACAAACTTTTACAATTTTCAAGAATTAAACTTCTTGAGTAACTTTTTTACATACTTTGTTTGATGGATGTAGATTCTATCTTTTGCTTGTTTAATTTGAAGTCCTAGGAAGAACTTCAATTCTCCCATCATGCTCATTTCGAATTCTTTCTACATAAGCTCAGAGAATTCTCCACAGAAAGTTTCATTATTAGCACCAAATATAATGTCATCCACATATATTTGCTAATTATAAAATATGAATTGTAGTTCTTGTGAAAAGAGTAGTGTCTACTTTTCCTCTTTCAAAATCGTTTGACATAAGAAAAAAACTAAATTTCTCATACCAAGCACGAAGTGCTTGCTTGAGTCCATAGAGAGCCTTTTGTAATTTGAAAACATGATTAGAAAAAGTATCACTCTCAAAACTAGGAGGTTGTTTCACATAAACTTTCATTTATTATGTCATTAAGAAAAACACATTTGACATCCATTTAATGTAATCTCATATGATTATGAGCTGAAAAGGATAACAAATTGTGTATGACTTCTAATCTAGCAAGAGGAGCAAAAGTTACTGTAAAGTTTGTTCACTCCTACTAAGAATAGCCTTGAGCTACTAATCTGGCTTTGTTTTTTACAACCTTAACATTTTCATCTAATTTGTTTTTGAAAATCCATTTTGTTCCAATAATGGAATTGTCCTTGGGTGGAGATACTAGTTTCCATAAGTCATTATTCTTAAATTGATTCAATTCCTCTTGCATGGCTTTGATCCAACCTTCGTCCAAAAGAGCATCCTCTATGCTTTTGGGCTCAACTTCAGATAGAAGAGCAACTTGAGCATTATCTTTGAAGGTAGATTTGGTTATGAATCTATCTTGAACATTCCAAGGATCTGCTACTGTGGATGATAGGTTTTCATCTGCTAGTTCCTTGAAGATGGTTTAATTTTGTCTTCTTTTATATTTTCGTCCAAACCAGATTCTTTGGATGGCATGTGTAAATCTTCTAGATTGAGATCTACAATAGAATCATTTAACTATGATAATTCTTTATCAGGCTCACAGTCATTCAATCTTACGTGGATGGATTCCTTAACAGTTAAAGTCCTAGAGTTATACACTTGTATGCTTTAGACACATTTAAGTATCCTAAGAATGTTCCTTTCTCTAACTTAGGATCAAACTTTCCCAAGTTATTCTTAGTGTTCAGAATGAAACTTTCACATTCAAAAAGGGTGAATATGATATGTTGGGTTGTCTACCCTTCCATAGTTCATAGGGAGTGTTTTTCAAAATGGGTCTAATATATATTTTGTTTTGTAAATAACAGGTTGTATTAATAGCTTCTGCCAGGAGGAACTTTAGGGAGTTAAAATCATTCAACATGGTTCTTGCGATCTCTTAAAGAGATATGTTTTTCCTTTCAACAAAACCATTTTGTTGAGGCATTCTTTAACAGGAAAAATTATGAAGAATACCTTGTTCTTCATAAAACCTTTGAAAGTTTTTATTTCAAATTCTCCCTTATCACTTATGAAAAAGGCAATGTTAATACTTTTTGTTTTAAACTCTTTTACAGAATATAGAGAAGACTTTGAATGACCCATCCTTGTAGGTGAGAAACATAACCATTTCCATCTAGAATAGTCATCAACCACAACTAGTCCATAATGTTTTTCACTCATAGAGACAATTTTGGTAGGACCAAAGAAATCAATGTGTAACAACTCTAGTGGTAAAGAAGTTGAAATAATGTTTTTGGACTCAAAAGATCCTCTAACTTGTTTCCCTTTCTGACATACATCACATAACAGATTAGTCTTGTACACAATTGGAAGTCCTCTTACAAGGTTATGCTTTTTCATCTTTGAGATAAGCCTCAAGCTTACATGTCCAAGTTTCTTGTACGAAATTCATTGATCATTGTATATGGACACTAGGCAAGTTACATATTTCTTTGTTAGGTTAGTCAGATTAATCTTATAAAGATTGTTCTGTCACTTTGTAGAAAATATTATTGAACCATTTTAGTTTTTGACTATGCATTCTCCTTTGTTAAAGTATACATCATATCCACTATCACATAATTAACTTATTCTCACTAGATTGTGCTTTAATCCTTCAACAAACAAAACATTATCAATAGAGGGAAAAAGATGCTTACCGATCCTTCCAACCCAACTATTTTACCTTTTTTATTACCTTTAAAGGTAACCTATCCTTTTGTCTTGAGCTTGAGGTCTTAGAACATAGACCTTTCTCCCATCATGTGAGATGAGTAGCCATTGTCTAGGTACCATGATATGTGTCTCTTTCTTGGTGTCAAGAAAATTTGCAACATGAATAATCACATTCTTAGGTACCCAATTTCTATTGGGTCCTTTCTTGTTAGTTTTAGAATGTTTGGATGGTCCTTTTGGACACTCTACATTCATAGGACAGGTGTCCAAACTTTGTACCATTTAAATAATGAGCATTTTATTCATTGACAAACTTTGCTAGACTTTCTTATCATAACCTAAGTCAATTTTGTCATATGGATATCTGTTATGTTTAAGCACCTTTTTCAAATTTTTAGATCCATTGACAAACTTTGCTAAACTTTGTCTAAGGTAAATGACTTCTTTTTGAGGTTGTTCATTCACTTTAGAAGTGTTGGCTTTAGATAAGTCCTTGGTCTTTTCTTCTTACAAATTTTCATTCTCTTTCTTTAGAAAATTATTTTCTTTTTCAAATCTTTGTATCATATTGAAAGATTTGAACAATTTGAGATAAGTTCTTGAGAAGCTATTTGAAGACAATTTAAATAATTAAATATTACCTTTTCGTTGTCTTCATCTTCAAAGGTGGTATCTACCATTAAGTAAAGGTTTACTTCTTCATTTTCTTTTGATGAAGATAGATCAAGAGTCTCCCATGTTTCCATGAGACCTTTCTTTTTCTTGAAGGAGGGCTTCTTTTTCTCCTTCTCTTTTTCTTTTTCCAAGCTAGGACAGTTAGACTTGAAATGCCCTAGCTTCTTGCATTCATAACACCCACTTAACTTTTATATTTATCTTCTTTGGTGTACTTCTTGGTGTTGTTCTTTCATCTGGATCCTCTTTTCTGTTTCTACATAGAGTGGATCTTTCTTGAGATAAAAGAAAGTTCATCCTCATTAGAACATTCTTCTTCTGAAGCTTCTTCACAAGACTCCTCCACTTGGAAGGCTTTAGACGATGAGCCTTTCTAAGACTTTTGTGCTTTGAGGGATATGAACTTCCCTTTTTTTTGTCCTTCATCTTTGTTTAGTTCAATCTCGTGAACCTTGAGCGTACTAAGAAGTTCTTCCAAAGGAAGTTTCATGAGATATTTGGACACTCTGAGAGTTGTAACATGTGGTCTCTACTATCTAGGCAAACTTTGTAATATTTTCGTTATATGATCACAATTATCATAAGTTTTTCCTAAAGACCTTATATTATTGATAATAGTTTGGAATCGTCCAAACATTTGATCAATGCTTTCATGATTTTCCATTTTAAATAATTCATATTGATGAAAAAACATGATTATCTTAGAGTCTTTTACCTAAGATGTACCTTCATATGCTAGAGCCAATGTGTCCTACATCTCTTTTGACGACTTGTAACTATGAACTTTTTCATATCTTGCTTTTGTTAAGGCACACATAAGAAAGTTTCTCGCTTTAGAATTTAATAGGTACCTTGTTTTTTGTTCGTCATTCCATGATGATCTTGGAATTTATGTTCCATCTTTGTCAATGGGAATGTATTGACCATTCTTTACTACATCCCACATGTTAATATATATGCATCAAAGAATGCAATTATTCTTTGTTTCCAGTAGTTGTAGTTCTGACCTTTGAATAGAGGAGGTATATTGACAACATGTCTTTCATTTTCCATGGCTTTAAGGATCTTTTTCCCTGTACCGTTAATGCTTAACCCCTAAAGGATGAGCTTTGATACCAATTGAAGAAACATGTAACACACAAGAAAAGGGGGTTGAATTGTGCATGTATGATTTAAAGTTTTTTTTTTACAAAACGAGGATCTATATGAATTTTTAAACACTATCCAAAGGGGTACAAAGAACAAAAATAAATAAGAAAAGAAAGACAAGACATACAAGATTTATCTTGGTTCACTTCCAAAAGAGTTACGTCTAATCCCTTCAACATGAAGAATTTTCTACTAAAGTCTAATAGACTTACAAACAAGTATTCTCTACCCTTTCATGTTTTACAACACTTGTAATCTACCTGATTACAAGTAACACAAAGTATTCTTTTTTCAGTTAGCCTCTTGAGATATCTTAAAATGCTATAAGGTTTTACACAAATAACTCACAAGGTGAGCATATAACAATATAAAACAGATAAACTTAACTTTTCTTCCCAAAGCAAGTTTTACAATGAAAACAAAGTGTCATCCAAAGAACATATGTGTTTTTCTTGTGTTTCGCATTTATGCTTCTACTTGTTCTTCGAACTTGATCATCCCAATATATAAGGGAGTTGTGAGACAAATATTGTTTTACATGAGCAGTGGTAACTTCAACATTAAATGCCAAAGATCCACTTTTCACTGTGCCTTTTGAAAATACTCCTTTTTTTTCTGGAGACAAAGAAAAACTATGTCAAACAAAGTTGTTTTTTCTATGTTCTTGACACACTATCTTCGTTTGATAAGAGATAATGGTTCCTTTTTGGTTCCTTATGCATGGAGTCATGATTAGAACTTCCTTCTATCAGACTTGACTTGAGATATAAAAAATTTAGGCATAGACTTTAGACTTTTTGTCAATCTGAAAGTGAACAAGTCTAACAAAGTGCATTAGGTACAAAAGAAAATATGAACATTATGAAAGCTATTGAAATGATTATAAGTTCGTAGATATAATGTATATGATAAGAAACGCGAGATAAGATAAGCACTTAAACAAATTTTTACACTTATAAGGAGGTACATCCTATATTGAATATTGTCTTCGTTCTTATTGGACGATATCTCTTCTTTGGACGGTGAATTCTTCTTTGCATACACAAAGTAAACTTATTCAAAGAGTAAGTTTCTTTTGAATAAACATGTGCCAAAATTTTAGTAGGATGACTTGTTCTTCTAAAATCTAAGAACACTATTAAACATTAGTTATAATGTTTGTTATCATCAAAATTCTTGGGTTATTTTTTACGCATAAAATTATGTTTCAACAAAATATACTAAGAATAAGAATGACCTATAATTAAAGTATAATGCACATTAAAATTCATTCAAAAGTGATTATCCTAATTACAAAAGAGACTTTTATATCCCTTCATAATCCCTTCCTAAGATCCCCTAAGTATAATTAAAGTAGCCAACCAAAGCCCATAAGGATACAAGCCCAAAAAAGCACCAAAAATGGACTTCTCGCTAGCAACAGAAATAGTTGCGCATTTAGCGACGGTTTTAGTGACGAATTTGCAGAAATAAGGAAAACAACTCCATATTGGGCTTTGGCCCAAGGCCATGCTATGCTATATGAAAGGAACATAAAATAGTATGAAAATAAATGGAAAATAAAGTACTTCCAGCTCTAAACAGTGCCCAAATGGCAGTTGGACACATGGTACAAAACTTGGCCTTCTTGACCCTCATTTTAGCCCTTGAGTATGACCAACTCATGTTGCACTTCCTCTTTGAATTCTCTTGAGCCTCCCCTAGTCATGGGGTCTTCAAGTGAAGGGGTTGCTATGTCCTTAATGCCCTCTTGATCTTCTTGGTCGTGGCCTCCTAAGGAAAATGACCTTAGCCCTTCTTGAGCCTCCTCTTGGCTGTTGAATGTGGCCAACTTGTTGCTTCTTTCCTTGAAACTTCTTGGCTCTTCCCTTTGTTATTGGACCCTCAAGTGCAGGGGTTTCCTCCTCCTTGAAGCCTCCAAAAGGGAAAATACCTTGCCCTTCCATATATGCATCATCCCCCCTTCTTGAAGAGAATTTGAGCTCAAATTTAGTGCTTGAGTACCTACAAGAACAAAGACAAGGATGAGTCACATAACAAGATTAGTAGAAGGACAATATACTCCCATGGGAGATTAGTTTCCAAACACCTCCTGGACTAAAGATCACAACTCTTAATCCTCCCAAGATATCAAGAAAGTTCACATCACTCCTTTGTAAGTCACAAGGATGCAAAATATTATTCTCAACATCAAGATATGTATGTCAAGTCTATCATGCTAAAACAAGTGTAAGGAATGCTTAGGGGATGCATATGAACAAGATATATTTTTGCCACTTAATTCAAAGGAATTCTCAACAATAATATCTTCAAACAATTTAGAATTCTCAAACACTCCCAACAATTCAAGCACCCACAATACACTTCTAAAATGAATGTCTCCACTCAAAGATCTATATATACAACTCTTAGGCATTTTACAATAGGATCCATCCATAGTTTCTTTTAATTTATTTCAACCACAGATCTTTAACCCAAGTTTAAAGTGTGACATTTCATTTCCTTGAATGCACAACATCCTATTACTTTCACAACTACACCATTCATTACATAAGTAAAGGATAGTACATTCAAAGTAAATGAAGCATTAAGAATTAACTTATAATGTCCTTGAGCATGGATCAAAGCACCATAAAGTTCAAAGGATTTAAAGATAGCATGCAAGGAAATAACAAAAGTTGTAGACAACAAGCCATTAGCACAAGGCAATGGGTTCCTTGGCACAAATGCACAAGCATCTTTAGGAGATATGATGGGTCTTGGAATATGAAGACCGAAAGTTTGCTTGCCATGAATGTCATGTCCAATCCCCTCCATAGCTTGTTTCATACCTACAAAAAGAGAAGGTTCACAAGACAAGTGAAAGTCATAAAGAGTTAGTAAATAATTATTCTTTTCCATGAGCATAACTCTCTTCATTTCTCTTATCCCTAAGCATAGAGTTTCATTTTGTTTTTCAACCTCGATCTCTCTTGCTTTTATCTCTAAATTTTCTCTTTTCTTTTATCTCTTTCTTTTCTCTATCACTCTTGCTTTTCTCTCCGTTTTTATCTCCTTTCTTTTCTCTATCACTCTTGTTTTTCTCTCCCTTTTTATCTTTTCCTCTTTCTTTCCTCTTTTCGACTTCACTCTCCCTCTCTTTTTTCTTCAACTTGCTCTTGATTTTTCTCTCAAATTCTCTTTTCACCTTCATTTTCTTTTGATCCTCATGCACATCTCTTGGAGATAAAGGTTTAAGCACCACCTTTTGCCTCACATGTAGAAATGTGAACCTATTGGTGACTTCATCATGAATCACCCTCTTGTCATATTGCCAACGTCTCCCTAGTAAGAGATGTGTGGCCTTCAGGGGAACCACATCACAAACCACCTTATCCTCATATCCACCTAGAGTGAAGGTTACCTTGGCTTGCTTGTCTAGAAGCAACTCTCCTCTCTCACTTAGCTATTGAAGCTTATATGGTCTTGGGTGCACAAAGGTGGGTAGAACTAGCTTCCTCACAAGCCTCTCACCATCTACATTCACACAATTCCCCCCATCTATGATTATAGAGCACAAGTTACCTAAGGTAAGACACCTAGAATGGAAAATATTCTCCCTTTGTGTCTCAACCTCTTCTCCCAAATGGCTATTCATCAACTTCCTCACTATTAGCAAGTCTCCCTCATAGTGAGAACCATCACTGAGACTCTCGGCCTCACTAGAAAAACTCAACTCTCCAAGTGAACTCTCACTTTTTATCTCCCCCTCATCTTTCACAATCATGACTCTCCTACTGGGACATTGAGAAGCTATGTGTCCCTTGCCTAGACACTTGAAACACTTAATGTTACTTGTCCTAGAAGCCATAGGTGGAGGGGTGGTGGTTGTTCCTTTTGGCCTAAAGAAGGTTCACTCCCTTTCTTAAGACTTTTCTCCCTTCTAACCTTCTCCTTCTCTCTCTCCTTTCCCTTCCAACCACTAGTACCAACATAGGTCTTTCTAGTTGCACTCCTCCTCCTAATTTGCATCTCTAACTTGATAACTTGATGGACCAACTCACCTAGGGTGCCATAGTGTTGCAACTCCATAACATCTTGGGTCTCCTTATTTAATCCATGGAGAAAACGAGCCATTATGGCCTCTTCACTCTCCCTAATTTGAGCCCTCATCAAGTCTATTTTCATCTCTTTATGGTACTCTTCCACACTCTTAGATCCTTGGTATAGTGTTTTCAATTTATTGTGCAAGTCCTTAGTGTAAGAAGGTGGGACAAATCTCTTCCTCATCATCCTCTTCAAATCTATCCAACTATCAAGGACCTACCATTCCTCTCCATATATCCTCCAACATTTGAGTCCAACAAACTAAGGCATAGTCACCAAATTCAAGGGTGACAAGCCTCACCACAACTCGGCCATGGAGGTCAAAGCATCCTAGAATTTGCTCCACCTTGAGCTCCCAATCTACATACACTTTCGGTTTGCAATTTCCCAAGAATGGAGGGATTTTGCACTTAGCCATATCTATCTCTTCCATCCTTGGCTCCTTTCCTCTTCTACCATGCTTTTCCCTCCTATGTCTTTCAAATCTCTCAAGTCTCTCATGCCTCTTTCCCATATAAGACTGAGAACTCCTTCTTCCTTCACTATAATTTCCTTCTTCAAAACTTCCCTCATTCTTATGCAAAGAGACCACCTTATGATAGAGAGCCAACCAACAAAATCAAGCCTAAAACCAAAATAATAAAACAATCTTTGTCATACTTGAGTTTGAGAATTACAGAAAGTTTAAAGTAAAGTGAATCAGAGGTTGTACCAAAATGGGTTACTTTATTACAAGTTGATGATGATTGGAGCCCATCTTGAAGAATACATATAAAGCCCAAAGTCATTGTCATGTAATTTGGGTTAAGTAGTTAATTAGGATCCATTTACACGTAATTTTGCATAAATCATTTTTTTGATAGTTGGTAGAAAAGGGAAAAGTTTGATAGTTGGTGGAAAAATAGGAAGGTCATTTGTGGTGGAAATAAAAGGTTAGTGGAGAGTTATAGCAGATGAGATTTTATGCCAATTAAAATATTAATGGGCATTAAATCCACGAGATTTTATGCCAATTAAAATATCAATGGGAACTAAATCCATGAGATTTTATGCATATTAAAATATTAATGGGCATTAATTTCAAGGCTACCTAGCTAAGCCTATAAATAAACTCTTGTAACCAACCAGTAGGACAAAATTTATAATTTGAATAAAATTTGTGTTCCTTTGTGAGCATTTTTCCTTTGTTCTTAGGTTAAAGAACTTTTATAGTGTTAGTTCTACCGGCAGGTCGAGGTTAGGGTCAAGTTCCTACTTTTGCCTACTTTAAAGATGGTCCAATTTTAATATTGTGTCACCTTAGGCCTCTCTTCTCTTTCTCTACTTAGAGCCTTTACTTTAGCATTGACACTTTGTGTGTCCTTTTGCATCGAATCCAAGCCTTTTCCAACCTTATCCAACTTCTTTCCAAGCTCCCTAATATAGCACATCATGAATTTTGACTTAGGGGACAAGTTGCTTCAATCAACGCTTGGACCTTCCATACTTCTTCCACACTTTTCTCTCCCTTAAACCTCCTAAACTTCTTAATAAAAAAAACCTACAGTACTGAAAATAGGACAACTCACTACACTTAGTGTTTCACTATACACTCTTGTTTCACTCTTTTGTGGCTTTTTCTCTAGTGTGCTCTCTTGTCTTTTACCACTAAATTCTTACTCTAAGCTTTGAACAAGAAATCAATATCTTAAATCAAACAATCCAGCTACAAGTGAAAGTCAAGCAAATCTCAACATGCCCTTAGAATTTCAAGGAAAGAAAAATCAAAAGAAAAAACTATAGAAACCAAAGAAATTGATAGGTAAGAAAACATCAAGAAAAAGGAAGCTAAACTCAAAAGGAATTTAATAAAGACATGTAAGAATACTCAATAAGACTAAAAACAAACATTAAATGCAGGAGAATTAATTGTAAACATGAATGTTCACAACGTTTACCACAATTAATGCACAAAAACTAGTACCACTAGTTTTCTAGAATTTAGGTGTAACTTGTGTTGCCTTTGGACCTTCAAAAACTCTTTCTTTTGCTCTTTTTCTTTTGTTTCTATGTGGCTATGCTCTATTTTTGCAAACTTTTGGTCCACAAAATTTTTAGCAACTTCCATACAATTTCTAGCAAAATTTTTCAATACAAATAATCAAACACATGGTGCATTTTCCACAAATACAAAAAACATGTTAATTCTTAGTAAATGACACAAACTAAACCAAATCCAAAGTTATAGGTAAGGACAAAAAGCGTATAAGCTCAAACAATGCACACATTCAACTAGAATGCATCATATGACTTGTACACTAAAAAAATCCCCAAATTCTTTGTGTAAGAACCCTAAAATTTGAAAACATGAGCTAGACAAGGAAGAAAGGAACTCTGAACCATAGACAAGAAGAATGAAGTTAGGTGAACAAACCTAACAAGAAGAAAGCAAAACAACAAGGATTTGACTTAGAAATAAAAGCTACAACTTACCTTTTGTAGTTCGCCCAAAACTACTTGGAATTCTTTGATTTTCTGAATTTTCTACTTAAATCCAACTACTAGATGATGATTGGAAACTCTTAATACCAAATGATGCACCCTTGGATCCATAATCAAAACCTAGCTTAAATTAGGAACCAAACTAATCATGGAAATGGAAACCGAAAATTGAAGAAGAAAACACAAATATGGAGAAGGAAAAGGATGGAGCTTGGTAATTGTTGTCAACACAATATCAAATCACTAGGTATCCCTTAAGTTTTGTAGTGTAGGGGCCAACCTAGGTCAATTCTCACAAGGACACTCTTACCATGCCTAATCATGTATAGCAAAAACCAAAATATTATGCAAAAAATTATGAACAGAAACCAGAACAACAAAAAAGGGGGTTTAGTTTAGAACAAGAGTTGTAGGGCAATTTGACAAAATAGAATGGATTTTAAATGAATTAAGGAACATCAACTCAAGAATTCAGTCATGCAACCCGTTATCATGGTTCTTCTAAATAAATATGCAATTTCATATCAACCAACCTAACTTTCATTAGATAATCATCTAACATTTGTCCATGTATATTGAGATCACAATCGCGTCCCTAATTAACATGGATTCAAGATTGTATTAGTTGATTTCAGGTTATCAATCAATTACCTATTGGAAATATAATCCAAAACTCAGCAAGATCACAATCATGAAAATAGATTGAGAATGGGAAAACACAATAGAAAAAATTGCATAAGAAAAGTAAAGAATTAAGAGCTCAAACTGGTTGCAATCATGAATCTTGAATTGATAACAAAGCTAGCCTTCCATGTTCATCGTCATAGAAGACTTAGCAACATTCAAAGAAGGAAGAAAATAGAGAAGATGTAGAGAAAATTACAGCAGAAAACGTAGCAGAGAAAATCTATGTAAAGAATGAGAAACTTCTCCTACAAGCAACACCTTTCAACTACCCAAAACCAAGAGTCTTCAACAAGTTTCTAACCAACCAACTAATTAACTAACCACTCAACTTCCTAACTAAACTTCCTAATGATTACATGCTCGAAAATGCTAAGGAGAATGGGCTTGGACCAACAGTTTCAGCAGCCCAAGAAGCTCACTAGTCTACTGGGGAAGGTCTAATTCAGAGTGGTGTAGAGGCAGTAGCTTTCAGTCCATTTTTGATATTGTAATCAATTGAAATGGGTTGAACTGTAAAGAGAAAAGTTTTAGATCTTCATCTTAGCTTTCTAGGGCTACCAAGATTGTCCAATTTGGAGGTCTTTAGCTCCAAATATGACCTGCACAAGATAGCAACCTCATAGTGAAAATTAAGTCAGAAAATATGCAAAGATTAACAACTATCCTCAATTAATCTCAATGATCCAAGACTCAACCAATGTGTGATTATTAATCAAAAAACAATGTCAAATATGTCCAACATAAGTCACTATTAGGTGCCTCAAAAATGCTCTATCAGAGCTTGCCACTAATTCATGAAGAATTAGATAAGAAAAGTGAGATTTGCCACAATCATCATTGAAGCTTGATAAGAATGAGTTCCTTGTTCAAGACGAGAGTGGAGAGGAAACTCTCACAAAAGTACAATGCACATTCAAATTCATTCAAAAGTGATTATCCTAATTACAAAAGAGCCTTTTATAGCCCTTCATAATCTTTTCTTATTGTCCCTTAAGTCTAATTAAGGTAGCCAACCGAAGTCCACAAGGATACAAACCCAAAAATGCACCAAAAATGGACTTCTCGCTAGCAACAGAAATAGCCACACATTTAGCGACGGTTTTAGCGACGAATTTACAAAAATAAGGAAAATAACTCCAAATTGGGTTTTGACCCAAGGCTATGTTATCCTATATGAAAGGAACATAAAAAAACTATGAAAATATAGGAGAAAATAGAGTACTTCCAGCTTTAAACATTGCCTAAATGGTAGCTAGATGCATGGTACAAAACTTGGCCTTCTTGGCCTTCCTATTGGCCCTTAAGTATGACCAACTCATGTTGCACTTCCTCTTTGAATTCTCTTGAGCCTCCCCCTAGTCATGGGGCCTTCAAGTGTAGGGATTGATATGTCCTTAATGCACTCTTAAGCTTTTTGGCCGTAGCCTCCTAAGAGAAATGACCTCAGCCTTTCTTAGGCCTCCTCTTGGCCCTTGAATGTGGCCAACTTGTTGCTTCTTTCTTTGAAACTTCTTAACCCTTCCATTTTTCATTGGACCCTCAAGTGCAAGGGTTTCCTCCTCCTTCAAGCCTCCAAAAGGGAAAAGACCTTGCCCTTCTATATATGCATCATTAGTCTTTAGAAGAATAATAAGTCATCATTAGTAAAAGTTTGGTATGCGTCCATTGAAAAGAAACTTGTTCTATGAATACAAAGAAGATAATGTCGTCCAAAAGGAGATGTTGTCCACAAGAACGAAACATTGTTCATAAGAACGGGAAATCGTCTAATAAAGGATGTACCCTCTTAGGCATAAATTTTGTCTTAGTATAGTGCTTATCTTATCTCACATCTTGTCTCTTATCCTATATGCTATATCTACAAGCTTATATTTATTTCAATAGTATTCATAATGTTCATTTTTTTTCTTTATGTGATATACTTTGTTAAGGCTTGTTTGTTTTTAGAATAACAAAAGATTGCACCTCAAAATTTGATGTATCAAGTCAAGTCTGATGTATTCAAAACATTCATATATTTTTTTTCTTTACATGATGTACTTTGTTAAGACTTGTTCGTTTTCAAAATAACAAAAAGATTGCGCCTCAAATTCTGATGTATCAAGTCAAGTTTGATAGAAGAAGGTTTTGATCAAGATTCTACCTATGAAGAACCAATATCCCTTGTTAGACTAAGACAACATAGCTAAGAACAAAGAAAAACAACTTTTCTCTTACACACATTTTTTTTGTCTTCTAAAAAAGGAAAGTCTCTAACAACAGCACTGCAAAAAGTATATTTTTGGCATTTAATGTTGAAGACCATTCTTCTCATGTAGAACAACATTCATCTCACACTCATCTATATATTGGGATGATCAAGTTGAAGAACAACAACAATACTACAAAACATGCAGAAAAGTTAGAAAAACGTTCAGTTCTCTTTCGATGACAAACTCTGATTTCCTTGTATACTTCTTTGTTAAGAAAAGTTCAAAGTATTTATTTTGTAATTGTTATATGCTCACCTAGTGAGTTGTTTATGTAAAAAGATTCGTAGCTTTTGAAATAGTTTGAAGAGGCTAAGCGTAAAAGAATACTTAATGTTGTTTGTAATTAGGTAGATTACAAGTGGTATAAAACCTAAAGAGGTTGGGGATACGTGGTTATAAGTCAGTTAAACTTTAGTGGAGAAATCTTTCAAGTTGAAGGAACTAAGCATAGCTTTTGTGGAACAGCGAACTAAGAACTAAGATAAATCTCTTGTGTCATTTCTCTCTTACCTTTTCTATTTTATTTTCTACACCTCCTCTTATGTCATTTCTCTCTTACCTTTCTGTTTTATTTTCTACACCTCTTTAGACAATGTTTAAAAAATGATATATATCATACATTTTACAAAAAACTTTAAAAATCACACACCAACCTTCTTTCTTATGTGTTTCTTGTTTCTTCACAAACCAAACCAATTCCATTTAGTTCCACATCCAATAGTCACCTTATAACTTATGTCTCACATATTTTTCTATCAGAGTACGATATTGCTAATTGCTAATTACATATATTTCACATGCTTTTAGGTTATTGATAATTTTCAATTGGTAATTACAAAACTATTGGTGGAGTAAATAACAAAAAGCCAAGATCCTTATTTTATACATGAAGATCATGGTGCTTGATTATATTGTTCAAGGATCGTTGGTTATTGGTAATTTTCAATTGGTAATTACATAACTATAGGTGGAATAAATAACAAAAAGTACGAAAGTCATAGTGCTTAATTACCTTGTTTGAGAAAAAATACAACAACAATCCTATCCTATCTAAATCCAATATAACAAATATTTTTCATTGAAAACTTAAAAAGATGTAGCATAATTAACTTTTTGAAACAAGGCGGTCATCAAGAAGTATCATCATTCTTGAAGTTGCTATGCATAACATATCGTGTTGGAGCTTGTGAGAGTGCTCTGAATTCACAAGAATTGATCACCATACAATGCTTTGAAAGAAAGATGCAAAACATGTGTGAAAGAATTGATCATTGCAGGGAATAATTGATCACCACAGGCCATTGAACTAAAAACTAGAGACGTATGGAAGAATGAAACCTGTGGAACGAACAGAACTAACTCAATATTCAAAATGAGAAAAGAAATCATAATTCAAGAATCGAACCACCAATTAAAGAAACGTGAACAAAGTACCAAGAAAAGGAACGTGAACCAGGGTAGTGAGAAGTGAGAACGTGAACCAGGGTAGCGAGTAGTGAGATTGTGAACTAGAGTAACAAAAAATGAGAATGTGAACTAGAGGGCTAATAATTACCAGAGTAGGCGAAAAGGGATAACGTAAATCAGAGGAATAACGTTTAATTTATGCAAGAGACGAAACCTGTGAAATTCTATACAATTTTGAAAAATTATAACAGCTAAATAAAAAAATGCTTAGTTTATAAATGTAAAATATATATTATATATAGTATTACTTTATGATTAGTGTGCAAATTTATTTTTGTTTAATATTTAATTTTTATTTTTTTAATTTTAAAAGTAAATATTTATTTATTTAATTTAAATATTATAATAACTACATTACTTTTAAATTAAAATAATAATATTTAATATTAAAAATTAATATTAAATTACATAAATAATTTATAAAATAAATTAAATTAAGTGTATTCTAAATTAAATTTAATTAAATAGTTAAAAATTTATATTAT
Source organism: Mucuna pruriens (assembly GCA_025330945.1). Classification (NCBI taxonomy): domain Eukaryota; kingdom Viridiplantae; phylum Streptophyta; class Magnoliopsida; order Fabales; family Fabaceae; genus Mucuna; species Mucuna pruriens. The sequence continues at coordinate 1,542,992 of JAENHJ010000116.1, forward strand.
TTATATATTAGTATAATTTAATAAATAAATAAGTATAACTTATTATTTAATTTTTCCAATTATGAGTGAAAGTAGGTTAGATCCCTCGTTTAAAGCTTGGTGTGTCCTATTTAGCAAAAAGGATAGTCTTAGGCTTTTGTGGAAAAAAATTATTTAAGCAGGTTAGGTCATAGTAAATCTTATATAATATTATTTTTTAATAAAAAGTATTAATATTAATGTAATATAACATTCTAATTATTTAAGGAAATTACAAAATTAACCCATTTCATTGTGGACTAGTTTTTAAAATAGACACTTTTGGTTGAAAATTTTTCACAATTGTATTGCGTGTAACAATAACTTTGATAGTTGACCTTATTACTTCATTAGTTCACCCAACATTCATTGGTCAAAATAATATGTTATTGGTTTATTAACTTTCAGCTTATTACACACGTCATGTGACCTCTTTAAGTATAGGTTGTTGGACCTATTTAAAGGCCTTAATATGAAATAAGCTTTTAAGTAGGCTAACATATCAGGTCAAGTCAGTTTTATATAGAGGGTAGACTAAGCCTTAAAAAAGCCTATGACGAGTAACAAACTTAAACTTGGATTGTAGAATGATGAAGTAGGTCAAACAAGACTTATGTAAAACCTAGCTTGGCTCGTCTCATTTTCACCATTGCCTCTAGTCCTTTTTTAAAGACCAAGTCAACTAATTTATCAAGATTAAAGAATTTAGTTAATTTACTTAGTAGCATTAAATATGTCCTAAATTTATATATTTTTTTCAAAGACTAAAACCAGACAAAGAAATTTCAATACATGCAAAATATTTCTAAACACTCTTATAATATTTTTCATAAATTCTCTTACTTATTACATAAAGAAAAAATTAAATGCATTTAATATTTTTAAAATACTATATATAATTTATATCTTACCTTTTAAATTGAGCAAGTTTGTTTTAGTGGTTATAGTTCTTTATTTTGTGTAGAAAATTAGAAGTTCTACTCTCTTTATGTTATTTTGTGATGTTTTTTAACTATTTTTTTAAACACTACATCGAGCTACTGTATAATGAATATTTTTTGAATAACAAGAATCCACATGTAATATATTTTAAACCAAGTTGAAAGTAAAAGAAACTTTGTATTGATTAAATTGAATAATATAATTTCTAATCTCCCTTTTATAGGGTAAAAATTTCTTAAAGATAATATTAATAACAGAAACATAAAAATAATAATTGTAGATAAACTACGATGTTCACTATCTCCTAAGGAGATATTTAGAATTAGATATTTGTAACCTCTCAATGAGTTATGTATCCTATCTTATCAAATATTTATAATATCTCTAACACTCTCTCTCGAGTTGAAGCTTACTAAGCTTTCAACTTATTACAAGAAGAAAATTTTATTTCCCTACAAATAAAGAAAAAAGATAAAAATTAAGTTTTATCAAACAAATAATAATTCAAAAGGAAACTCAAAGAAGCTAGAGAAATCGGAGAAAGTTGGTAGAAATATAGTTTAGCCAAAACAGTTGGAATGTTCATCAGCTAAAGAGAAATTTCTTGGCAAGCAAAGTCAAACTTTCTGAAAACATTTGGAAGCTTCGAATTAGTAACATTGTTGTGGAAAAAGAGCCACCACCGAAATAAACATCAATGAGAGAGAAGTCACACTAATATGATTCATATGTGAGAAAAGAGTTTCCGTCGAAATGATGATCGGTGGGAACAAAGTCACCACCAATAACTCATATATGAGAAAATAGTCACCACCTAAAGGTAGAAACAAATAAAAAACAAATGCTTAACTACCATAAAGAAGAAGCAACAAATCTTAACCATCAAGAATAGAAGTCAAACACAATACTTAACCACTCAAGACATAAGCAAAATATATTAATGTGTAATCATCTTTGGCAGAAGTTTAAACTAATGCTTACCACCATATAAAGAAGTTTTCATCAAAGAAAATTGCAATAAACCATTGCAATACAAATATGTTTTCAAAAAGAAAATTTCACAAGCACCAAGTGAGCAATGTAGAAACCACAATAGCAACTTAGCAAACTTGTGGTTCAAAGGCCAAAATGAATTCAAAACATTTCATCAAATCATTGGTGTGTGATGAGTCATAAACTATACACCTATCTTGGACCTAAGAAAGATCATTGCTAGCACATTTTACAACTAAGGAATGAATCTTAGCTGAGATTCATATTAGGAATTGAAAAATAGAGAAAATACAAAATTGTGCTAATTCAAGGATCTTAGCTGATTCCCCTTCAGTGCAGGTCTAGCCAAGGCTATCAGATCCAGCACCAGAGAACTCAGGCTGATGCCATCTCGGCCAGGCCGAACATCCAATAGCTCGCTGAATAGCGGCCCAATGAGGAATGGCCCAGTTGCATCTCCCACGTCAGCCATCCAATACAGAGACCACCTCAGCACCAGCTGGACGCCACATCACTCTGGGTGCAATCAGCACCGCACATTGCAAGGGCAGATTAGGAAACCCACTTTTGTGATTCTGTAAGCGTCTTGGTTTGCGCACTCATGTATAGATAAGAATAGTCGTGTACATTGTAGGGGTCTTTGAATTCATTCTAAACACACTCTCATTGTATCCATTTCCTCGCTCTCGTTTTCCTCTATTACGATGGTGTACGGTGCTGCATTGGTGTTTCTCTCGATCGAGGAAATGCAGGTCTAAGACTGTGAAGCCAAAGTTTGTCAGAGGGGACTGATTGGGATTTCCAACATACTTTAAATGAATCTGATCCTCAGCACTCAGGCTATTGGAGGTGAACCACCACCATCAACCATGGCGATCGTCGTGGAAGATGGAACCACTTGGATTCAGACCACTATGTTTGTACTCTGTCTTCTATTAATCAATTTCATTCTGCATTTCTTAACTTTGTTCCTTTCTTCTTCTTTAATTCACAGATTAAATCGCGATTGCATTTAAGACGTGAACAATGTTAAGCTAAGTTGATCGAAACTGGTTTAACTAATTTAGTAGGTGATCATTTGACGATTGTTAATGGAGAACCTAAAATCAGCTCTGAACGTAATCCCTGCCAACTGATGAGGTAGCGATTGTGTAAATCCTCGGTATGGCATTGGATGACCCTTTGGCGATTGCCATAAGAATTCCCAAGGCTGATATGGACTGAGAACTGGAGTGCGGAAATAGGACTGGACTTGGACTAATAGAACTGAACATGAACACAATTATATAATAATAATAATAGTAAAATTAGTAAAAGTAGTATATGTTCGTCGCATTCATGGTTTTAGTTCACTTTCTACTTTACTTGCATTCCAACCCCCCCTCATTTACTGCTTTTAGTCCGAGACAGAGATAGTCCGTCTCTGTAGCATCTGTTTGTACTCAGCCGAAACCAAGTCGGATAGATCTCCGCCGAGATCGTATCGGCTCAGTTTCTGCCGAGACGAGTCAGCACTCTACACCTAAGATTCTGCATCATTTCACTTCACATCGAATCATAATTGAACACACTGTGTCCTTGAGAAAAATCGACCTAGGGTTAGCTATACTATAGTTAACTTTAGTTATTTGATGACCCATAAGACGACTAGAAACAACTTTATCAAATTGGCGTCATTGTCGGGGATACAAGTTCTTTTGTGTTTTCATGTGCCAAGTTAAGTGAAGTCGAATCCTGAGTCTGTAGAGTGTGTTTGTCAAGTCAGTCTATTGAGTCCTTTGAATTTGTCCATGTATGTCTTCTAGATTTTGGATCCTAAATAAGAAACATACTGAGTGTTTGTTAATTTTCTGCGTGAATTCACCACCCAAAAAAAAGCAAAGCAAAAACAAAAACCACGATAGAACATTTGTCTTTGCAATGCATAGTGTTGGCATTCCGTTTTGCATTGCATTTTGCCTTTTTAATTTACTATCTCGCATCCATAGGTAATTGATTGATAGTTGTAGTTCACTGTTTTGTAAGTACCGCTTAAGTCTGAGTTTTTCTGCATAATATGTACAATGCATGACTAGGAGTAGTACTAACCCATTATATGCTTTTGACCCAGAGATAGAATTAACTTTACGTAGACTAAGGAAGACTAGGAATCTAATAATAAATAATAGTAGAAGTTTTGATCCTGTCATTAACTCTAACCAGTTTTGTACTAATAATTCTGTTGCTAGTTCTAACATTTTTGTAGAGCCAGGACAGATGGAGAATAATGACAGAACATTGAAGGAATTGGCCACTCCAGACGTGGTGTATCAACCTTGGTGCATCCAATAACCACAGCTGGAGCCGGCTCAAACATATGAATTGAAGTCTGGTCTTATACACCTATTGCCTAAATTTCATGGTCTTGCAGGAGAAGACCCCCACAAGCATCTAAAGGAATTCCATGTGGTTTGCTCCACAATGAGGCCGTAGGGGATATCGGAGGACTACATCAAAATGAAGGCGTTCCCATTCTCATTGGATGGAGCAGCGAAGGATTGGCTATACCTTCAGCCAGTACTTTTCAACACTTGGGGAGACATGAAGCGCACATTCCAGGAGAAGTTCTTTCTGGCATCCAGAACTGCGTTCATCAGGAAGGAGATATGTTGGATAAGGCAACATACAGGAGAGACCCTGTGAGTACTGGAAGAGGTTCAATAAACTCTGTGCCACCTGTCCACACCATCAGATCAGCAAGCAGTTGCTGATCCAGTATTTCTATGAAGGACTCTCAATGATGGACAGAAGCATGATCGATGCAGCCAGTGGAGAAGTCCTGATGGATAAAACGCCAACAGTAGCAAAGCACTTGATCTCCAATATGGCAAGTAATACACAGCAGCTCAGGATCAAAGGGCCAAATCAATCACGGATGGTGAATGAAATCGATGCAGCTTCCAACCAAAGATTGAAGAATCAGCTAACCGAATTGACATCATTGGTGAGACAGCTTGCAGTTGGACAACACCAACCAGCCCTGGCAGCAAAGGTATGTGGCATATGTACTTTCGTGGAGCACCCCACTGATATGTGTCCCACTCTTCAAGAAACCGAGTTGGACCAACCAGAGAATGTTGGAGCCATAGGTGGATTTCAGTACAGGAAACAATTGTATCAGAATTGGCCATTTGATAGCCAGTAACATGAGAAATAGCCAATTCGGCCAAGACCAAATCAGGGGCCATACGTAGCTCAACAATTCGAATCCACACAGAATGCCTATCAGAGACAAGTAGGTTATCAACAGCCGACTCCGCAATATCAAGCACCACCTTTCCAACAGCAACAGCAGCAGCAAAGATTGCCTACCCAAGGCAACTCTCCATCTTTGGAAGACCTAATGAAGCAGCTTGCAAACAGCAACCTGGAGTTCCAGCAATCTGTGAGCTCCAGTAATATGCAGTTCCAGCAGAACATGACCGCCACCATTCAAGACCTCAAAACGCATATCGGACAGCTAGCCAACACTATGAGTCAATTGCAGTTGGCTGGATCCAGCAACCTCCCCTCTCAAACCATTCCGAATATGAAAGGGAATGCTAGTGCAATGACACTCAAAAATGGAAAAGAACTACCTCGGCCTACACCACAGCAATTGCCGAGACCAGCCAAAGCTGACTCTAAACCAAATGCCGATCTGAAGTCTCGGCCAGGGAGAGTTGTCCCACTGCCATTTCCATCTCGGACCATCTCGGCAAGGAAGCCAGAGTCAGACGAAGAACTGTTGAAGATGTTCCGGAAGGTGGAAATCAATATTCCACTCCTCGATGCAATTAAACAGGTCCCTAAGTATGAAAAATTCCTCACGAAATTGTGCGTACATAAAAGAAGGAAGATCAAGGAGAGCAAGGAGATTGGAGGCGTGGTGTCAGCTTTGACCAAAAACGAAGAGTTCACTGCAGGTACTTCACGAGCACTGCCATAGAAGTATAGAGATCTTGGAATATTTTTTGTCTCATGCACCATTGGCGATTGCACCTTTGCTGACGCCATGTTGGACTTGGGAGCTTCAATCAATGTCATGCCCACATCAATCTACAGGTCCCTGAATTTTGGCGATCTTGAGCCCACAGGGATGATCATTCAGCTCGCAAACAGAAGCATTGTTCCGCCCCTGGGAGTTCTCAAGGATGTTCTCGTCCAAGTAAACGAGTTAATATTTCCAACTGATGTCTATGTGCTTGACATGGAGGACGAAACATCCGGGAAGGGATCCAGCTTAATTCTGGGAAGACCATTCCTAATAACAGCGAAAACCAAGATTGATGTGCATGCCAGGACTCTCTCGATGGAATTTGGTGACACTCTGGTGCAATTCAACATTTTTGAAGCAATGAAGCACCCCACCGAAGACCACTCCCTCTTTGGCATCGATTTACTTGATGAGATAGTTGAAGACATCGAGAAGTTCGCTGGGAGCACTGATGAGATCAGCTACCTAGGGGTCGCAGATGAAGAGGCCGACCATGAGGAAGTACAAGACCTTCCCTACTCTGAGGACGACCATAGCGATATTGTCGACTTGGACTTTGAAGTTGAATTGTCTGAATTACTAGACCAAGTCTGCAACCAAGAACACTCAGAGCGTACAAATAATGCAGCAGTCAGAGTTACCGAAATTAAAGAATCTCCCATTGCACAATTGGCGACCATTTTCACAGTCGAGATCAAGACGGCCAGAGAAGGCCGATTCGAGGAAGAGCTAAAAGTCAATTCGGCCGAAAAGTCAAAAATCAAGGCCGACACGCTTGTCGAGACTGTCTCGGCCAATGAGGACCAAACACAAGCTAGAGTTGAAATTACAGTTCCATTCGGATCCGGCTCCGAAGCAGCACAAGAAGCCAATGCCGACTCCGATCTAACAAGAACTGAAACTACTAAGTCGAGTCGGCCAAGGCAGCCAAAGGCCGAAATCATGTCGGCACACCTGGTGCCGAGTCGAGATCAAGTCGGCCAGACAGATCCGAGCCCAATAACTGAAAAATCTCCATTGCCACCACCACCCGTGGAACTGAAACCATTGCTGAGTCACCTGAAATATGCCTACCTGAACAAGGAGCAGCAACTCCCAGTTATCATTGCCAACAATCTCTACCAAGAGCAAGAAGAAAAGTTGCTAGAAGTCCTGAGGCAACATAAAAAGACAATCGGGTGGAAGCTATCAGACCTTCCAGGCATTAATCCCTCCATCTGCATGCATAGAATATTAATGGAGGAAGAAGTCAAGCCCATAAGACAACAGCAAAGGAGACTGAATCCGACACTCCTAGACGTGGTCAAGAAGGAAGTTACGAAGCTACTTGCTGCAGGTATCATCTATCCCATCTCGGACAGTCAATGGGTAAGCCCTGTGCAGGTAGTCCCAAAAAACGTCCGAGTGACTGTCATGAAAAACCAGCAAAATGAGCTGGTACCAACAAGGATTCAGAATAGCTGGCGAGTCTGCATAGATTACAGAAGATTAAACCAGGCAACTCGCAAGGATCATTTCCCTTTGCCGTTCATTGATCAAGTCCTAAAGAAGTTATCAGGGAAGTCCCACTATTGTTTGTTGGACGGATTCTCAGGCTTCATGCAAATTCATATTGCACCGGAAGATCAGCACAAGACAACCTTCACCAGCCCATTTGGTACCTTCGCGTACACACACATGCCATTTGGCCTGTGTAATGCACCGAGCACATTCCAACGTTGCATGACAAGTATTTTCTCGGATCTGCTACAGGACTGCATGGAGGTGTTCATGGATGACTTCACGATGTACGCAGATTCATTCGAAGCATGCCTGAGCAACCTATCCAAGGTGTTGAAGAGATGTATTGACACAAATCTCGTACTCAATTTTGAAAAATGTCATTTCATGGTGACTGAGGGAATTGTATTGGGACACCTGGTCTCCAACAGAGGCATTGAGGTGGATAAATCAAAGATTGACATCATCACCTCACTTCCTAACCCCACTTCTATGCGGGAAGTTCGCTCCTTTCTTGGACACGTAGTTTTCTACAAAAGGTCCATCAAGAACTTCAGCAAACTCGCCTTGCCTCTGTCCAAACTGCTACAGAAGGATGTGGAATTCAACTTCGATTAGCCCTGTATTGAAGCATTTCAGGAGCTGAAGAGCCGACTCACATCCGCCCCCATCTTACAAGCACCAAATTGGGACTTGCCATTCGAATTGATGTGTGATGCATCCAATTCTGCATTGGGAGCTGTCCTCGGCCAAAGAGCTGGAGTCGGCCAACCGGTGCACGTGATTGCTTATGCATCTAGAACTATGGATTCGGCCCAGCGAAACTACACAACAACTGAGAAGGAACTGTTGGCAATTGTCTTTGCCCTGGATAAATTTCGCTCTTACATTCTCGGTTCCACGATAATTGTGTTCTCTGACCATGCTGCCTTAAGATACTTGCTGAAGAAGCCTGACGCTAAGCCGAGACTGATCAGGTGGATGCTTCTTCTCCAAGAATTTGACTTAGAGATCAAAGATAAGAAGGGTGCTGAGAATTCTATGGCAGACCACTTAAGGAGAATCGAAAAAGAAAGCGAACCAATGCCTATCCGAGATGAATTCCCTGACGAACAACTGCTACACATTAAAGCATCCACACCATGGTTTGCAGACATCTGCAACTATGTGGCAACATCTCAGCTCCCACCTGAGGCATCCCGTCTATACAAGGAAAAACTTCAAAGCGATGCCAAGTACTACATTTGGGATGATCCCTACCTTTGAAGGCTGTGTAGTGACAAAGTTATTCGCAGGTGCATTCCTGATGCCGAGATCAATTCGGTCCTCCAGTTCTGCCACTCAGCACCTGGAGGCGGGCATTATGGATCAACTCGGACTGCCAGGAAAGTGTTAAAATGTGGCTTATACTGGCCTACCATTTTTAGAGACGCTTACCATTTCGTCTCCACCTGTGAAAAATGCCAAAAAGTAGGGATGGCCATGAACCGAAGGCATGAAATGCCCCAGCAACCTATTATGTTCTGTGAAGTCTTTGATGTCTGTGGAATAGATTTCATGGGGCCATTCCCAGTCTCCAATGGTTATTCGTACATTCTGCTAGCCGTAGATTATGTGTCAAGATGGGTCGAGGCCATCGCCACCAAGACCAATGATGCAAAGGTAGTTGTGGACTTTCGAAGTCCAAATATTTTTTGCAGGTTTGGTGTGCCAAAAGCGCTCATAGGTGACCAAGGCAGTCACTTCTGTAACAGAGCCATGGCTTATCTTCTTTAGAAATACGGGGTAGCACACATAATTTCTACAGCATACCACCCCCAGACAAATGGCCAAGCAGAAGTTTTTAACAGGGAAATCAAAAAAATGGTGCAAAATATGACCAACCCCAGCAGGAAGGACTGGAGTCGTCTCCTTGAGGATGCTCTTCGGGCACATAGAACCGCATACCGAACGCCGTTAGGGATGTCTCTCTACCGGATCGTCTTTGGTAAGACCTGCCATCTTCCTGTGGGACTTGAGCACAAAGCTTACTGGGTTGTCAAGTAGTGCAATTTGGCCTATGACCAGGCGGGAGAGCAGCGAAAATTTCAACTACAAGAACTTGACGAACTCCGCTTAGAAGCATATGAAAACTCCAGGATATACAAGCAAAGAGTCAAGAAATTTCACGACCAGAAGATCCTGAGGAAAGATTTTCATGTTGGCCAGAAAGTGCTACTGTTCAATTCACGACTCAAGCTCATAGCAGGTAAGCTTCGTTCCAGATGGGACAGACCTTTTGTTATCACTAACATATTTCCCAATGGTGCAGTACAATTGCAAGATGAACATAGCAGAAGCACCTTCCAGGTCAATGGACATCAGATTAAGCCATTCCATGAAGGTCCAGCCCCAACTACAGTTGACGTGGAGATCATCTTCCTGATGGAACCAACTCCACCAGATGGTACTACCTAAGCCTACCCCACCTGCCCCTCTCAATCATAGCAGGCATTGAGGACAATGCAGATTTCAAGTATGGGGGGGGATACACTGTTGTAGCCATCTGAAGCTGCATAACTGAATTCTGTCGTCTGATATTGTTCACACCTTCCATCTTGGCTCAATTTTATTCGTTTTGTCTTGATTGCATTTATGTTTTATTTCTTGTATTTGTTTCGTCTTTTTAGTGTCTTGTTGAAGTCAATGTCTTGTCTGCTGAGTCACTTTTCCTTCTTTTCCAAGTCGTTCCACTCTAATAAAATTCAGAGCCGAATTCATCCCGGGCCGAGGTCATCATGGCCGAATCTGGAATGACTTCGGCCAAACTTAAGTCCCTACTCGCCTCTTGCCTTTTGTCTCGTCCCTCCTAGCAAAATTCCAGAATTAGGTGGTCGAAAAGAAAAGGTGAGTTGAAAAGATGTTTTGAAGTGACTTTTGGAAGTTTGAGAAGGCAGGAGGAAGTACCTCTACAGCCTTGGAAGAGATTTCTCTAAGCTTGACGGGAGCGAAACTCCTGCGTTCTAGGCAGTGATTGACTGGAACAAAAAGGAAAACTCTCTGTGATAGAGCAAAAACAACCTATGCGAGAATTTGAGCCCTTGTAAATATTGATGGCTTACATCTTGCCATTCCTCTTTTTTTTTCTAGTGTGATTTTTTGCATTCATGATAACTGCGTATTCTGCATTTTGCCTTAACTCTCTGGATACAACTGTTTTCACATGCAACAATGACATGATCTAGGCCATGTTTCTGATTAGCCCCAAACCAATAAAGCCTACCTGAAAAAAAATTGTGTCCCTTGTTCACCCTCATTGAGCCGCATAACTGTTCTTTCTTATAGCTCATTACAAGCCAAAGCTGGAAAAACCATGAATTAACCTCACCCTCAGGAAGCAGAGGAGCCTTGGAATTGTTTTAGGAGTAAGTCATAATCAAGTGTGGGGGAATTTCCAGAAAGCAGAAGTTGTTCAGCATCCTCTAAAGAAAGAAGCGAGTGAAATAAAGAAAGAAAAAGTGGAAGCAGCAGCTGAAAAAATCTAAGCTAAATCAAACAAAGAAAGAAAACAGCAAAGATGCACATATATAAAAAAGGGAAAGAAGTGAACTGGCAACAACAAAGAGAGGAAACCACAGCATTCTGGGCTATCCCTCATGCTGATAAAGCTTACTCCCTACTACTCCTCTCTTCCCCACGGGTCCTAAAGCTAGTTTCTATATTTTATCCTACCTGTGACCCCAACCTCGCTACAAGCCGAAAAAGAGGTCCTGGTGATCATAACTGTTTGTGATTTTGCAGGTGTAAGAAGAGAGCTTTGTCAAAATATTGTGATATCAGTTCCATGAATGTTGAGTGTAAATACAAGCCCAAACACGTGAGAAGTGAGAAAGTTAATTGCTTAAATGAGAGCTCTATCACTCTTGGTTATCTTCTCCTGTTTGCAGATCATGAAATTGCCTCGAGCACTGAAGAAGTAATTCTTAGATTACTTGAGTATCTCAATCCCAGGGTGAATGAGTACTGAATCTGTGGGAGTTAATTGAAAATTTTCTTTTCAACCTTAAAAAGCCCTTTGTTGATTTTCATTCTATTTTGCCCAGGAGTGCAAAAGAGTAAGTGTGGGGGTTTGATGAGTCATAAACTATACACCTATCTTGGACCTAAGAAAGATCATTGCTAGCACATTTTACAACTAAGGAATGAATCTTAGCTGGGATTCATATTAAGAACTAAAAAATAGAGAAAATACAAAATTGTGCTAATTCAAGGATCTTAGCTGATTCCCCTTCAGTGCAGGTCTAGCCAAGGCTCTCAGATCCAGCACCAGAGAACTCAAGCTGATGCCATCTCGGCCAGGCCGAACTTCCAGTAGCTCGCTGAATAGCGGCCCAATGAGGAATGGCCCAGTTGTGTCTCCCACGTCAGCCATCCAACACACAGGCCACCTCAACACCAGCTGGATGCCACATCACTCCGGGTGCAATCAGCACCGCACATTGCAAGGGCAGATTAGGAAACCCACTTTTGTGATTCTGTAAGCGTTGTGGTTTGTGTGCTCATGTATAAATAAGAATAGTCGTGTACATTGTAGGGGTCTTTGAATTCATTCTAAACACACTCTCATTGTATCCATTTCCTCGCTCTCGTTTTCCTTCGTTACGGTGGTGTGCGGTGCTGCATTGGTGTTTCTCTCGATCGAGGAAATGCAGGTCTGAGACTGCGAAGCCGAAGTTTGTCAGAGGGGACTGATTGGGATTTCCAACACACTCTAATGAATCTGATCCTCAGCACTCAAGCTATTGGAGGTGAACCACCACCATCAACCATGGCGATCATCGTGGAAGATGGAACCACTTGGATTCAGACCACTGTGTTTGTACTCTGTCTTCTATTAATCAATTTCATTCTGCATTTCTTAATTTTGTTCCTTTCCTCTTCTTTAATTCACAGATTAAATCGCAATTGCATTTACGACGTGAACAATGTTAAGCTAAGTCAATCGGAACTGGTTTAACTAATTTAGTAGGTGATCATTTGACGATTGTTAATGGAGAACCTAAAATCAGCTCTGAACGTAATCCTACCAACTGATGAGGTAGCGATTGTGTAAATCCTCAGTATGGCATTGGACGAACCTTTGGCGATTGCCATAAGAATTCCCAAGGCTGATATGGACTGAGAACTGGAGTGCGGAAATAGGACTGGACTTGGACTAATAGAACTGAACATGAACACAGTTATATAATAATAATAATAGTAAAATTAGTATAAGTAGTATATGTTCGTTGCATTCATAGTTTTAGTTCACTTTCTACTTTACTTGCATTCCAACCCCCCTCATTTACTGCTTTTAGTCCGAGACAGAGATAGTCTATCTTTGTAGCGTCTGTCTGTACTCAGCCGAAACCAAGTCGAATAGATCTCCGCCGAGATCGTATCGGCTCAGTTTCTACCGAGAGCGACTCGGCCATTGTCGAGACGAGTTAGCACTCTACACCTAAGATTCTGCGTCATTTCACTTCACATCGAATCATAATTGAACATACTATGTCCTTGAGAAAAATCGATCTAGGGTTGGCTATACTATAGTTAACTTTAGTTATTTGATGGCTCGTAAGACGACTAGAAACGAGTTTATCAGTGTGCACAATAAATCTTGTTCTGTTTCCCTTTGTATTCTCCCTTACGTAACTACAATGTTGAAGGCTTGAGTCATTCCCTTACCATATCAATTATGCTTTCACATTGTTACGAGAGTGAAAGAAGAGAACAAAATCGAAGAATTTTGTAACGAAAAAAAAAATATAATGGATGTCAATGCTCAGTCATAATTAAAGTATGAGAGTAACTTATCTAAAAAAAAATAATTTCATTAATTTTCATCTTTGGAGTAAAATAGAGAAAGAGATGCCTCAATCACTAATGTTTATTTACCATTGATGCAACACTACAATTATACATATACATAGACAAAGGGGTGAAACATTACAACTATACATATAATATATACATAGACAAAGGGCTGCAACAAAATACAATAAAGATTAAAAGAAGGGTTGATTTAAAATGTGAGAGGAATAAAAAAGAAAGAAGCCATAAAGGACAATTACTAATTGCGGGGACGGGTGTTCTCGGGATTGGACATGCCACCGGTAATCTTAGCAACGTCCATGGCTGAAGCTTCAGGCTTCTTGTGGGAGTACAACACAAAGTAACCTATCACCACAGTTGCTGCAAAACCACCAATGGCCATTCTCATGGGACAAAACGGAAGTTTCCTACGTTGGTGAAGTGTCTCCGTCGAATGTGGCCCCTTCACTGCCTCAGCTTCTGCAATCTTCACTCTTCCTGGTTCAACCATTCTTTTGTTTCAAACGTTTTATGGTTTTTTTTTTTCCCTTCGGCACTGCTTTGGCTTGGCCTTGCGTATGTTTTTCTCAATCTCTCTTTGCAATGAAATTATGTTCTAACCTTTTTTGTGAATGTGAGTTTTGTTTGCACTTTTAGGTGTTTATCCAAGTCTTGTGGGAATGGGAGTGGTGAGAAGGAATATAAGGCGAAAAATAATGTGTTATACACAAGTGGAGCTTCCAGGATGGAGTTTTTGGCATTTAACACGCGTGGTTTCAACAAAGTTTCAAAGTGATTTATTGTTTTTTACCTTAATTTTTTATGTGGCTAGTTCCTCTCCGCCTGAATGAACCACCCAATAGGACTTCATTTGTTAGTTGGTCTGCATACTCTACATGGAGGTGGAATAAAAATATTATCAATTTTTCTTCTTTTAAATTTATACCCACCTTTTAAGAGAAGATTCTTTACTATTTTTAAGTTTTCAACTTAACTATGGCGTCGATCCAAACTGATATCAATAGATTTTGGTTCTGCTTACAGGAACCGTTCCAATCCAAATCGAATCCACCTATTATCTCTAAACTGACGTTGCTGCCCATATTAATAGGGTGTTTTGTCTATATTGCCCTGTCTTTGATACAAATAAATGGCAAAATATATTTCTTATCAATTGCTCAACTTTGATCAATTTGTATAGTGTGCAGAAATTGCCCACTGAATCACGTTGGAATTTTCTCCCATTAGTTCCTTTTCTATCATTGCTACTTCTTTGCCATTTGTCTTTCCACAAATTGCTCTATACATGCATGCCTTTGTGGTTACTATTATATATCGCAACAGTACTTGCACCAAAGACTTTTCTGTCATTATGTACGTGTTTAACTTTGTTCAAGTAAATTAGAAAATATTAAATTTTCATTCATTTTATTTTTTTATTAACAAAATTTGAGGAGAATAGATATACACCAATATCATATATGATATTATTGTAAAATTCATTATTTACTAATGTTTCAGGCTTTTGAAAAATAAAAAACTAATCCAATCCTAACCGATTTAAATTAGATTGGATTGAATAGGAAGAGAAAAAAAATAAAAACTGGATGGATGATCAAGTGATAAAACTGAAGACTTTGTCAGTGGTTATTGTTGTAATTTCAGGCAAACTTTTCCCTTTCCCCTCTCCAAGAGTTGAGAGAAATTACAAAAGAAGCTTGAATTAGATTCTTTTTCTACGTCAATCTGATTAACAATTTTATATATCTTGTGTTCGAATGCAGAGGAAAGTAAATGACACAATGTTTGTCCAACTGCCAAAAATACAACAGCCAGAGCTTCTCAAATAAATGATCATTGCATTCACCTTGACAAAATTTACACTATATTCAAATGTTGGGGTTTGTCTATAGGAGCATTTCATCTCAAACTACCATGTCAGCTTCGCTCAAAGTTGATGGGATCCCCACATCCAGGCGCATGGTAGACTTGTATTGTTCTGGTAAAGCAGCACCAGCCTGAATGCACATTTCCACTACTGCAGGCGCCTGGCCATAAAAATTCCTAAGCTCTCGATCTAGTGGTTCGTTTACATCAGGAACATGCCACACAAATCTTGGTGGGATCAAATCATTCAGAACTGCAGATTGCCAGCCATGCTGCCCATTGCGTTGCTGGTGTTTATGTGCTCCACAATTTTGAGCCTTGTGACCCTGGGCGCCAACATGAATTTCAGGGCAATAGCCACACACCCTCACTTTGTACATCCTCATTAGTCTCGTCGCACCTTTCCTCATTCTCTCCCATGCTTGGAGTGTTTCCTCGGCAAGGGGGACTACTTCATTTTCCAATGGAGTTACTATTTCTGAGTCAGGTATTTCAGCTAGTAATGGTTTTAAAGGGTCCTCGGGGGTTTTATCTGGAAGGTCACTTTCATCAGCATCAATGAATTCCTTCCTCCCAATTTTGATGATAGGCTTTCTTCTCCTTTTTGTGGGAAGCTCTGGAATTTCAACACCAGCTTGAATGCAGAGCTCAACCACTGCTGGAATTCGAGGGATGGAGAACCTCTCTTCATGAGCAATCCGCTTTGCAAGACGGTCAAAGAGGTGATACGCTTCAACTGGTATTAGTATGTCTTCAACATGTGCATTCGTCCATTCGTGTAGACTCTTGCGGATGTTGGCCTGTGATCCTTTACATGACTTGAATGGGTGTCCAACAGGTCCTACATGGATTTCACTGCACCACCTGCATCAGTATTCCAATATTAAGACACTTCAGAATATTTTATCACTTCTTTCTTTCTTTTTTCAGCAGGAGACATTACATTATATTACATTTATTTGTAAGGGAGTGTCCGTTGCCAGTTGCCAGTTGCCAGTTGCCACTTTTATTCAAATAATTTTAATTTAGAACACCTTTTTCTTTATTAATCAAACTAATAATTTAGAGAAATTTTATACAGTTAATTAAACAAGAGTGGCAAATTGGCAATAGACATATTGGAGTAGCAACAAACACTCTATTTGTGAAAGTAATGTAGCTAGTAAGAAAAAAACACCCAAATTAGGTTATGGCATTCAATAAGACTAGCTGGTAAGTACATATGATATGTTGTGAAGGTCTTGCTAGAATTGGTCCTAAATATTTTTCATGTGCCCAGTTGAAAATGCACATCAATGGATTCTTTGGGCTCAAAATTTAAAAGAATAATTCTAAATGCTTCTACCAAGATCCTCCTACTTACAAAATGAAAAAAGAATTGAATGCATTTTATATTTTCCAAGATATTAAATGTTTTCACATTTTCATTTAATACTTATTACTTTATAGAGTATTAGGAGGATATAACATTACTCTATAAAAGACATCCAAACTTTAATCTTTGAGAACATAAAGACAACTTTTCAAATGGTCCTATATTTTGACTATGAGTCAGCCTCAATGAATCCCCTCAATCTTGAAGTTCTGGCAAGCATGCTTACCATGAAAGTGTCCATGCAGTGTACAAGATTGGTAAGGGCTAGAGAGGCAGTAAGTGGAACAGTAGTCTTCCTATGAACCATACCCTTCATTTCATAAAGGTATAATAGCTACACCACAATGTGAGGTTCACAAAGCTCTAAGTATGCAGACTTTGCTTTGTTGAAGAAGCAAAATAAGAAACTATCAATTACCCACCATGACAGCAAACCATAGGATGTATTGGTAATATCTAATTTAGGTTCTAGTTACACTGACAACAATACAGTTAAAAGCTGGAATGTGAAGTGGCATATTAGTTTTATTATGATTTATGCATCATTTCAACAAATTGTCAATGCTGGAATATCTTCTGAGGTCAGAAGCAAAAGAAATCCATATTAGCACAATTACTCAACTAGAACAAAAACATGTAATGTTTATGTTGTTAACCAGCATTTTACATAAGCTCCACATTAGCCAAAAGTATACTAGAAATATGAAGATGTATTACCCACAAGCATGCACAGGCACTACTTTGAGCAGCTTCTTCAGATTGTTGATCAAAGTAATCCTAGCATTATACACATTATACGCAGTCGGTATAAGGCTCTTCACCAGCAACCCATTCTTAGGTGCCGACATCGGTTTTCTCGGTTCATCTTTCATCTTCTTCATCCTTTCCCTAGCTGCCCGTCGCAGTTCTACAATGGGAACTGGAAAAGGTTTCTTCTCTTTTCTTGAATACTGTCGAGGAAAATCAGCATTTTGCGGCACCTCATTCCTAATGGTTAGTGCACGTTGACAAAACTTCACTGGTCGAATGCTAATCGTCACAGGAACTCTAACCTTACTGCTACCATACTGCTTAAAAAGACAAAGTCAAAGAAATAACAACGACTATAATAATAAGAGTACATTACAGTAACTCTCTCTGAGGTTTCGTCAAATTCTCCACAATGCTCCTCTTTTTTCTACCCCTACACTAACCTTCCTTAATTGTTTGAAAAACATTACACAGTGTACCTCTAGGGGGTTGCTGTAAACGTTAAAAGAGCAGGGATTGTGTGCAATCTAAAAAACCTAAGGGGAAGTTAGTTTAATTTACTCTAATAATAACAATAAAATATTTATACATAAAGGAAATTCAAGGGTTAAAACTGTTGGGAGATAAAATGAGAAGAATTATTTCACGAAATTGAGAGACCTCTCACCAGAAATTGAAGTTAAAAATTCCCCTAAGGCAGTTAATGGTAATCTTGTTAGAGAAGACAGTACGAATTCAACAGAGAACACTTACGAAATGAAGCAATTATTTTAGGGAAAATGAGAAACACCGAATCAAAAGTTGAACCAATTTACATTGGGGCAAAATGCTGGATAAAGCAAATTACATTGCCCTTTGTTTCATTTCAGTCCCACCTCAATCAAGCAAGGTAAATAAGCCAGACTAAATAATATATACAATTTTTTTTCTTTTAATATACCAAGTGACAAATAAGGCAAATAAATAAAGCTTCAAATAACAAGGTGGGGACATATACCTGAAGAGAATCAAGGGAACTAAGAGAAGATAAAGGGCTGGGCTTCAGCAAAAGAGAATCCCTTGGAGTTACAGTAATAATTCCCTTGGCATTAGGAAGTGACATGATCATGGTCATGGTCATGGTCATAGTCATAGTCATCCCTGAAACAACTGAAAATGGTCACTCAGAAATAAAAGTAATATTCAGATGCATAAAGGAAAAAGAGCATAACTAACCAACTAATTAACCTTGTGGACTGGAATTGCTGAGAAGCATTACCCACAACCGAAAGGGATTACAGTGAAACAAACAACAAGCTTCACTTCAGTTGCACCGCGCGCGACATCAATTTCACATACACGAGATGCAACGCTACACGGCCAACCCAATAGATTCTCTCTCCTCCGACCCAATAAATTCTTATCCTCGACCACATTGGAATAGGTGGCTTAATAAAATAACTAGATTTTTTTAGTTCATCCATTCCACTAGTTAAATTTAATATATAAATTTTATAATTAAAATAAATTATTATAAAAGTGTAAAAAAAATATTCATATAAGATAAATAAAAATCTATATATAAATGGTAAGAAAAAATATTTATATCATAAGAAAATAAAAATTATATATAAATTATATTAATATTTAAATTATATGATAGATATTTATATCAAAAAGATAAAAATTTCGTACAAGAACATTAGTATTAAATTATAGGATTTTATTTCTAAAATTGTCACGATTAGTTATAAATACTTGTAATGTTATTCTTGAAATTTAGAAAGAAATGAAATTCATCCTCAAGAATTAAAATTTGTAGAATTTGAAAAGAGGCAAAGAAAGAGGATAAAAAATCTAAAAGATGAGAGATGAAGATAAGATAAGATAAGAAGAACATAATTTTAAAAAAAGATAATATTTGAAACTATAATAATAAAAAAAAGTATCAACCATGAGTCTAGCTTGATTAATTGAGTAGTATATATGTAAGTGTTGTAAATAAATTTTTCGATATTGTCTTCCATTCTTATACATAAAAGACAGTAATTAAAAAGTTTAAATAGTTGAAAGATGAGAAGTTAGCTTGAAACTAAAAAGTTAGTTGGTAGCTAAAAATTGTTAAACTAACTTATTAACAACATAATATATAATTTTTAATTTTATTGATAAAAATATATTTTAAGGTGTTTATAATTTCAGTTTTTTTAATTAACTTTAAAATCTTGTAATTTTTTATTTATAGATCAATTTTTAAAATTACATTTATAATTATTATATTTTTTATATTGTGCATTCTACTATTAATCTTAAATTATATCTTTAAATATTTTTAATCAAATTTAAAATAAAGTAAAAATAGCACACACTTAAGCAGATATTATACTTTTATTATATTAATTAGTGTAATGGTTAAATTAAACCATATAATATAAAAATTCAAAAATAATAAAAATAAAATAAACTTATCATCTATCAATATTAATATCTCAAAGTATAATGTTGAAATAATAAAATAAATAGTATAATAATTAAAATAAATAATGTAAATATAAAAATACCTACAAAATAAAAATAAAAAATAAAATAAACTTATAATCTATCATTAACAATATCTTATGCAATAAAAAGTTAAAAATAAGAAAATTCAATCATATGTAAAAAAAAAAGATAAAAATAATAAAACCTTACTTTATAAGTGGAAGACGAGAAACAAATAAAATTCTACCTTAAGTAAAAAAGGGATAAAAAGGAAATTTAACAAATATTTTAAAGATAAAAGTGGAATAAAATACAAGATGCTACAAGTTTAGAAGCAAGTATTTTAAAAAATGCTACTTGAAGTAGCGTATCAAAAAAACGTTACAAGTCACTAAAAAAAAACTTGTTTATCAAATACTACTAATAAGGTCAAATAAGTTTTTTAATTAGTAAAAAAAGTAAAAACTAGTTAAATTGATGTGTCAAACATAACCTATATGATACAAGTAATCAATTACTAAATACCCTCAATAGAAAGTAATTAATTACTATGCGAAAATAATCAATTACTCTGGTTGGTTATGATAGTTACAATTTAAAGTAATCGATTACACTATGTCAATTTGCTATTTTTGAGACATATTTGAGAAAGGTAAACATCAAGAAGAACTTTATCAGTGTATCATGAGCCAACTACTCAAGTGCACTTGACACCACCTCCAACTCAAAATCTTAAGGTAGGTTTGTAAGTCTTTGTCACTTATATATTACTCAACATACTTGTTTCCATCCAATGTAGGACTTCCTACTCACACTTGCACTTTAACAATCTCCCCCTCAAGTATAAGTCTCTACCACATCGTATACTCCCTCTCAAGTGGATGTCTTTCCCATTCACGAGTATTCAATGATGGCCTTTCGAGCTTAGCCATTGTTGTCAATAAGCTCTAGATACTTGCACCATCATTTAGCCCACATCAAAAGGACACACTGCCTAATCTCTACATCACTAGAAAGACTTTTGATACAAGGGATCACCATACATGGATCCCATGTATAGATCCATCGTCAATTCCACTCAATACTCATTTAAGTTGTTCACTTGGTGGAACCACCAACTTAAGAAATGAAGCCAAATAGAAATGATAAGGGGACAACTATATGTTGGAACACTCTTGAAAAGAGTGTCCAATCTTTCAATTTTTGATGATTACAAATATTCTTATATCACTAATGTTTGAAAGTCTAAAGTGTTTCAGATAATTACTACTTAAAATATTTTTAAGACACAACATCCAATAGTTTGAGCAAAGCGTCCAAAGTATTACTGTTTAAACAACTCATTCAATGTTTTGTTGTCCAAACAAAGCGTCCAACAAGAGAAGTGTCCAATGGACCACGTTGTCTCAGGAAGTATTTTTTTAACCTTTATCTTTTTATCTAGTTCATTTGAAAATCCAGTGCATTTACTTCCTTGTAGACCTTTTTATGCTCTTACTAAGGAAATCTTATAAAAGATTCTAGCCAATGACACGTTCACAAAGGACAAAGCTTTACTTTGCCAATTATCTCTGCTCTTGCATTCTCTTGGTCAGTTTTTGTTACGCACTACCTGCATACCTTCTTCCTCTCTCTCTCTGCTAACTATTGTCTTAAGCTTCTCTACCTCAACAATCATCTTTTTTAAGCAAAAGATATATATACCCAGAGAAAACCTTTTATATACAAGAAGGACAAGATAAAGAAGAAGAACAAGTGGGCATTGAAAAAGACAAGATTGAAAACGAAAAGAAGTGACAAGAAAATCAAAGAGAAAAGGAGATTTTCTAAAAAGCAAGTTTGTGGGCAAGGAGTAAAAAGAAAAGCTAGTACAAAAAAATAAAGATTATAAAAGAAAAAGAGTGACTAGCACACAAGAGAAAAAGGAGAGACCAAGCTTATCATCTATCCAAACTTAATCATGTTTTTAAGTCCTTTTGGACTCTCTTTGATAGAAAGGCTTTTAAAGACTCTATCTTCATTGTAAAACATTTTAGTTTAAGTCTTCTTGTAAACTTACTTTGTGAGTTTTCAAAACCTTGTTTTGAAAAGCCTAGAAAGGCTAATTTAAGAATACTTGGAGTCTTGGAATTAGGGTTTTTGATTGTAAGCAGTTGGAAACTTAAAGAGGTGAAGAATACTTGTAAGTCAAGTTGACATAGTGAAATTATTCAAGGTGAAGGGACTAGATGTAGTTCTCGGTTATAGAGTGAACTAGTATAAAAATTTTTGTGTGATCCTTCTATCCCTTTCTTGTTTATAGTTTTACTGACTTTATTCAACATGGTTTATCATTTTGGACACCTCTATTAAAAGCAAGTTTTTAGACACCTTCTATTTTTTATGCCTTTAGAAAAGCTTTTGGACGATCTTCACTAACTCGTATAAACACTCACCTTTTTGCAAAAAAGTTATTAAGTGCTTTGATACGGATCAGGGAGGCTCAAATAAACCAACAAAGGATGTGGGCCAAACTTCAAAAGAAAGTCTTCAGGGACCTTTAACTAGGGACAGGTTGAAGAAGCTGAAAGTTGAAGTGCAGAGGAATGTGACACTTCTTAGAGGACAAGGAGCATCCAAAGAGGGATCTCATTTGTTTGTATTGCTCTCATGTAAATAGGATCCTTTGTATAGAATTTATTTCATTCCTTATAATAGATAGGATGACCTCACAAGGCTGGAAGAACACTTAAGCCCTATTTACACATGCTAAGTCCAATGGATGCATTTAGGTCCAATGGATGCACTCCTAAAAGCCAACACATGTTTAGACGCAGGAAGGCTACTTTCTGTTTCCTTGTTCCTTTAGTCCAAGTGCCTCTGGACACGAACTCCACAAGTCACTTTGGACCTTGGGACCAAGCCTGAGGACCTTTGGATGTGGCTAGAGTAGTCACTCTATCTTTGGACGCAATTGCTAAAGCCACTATGCTTTTAGATGCACGAACCAAAATTGGACTTTTCTGGAAGATTCGCAAGGCTTCTCCTATGCTTCGTAGCTTAAAACCTACATAGGATAGTTTCTTATTTTTTGTGCGTCAATTCCTTGTATAAATAACATCACTTAGGATCATTTTATCAACTTTGGTTCATTTGAGAAATAGAATTGCTTCGTTAAGCATTTTGGAGAGAATTCTCCTAACTTGCTCTTGGATTAGAATGTTTTATTCTCATCGAGCTCTTTAGGAGGTTTGTGGCGAATCTCGACTCCTCTTATATGATTTTCTTAGGAAAATTTGTGGTGAGCCATTTCTTAACTATTTTCAGTTTTCTAATTCAATTCCTTTCACTCTATCTTTAGTTTCCGCAACTTACAATGCTCTTGATAAAATGCTAAATTTCATTTATAATTTTGGTACCTAAATCCAGAGCATGTTATGTTTAGTAGCTTGATCCAGGAAGAACACGGTCCACGTGGGGGTTTTCAGAAGCAAGTCCACTCCAAAACAATCTTCGGGGATCTAGGATCGTATTAGGTGGTATTTGAGCTAAATAAGCTCTGGTATTTTACCTTGATCAAATTGATATTTGTTCCACTTCATGTTGCAAATTGAAGTGTTCTCCTCGATTCTCCATCTATCAAACTCACATAAAGATGCATAATCTTGCTTCAATTAGTCATGCTTGTTGAAATTTGAGCTTAGGTTTTGTTCGCCTAATTGTTTATCAGTTATTTAATCGATTTAATTTTCTTTTAATCGGTTTAATCTCCTTTTAATCGATTCAATTGGTGGTTCAATCAATGCAAATTGCTTTTTGAAGTTCAATTTCACAAATTTCATAAAAATAGAGCATCACTATATGAGTTTTTCATTTGTCTTTTATGGATTCTTTGATTATGAATTGATTGAAAATTGTTGAGAAAACCTTATGCTAATTGTTTGGGAAAAGAATTGGATCAAGAATTGAAAAGAATTGAGAGAAGTTATTGATTAGCCATGGATGAAAGCGTTGTTGCAAGAACAGAGCACACGTGAAAAAAAAAAGAATAAAAAAATTAAGAAATGATTATAACAAAAAGTTAGTTATGGATCCTTGGACAATTAACACGTGTTAAAAAAACAAATATTTTGATTATTTTTCTCTAACTGTTTTCAGTTTGCGTCCATTGACTTTGGTAGTCGTCCATTGATTTATAAGGTCATCCATTGACTTGTTTGGACACCTCATTTGGATGAAAAAAAATTTTGTTTCATTTTCTGCATTCTTCCAATAACATTAATTATGAGTCTTCGTGTTGTCTTCTTTACTAATCCTTACTTTGAGTAACGTTTCTTTCTATTACTTTTATTACTTGTCTTTTTTGGTTTCTTTGGTTTTGTCTTTGGGTTTTCATTTTTCGTTTCTATTCTTAAAAGTCATCTTGATTTGACTGGTTACACTTGTATCATAGAACTTGATTCGTAGAATTTAGGTTCTCTTTGAGGATATAGTTGAGAGTAAAAGGCAAAGATATCATTCAAGAAAAGGCCACCTTAGAGTGAATACACGAGTGACAAGTGTTAACATGTGAGGAGTGGTAAGTTTTGCCTTGTATTACTAACATTTTCCTTTGAGAAACTTTCAATTAAAAAGCAGGTATAATGATGGCTGGCAGTATCAGTGACAAAGTTAGCAGTCACTCTCCAAAATCCAAGAAAATGATGGAACAAATGGCTAGACTTGAAGAACAATTGGCTCATTTAGGAAGAGGATTGGAGGTTGTTCGAGCAAACATTGCTAGTGTCAATGCGAAAGTAAAGGAACTAAGCAAGTCTAGAGAGAAGGCTACCTTAACTAAGGTTGATAGTGGAGTAAGCAGTACTGAAAGTTCAAAGGACTCGTCTAAACGCTCCCATAGGTCACACCACAATGAGAGAGGTGAAAGACCAAGACAAGATAGAAGGATGGAGGAAGGACCTCGTAAGGAGAGGCGAGAGGAGAGGCATGAAGAGGAACCCCACAATGAATGAAGAAGGAGAAATGACCATTCCCCTTATCGTCCATATACGAAGGAGCACATAATAGGTCCAATGGACCCTCTCAAATGTCATATTCCCCCTTTCGATGGAACAGGAGATGTCGGAACCTACTTGGACTGGGAAATGAAGGTGGACCAGGTGCTATCTTGTTTTAATTATATTAAGTATGAAAAAGTCTAAATTGTCACCTATGAATTCACAGGGTATGCTTTAGTATGGTGGAACCAATTTTGTAGGGAAATTCGTGAATGGAGGAGGAGACATGCTAATACATGGCGGACCTAAAGAGAGAGTGAGAACAAGGTTTGTATTAGTTTCCTACGCAAAGGATTTCTATAATAAACTACAACAAATGTATTAGGATTCGAAGAGCATAGAGGAGTACCATAGAGATATGGAAGTGGCTCTGTCTAGGACCAATGTACTAGAATCCAACGAAGCCATCATGACACGATTCTTACACGGGCTAAACCGAGACAGACAAGACATGGTTGTGTTAAGTCAATACTCATCTATGGACGATCTAGTACACCAAGTAGTAAGAATAGAGGCACAATAAAGAAGATGTCTGGCTTCAAGGAGAACATACCCCAGCACTCCTTACAATTGGATGGGTAAGGCAAAGAGAAAGAAAGGCCTAGAAGGGAGAAGAGTCCCAAGAAGGGGAGCCTATCACCACAGGCCAAAAGGAAGAAGGGAAGTTACCAAATCTTGTTCCAATGCCAAAAAGCAATAATATTAAATGCTTCAAATGCCTTGGCAAAGGCCATATAGCCTTGCATTGTCCTAACAAGAGAAGCATGGTCATGAAGGAGGATGGAACAATGGATGGTGCTAGCTCCAAGTTTGAGTCATTGTCCATAAGTGAATTTGATGCTTCCAATGAATACTTACTTGATGAGGAAGGAGATCTATTGGTAGTGAGATGTTTGATGGACTCGCAAGTAGTGGAGGAGGATGCCTCATAGAGGGAAAACATTTTTCACTCACACTGTCATGTTGGAAGTAAACTATGTTCATTATCATTAATAGTGGCAGTGTTGTCAACATTGCAAGTAGAGAAATTGAAACTGCCTACTTTTGCTCATCTTAATCCATACAAACTATAATGGTGAATAGTGAGGGGGAGATAGCGATTGCTAAACAGGTATCCTTGGCTTTTATAGTGGGACAGTACAAAGATGAGGTACTCTATGATGTGGTACCCATGGAGGCAGCCCACATCGTACTTGGAAGGCCTTGGCAATATGACTGCAAGGTGATCCATGAGGGGTTACCAACAAATCCACATTCATCCATAGAGGGTAGAAGGTTATCCTCAAGTCTCTATCACCTAAGGAAGTGAATGAAGATCAAGCTAAAATGAAGTTGAGGAGAGAAAAAGAAAAAAAAGAGAAGAGTGAAAAAAATGAAGGACGAAGCATCTAAAAGGACTATGCATCTAAAGGACGATATGCATCCAAAGGACACTCTACATCTAAGGGACTTTGAGTGTCCAAAGCAAAAAAATGAAAAAAAAAATATACGAAAGGCAAAGAAGGATTGTATGTGAGTAAGGAGGGAGTCGTGAAGAAAATATTGCTAGCAAAGAAGAAATCACTTTACTTGTTACCCATTAACATGTGTTCCCATTTGTCTAAATAACTTTCTAACTTACCTACAGGATTTACAAAGAGTGAGTGGTTGCAATAACAACAACTTCATTTAGTTGCACGGCCTCGTAGAATTTCACAACTTTTGGTTAAGGTTGAATAAAATGATAACTCATATAATCAATCCGTGAAGCACAAAGAAAGTTTTGGCTACATTGATAAGTTTATATATTAAAAACCATGTTTTTATAAGAATTGAATTTTTTGTACATAATGTTTGGCACACGCTAATAAATTATTAATTCAGTTTGAAATTTCATTTGAAAGAATTTTCAACATGGAAAAACTAAGGGGCCAAAGGCCCCTTAATGCCATGAGGAGTTCCGTCTTTGCTAATACTTTAGCACACTTTTTGTTGTTACTGTGAAGTCTTGAAGCACATGAGATTTTACCCGTTGGTGTTAATTAGCTGGTCTGTGGAGTTTTGTTCCTCTCTACGGTGCTTTCAGATTAATAGGTTTCATGTTATATCAATTTGAACTGCTTGATTTGTTCAATTACAACCTTATAATGTAATCGCATTCTCTGGTCCAATTGTTGTATTTGTTTCTATATTCCTGATTTATCCACTGGGTTAGTCTTGTTGGTTCTTTGCTTCTAATTTTGGTGTAGCAGCAATATTTTGATTCATCCTATTTTTTCAAGGGTTTCATAGTTTTAATACCATTTATTGGGAATGTATGATTAAATAATGGAAAGAACCCTATTAATGGCCATGTGTTAACCACATAAATCCATTTGACACCACCTTTCAATCTAAAACATTAAGATATTAAGTGTACATGTATTTATCACTTAGATGTTATTTAATATATTTATTTTTATCCAATATCGTATTTTTTTACTCACATTTGTACTTCAATGTATGAATTTTTGGAATACCTAATATTGTATACTTAGTGATTTATAATTAAAATCATGGTATGACCTGTAACGAGATATTCAATATTCTGCATAAGTTTATTATTATTATATTAATTATATATTTAAATTTTATTTAACATGTTTCTAAAAATATAAAACAAAAACCAAATAATTAATTTAATCCAAATTATAAAAAATCAATTTTAAACTAGTTTTAGAAGTTGATGGAAGTAACTTAAAAAAATCACTTGTGATAACTAAAAGAACGAGTAAAATGTCAACAAGGGTTGATACATATAATAGGATCTTCTACTCACACTAGCTTTACATAGATTTTTCATGTTAATAAACTATATGTACATTTTACTATAATTTTAGCATGATAATAAACTGCATGTATATTTTACTATAACTTTTTTGCTAAAGTTGATAGTCATTTTTGGCCTTGAAAGCATACATGTCTTCCCTTATTCTAAGCTTTTCACTACAAAATAAAAAGAGTAATGTGATATGGAAAATATTTTTTTATAAAAATATTCTTAACAATTTTTTTAAGTCTCAATTCAAATATAATTTTTAGAAATGCTTTATAATGTCTTTTTTGGGTTAATATGTTATAGATACGAAGTATGTTGGTTTTTTCAATAACTAATTTTTTATTAGAAAACTTACTTGGTTACTTTTAGTAAGTCTTCTTTTCCAATCACATTTTTTCCATGTACTAGACTTCAACTCGACTTTACTTAAGGGATTCAAGTTCGGTTATACTTAAACCAATATAAAGTTGATTTTGTAATATTCTTTATGTTAATATCTTAAGAAAAATAGTGTTTTTATATTAATTTACCCAAACAACTGAACAAAAACCAATTTTCAAAGTAAAATTAATTTTTATAATTATAATTAAAGACAAAATCACTTTTGTTTGACATATAATTTCTAAATATTAGAGTTTGAATCAAAACTAATGCATGCAAAAAAGAGAGAGAAGATTTTACTTATTGACCACAATGAGTAGAATTATATGTCCTCATTAAGAAAATGATACATGGAAATACTATGCTACTAGATCCAAGTGTAAAGACAGAAAGAATGTCATGTTACATTCTCAGGTACAATCACTTGATTACAAGAAAGATGAATCATCCCACCTAAATATTCAAGTGGATTGCAATTGTATTTTGAATCTCGAAACCCCAAATTTCAAAAAGGTAAGTATTGTGGACTTAGTCCAAGTTAAGGTATCACTTGGAAATGGAAAGTCTAGTCATACATACAATGTACCTTGCCACTCCCTCAAAGTGAGAACACTAAGCTAGGAGGGTAAGGATAATTCTTTCAAGCAAGCTAATAAGTAAAGCTCAAGGTTAAATTTAGATAAACTATCTGTCAAGCTTAAATCAATCTTAGGTTTGAAAAACCTCAACCCATGTCCAAGATTCAACCAAGGACATTGACATTGTATTGTGATTCTAAAACATTATAGCTAAATGGTTTTTCACCTAGAGTTCGCATTTCATGGGGGCAATTGATGTGCACCATAAAGTTTGACTATTGTCACATGGTTATTTGCACTCTATCTTTGTGAACAAGATGCATGTAATTAGGTTAGGAACATGTCTATCTCCTTATTCAATCTTGCTAGAATACTGCTCGAATTTAAATGTCAAAATACCTTTTAAATGTATTTTTTCTTTTTTTTCGACCACTTGAGTCATAAGAAAATAAGTAGTTTTAAGAAAGAAAGATTAAATCTATTACTAACTTGAATCTTAGCATAACCACAAACACATAAACTGAGTTCAATCAAGTTTATTGATATATAGTAAGATAATTTTTTTGTCTTGGTAGAGTTATAGTCGAAATTATTTTTGTTTTCATATTTTGGAAATCATTTTTTCAACAAGATAAAGTGTAAAGACTAAAATAAAATATTTTTCAACATTAGACATTCAATTTTACTCTTTTTTATTTTATTTTTTAAAATATTTTATTATGTTAATTTTCTTTATATATATATATATATATTAATTACTTTTTCGTTTTTAGCTTAAATTTTATTTAACTCCAAAATTTAAATCTGTCAAAATTATTACTTTCAAATTTTCCTTTATTATTAATTCTTTTCATCTCAAATTTTAATTTCTCATACAATTAAATTACTATTAATTTATTTTTATATAAGGTTAAACATAATTTAGTTTACATGTGATGGAGATTCTTAATTTAGTTTTTATATATATAATTTTATTAAATCAAATTCTATATGTACAATTGTACCGGTTTGGTTCCTTAGACATTCTTAAATTTATCCTTGTAATAAGGACCAAATTAAGAATGAACAACACAAAAAGACCAAATTATAAATTTTCTCTTTATATATAGATCAAATTAAGAATATGTAAAAAAATTAACTATGACAATAAGTTCAAAAACCAAATTGAGAATCAGCTAAAGAATAAATTATGTTTAGTCTTGAATTAATTATGAGTAGCTCTATTATAATTTTCTTAATACTTTACTTTATTTTTAAGTTACCTCATTTAAAAATACGTATATAATACATGATATTACTACATATATATGTTTGTGTTAAAGGTAAAACGTCTCATTTTGTACAAAATGAAATTGACATTATTATTTTTTATAATTAACAGGATATAAATTACTTGAAACAAAATATCTTTAAACCCAAAAAATGCATTCATAAGATTTGAGTATTCATGTTATCAAGTAATCAGATTTGAAGAATCAGAATACTACACTAATGTTTATATTAGATGATAAATTTAAATTGAAAATGAATATCTTCACCTTGAAAAAGAAAGTATATTATGAAGCTTGAATACTTCCGAGTTTGAGGGGGATATTAAAAAATAAAATAGTTGAAACACTGCAAAAGCCAAAAGTCTTGGTTCTATTGCAACAGGAACTTGGTTCCTCCTTGTGAATTACAATAAATAATTCTCTCTATTGAAGATATATTTAGATAAATTATATTAATATTAAAGCATCTACATAACTTAAAGTTACTTTTCAAAACGAAATCACATTTTATAATTTAGCCAAATATAATAACTTGTTATACATAAGATTTATAACATAAAAATTACATTTTTATATAATCTTAAAAACACCTTTTTTATGTTTAAACAATCGAACTCGTAAAAAAAAAGGTTTAATTTGATTAAAAAAAAAACTGGAATAGAATTGAAAAAAGCAAAGAACAAAACCTAACATGCATCTTATATTACACTCACAAAGAAGCATCTCCAAAGGGTGAAAGAAGCTACATGGTTTAATCTAAACAAACCAAATTGCCTCAAAAGTCAAAGCCACATGGTTTTTCCTCAGAGTAATGGGATCAACGAGGATTAACAAGTTCATCATCAAACAGAAACACATGACAGGTGAACAGAATTGCAAGGGAAAATAAACCACTTTGTGCCCTCATTTAAGGAGAGTTTTCACAATTGATTTGACATTGAGTTTCTTGAGGTCAGTATAAGACTGTCCGCAGCCCACAAACATGACAGGAGCTCCAGATATGTAAACCATTGAAAGTGCAGCTCCCACCTGACAAAGGGAACCATTGTAAAACAATATTTATTCATGTTCCATATCATGTCAAGCCAAAAATTCATATTTCCTTGCAATTTTAGAATTCGTGTACCTTATCATCAATGGTGTCAAACTTCGTGAGCAGGATTCCATCAATCAATCTTGGATTGGGTGATGTTGTGAGGTCAGCTAATTTCTGCGGTCAACGTGAAACACTTGGGGTTAAATATAGGAAATAGAAATTTAATTTAATTTTAATACGTTGTCAATGTAAAGATTTTTCATTGTCAAACAATTAAAAATCATCATAAATTTTACGTAATTACTATAGTCAATAGTTTTTAATTATATAACAATCCATGATTGTATGAAAACAAGGTTGTAAAACTGGGGAGGCTACATAAACTCATGGAGCTTCCATAGACACGACTAGTAAACTCATCTTACGAGTTTACCTAATATAAAAAATAATATTAAAACACCTATTAATGACATACAATATTCTCAACACAACAATAATTCAAAATTTCAACTTCATGATAAAGCAAAGTAGCAAATTACAATAATTAAGTGATAGTACATTAGTACTAAATAAGATCAAACTATATACCTATGACCAAATCAAAAATAAATTCATAAAAACATTGTAAAATGGAGTTAATTTCTTCAAATCATGAGTCCTGGTAAAAACAATCACTATGGGGTCAATGGAAGACAAAATTATATTTGATTTCAAACTTGCTAACTTGCTTATCGACTCAAGAGTTTATGCAAGTTAATACGAGTTTACCCGAGTTTATCTAGAAAAGAGTTTGACAACAAGTTAACTTGTTTTGTCTACCTAGAACCGTAAGACGTAAGACTTAAACTCGAAAGTTTGACAACCATGAATGACACAATAAAAATATCTTTACACTGTCAAATTCTAATTAAATTCATTAAAATGTGGAAAAAAGCTATAGCTGCGCAATATTGAGCAAAATATAGAACAAAACCTGATTGAACTTTGAAAGCTGATCAACTGCGTCATTACCGACCAGTGCTTCTCCAACAAATAAGACTAGATCTGGATTGTTAAGGTAGATGAGTTTTGACAGTGCTCTCATCAGTGGTTCATTATCCTAAAACCAGCACACACATCAGATGAACAAAAAAGCATTCAAATAAACACCTAATATTATGCATATGGTCCTCTGTCCCACTAATATGTATGAATCGTGACTGTTTATTGTTGTAAAATAACAGAAAAGAACAAACACAATGTGTCAGTGATTGGAGTTGCCTAGCATTCGTACGCAAGTTTACTTCATATATATGACCCAAACATCTGATAAAATAATCAAACGCTTGACCAGAATAATATCTACATTATACCTGCATACGACCAGCTGTATCAACAAGAACCACATCCGAACCATTGCGTGATGCTTCCTGAATTGCTTCTTTTGCCACAATGGCGGGATCTTTCTCATAGCCCTTCTCAAATATAGGAATCTGAAACAAGGAAATCATAAGAACATATGCCTCTAGTAAAAAGCTTTGCCACGAACTAGGAAAATAAGAATATGCAGGTTAAAGAACTATACTAATCTTTAAGCAGTAAAAATACAAACCTGAAGTCTCCGAGCATGGGTCCGCAGCTGCTCAACAGCCCCTGATCGAAATGTGTCACAAGCAGCCATCATAACACTGACCTTGTGCTGCAGAAGCCAGTAAGCAACCTACAAGGTGACACATAAAATAAGCCAACCTTTTCCAGTTCAATAGCATGCCCTATATATGGACCTCAATTATATTGGAGTAACAATATGATTTACTCCACCTTAGCTAGATTGGTAGATTTTCCAACACCATTAACACCAACAAATACAACAACATATGGTTTCCTTTGCTCCTTGGCAGCATGCACATCCCTCAGTATATCAATAGAGCGTCTTGGAGTTAAAATTCGAACAAGTGCTTCTTCCATTGCCGCCTACATTAATATTTTGAAGTATACTATTAGTATGAAGGTTATACAAGTGCATTCATAAAGTAAAGGAAGAACTAAATGTATATAGGAAAGAAGATAGAAACAAACCTGCACTGTTGAAGATATCCTTGTAAATGAAGCCAGCTTTTTGCCTTCAAGACTTACTGCCACTGATTCACAGAGTTTCTCAGCTATCTCCTCAGCCTACAATTAACATAGAATACAAACAATATTAGCTGGGTAAAGGACCCAAGAGATATCCATTAAGATATAAAAGGGAAAGAGAAAAGAAAAATAATGCTGTTGAGTGTTGAGTAGAAACACCTACCACATTCTTGGTCATGAGCCTATCCTTTAGAGCTTTCAAAGCTGGTTCTAAGTCTGACTTCTCCAAATTTGCCTTCCCTGCAATGCTGAGCACAAGGATATGTGAAAATATTCTAATTAGTCGTGTCAGAGAAAAGATGAAAATAGAAAATAAGATAAAAAAAGGTAAAAATAAAATAATAGGTTTTAATTTAATCTGTGAAGGATAGAAGGTGCAAAAGTTATTTGAATTCAACTAACATGAAATGCTTACAGATACAACATAGAACAATTTCTCTGAATCCTTGCCATTAAGCTTTCAAATCAAACAATGACATGTGGATTTTTTCCAGCATTAATAGCCTAAATTAAGAATATATTGCAGAATTTTAGAAAAACATCCACATGTCATTGTTTTTTATTTAAGAACTTGATGGAAAGGATATAAGGAACTTGATCTATGTCTGGTCTTGTACTTAACCTCAGTAAACATCAGTAAAGGGAAACTGGAAACAGAACAACATTCCTTGATTATCCAAAATGAAACTTGATTCATCATGTCAGAGGGTGAACTTTTAAGAAAAAGAATAACTATTTTATTTTGTTCCCCTCCTCTATCCCATTCCTAAATTTTCTGGTAAAGTGATAGAACACCATTTTTTGGTGAATGAAGTGATAGAACACCTAATTGCATTACAATTTACAAAGTAAATTAAGAGGGTTTCTTGAAGATACATGCATATAAAATGCCAAATATTGCATGATACTGAACTGATTTCTCACCAATAAGGATCCAAATCAAGAAAATTTACAGAACATAATTTTATTAGTAACACAACATTGCAAAAACACTAATAACACAATACTGCACAGACCCATAATAATATACAGTTGTATATCAATTTTGACTCCTAGCATGAAAAAAACAAACCCATAGGCCCATAGTAATATAGTATACATTAAATTACAAATCATTTCAGCAAGGTATTCAGAAAACTTGACAAGGAAGATAAACAATGATGCTAGGAAAGTACAGAATATATAAAGAATACACAGGGTAATCTTACCTCTGGAACATGGACGAAAACCAACCCTTGCTTTTGGCATCAGGCTTTCTGTTCTTCCCAACATCATCATCATCCTCTTCCTCACTTTCACTGCTAACAATCTCTTCTTTATCCATCATACTTTCACCTTGATCTGCAGCCACAAAATCTATGCTCCTATGCGCATCCTCACCAGAATGATCGGTAAAGTCCAGTTTAGTTTCCGTTTTTGCAGCATCATCCCAAACTCTATTTTTTTTTGTTACTTTCTTGTTTAGCTCTGCCTTGGAGGCCTTGGCAACCGTATCTGTCTTCTTCCCACCTTTGGTCCTAAGCTTCTGAAGCTTATGTACATCAAAAGCCCCACCATCGGGACTTCCGTTCTCCCTACCATTCACATCACTAATCATGTTAGAATCTTTAGCAACAACAAAATTGCCATTGGAGTGTCCGTTCTCCAACTTTCGGCCATTGCCATCGTCACCATCCGTGCCGCCACCATTCTTCACCACACCACCACTCTTCTTCTTATTCCCTCCCTCGAATCCCGACTTATTGTTACCCTGCACTTGCTTCTTCGCATTCCCAACAACAGGATTCGAATTCGAATTGGACCGCTTCAAATCCTCAGCACGGGCCAGGGCCTCCATCTTCAGCTGCCTAAAGGTCTCATCAAAATCAGGGTAAGCAGTCTTTTTGGGATCAAAAACCTGAGAAAACTCGCGCTTCACCATAGCAAGCAGATCCTCCACATACAAGAGGTGAAGGATCCGTTGGTACACAGCCACAAACACAAGGCCAAGTTCATTGTGGAAAGTCCACTTGAGGGTGTAGGAAGCACCAGGAGCATCATAAATGTATGATGCCGCACCAGATCGCTCCTCCAAAAGACAGGAACGGATCAAGGTATCAATAGGCGAACCTTTCAGAGCGTTCCCAAGTTCTTTACAAGTCCAGAGGATTAACCCTCCTCTTGTAAATATCAGTAACTGCTCTAACATCCTTGATCACTTCCAATTTTCCTATTAATCAATCAATAGTGACAAATAGTAAATAATAATTGGAAAACGAACAAGAAATTTTCAGGAGAGGAAAAACCTAGAGTCTAACACCGGCCAAGCATAATAACCGAAAAAACAAACATGCTCGTGTTCGTGTGTTTTGATTGATTGTTAGGTTGCACAAATCGAGAAAAAATAAATTCGATTCAAAGAACCAAGAAAAATCATCGCGGTGAGGGAAAGGTACCTGTTGTTTCCTGGAGATGTGAGAAACGCGTTCTACGAGAAGAATTAGAGAAAATTTTAAAAAAAAGAAAACAAAAAGAAAAATAAAATTGGAGTTTTTGAATTATGATATAAGGTTTATTTTATATATGGATGCAGGATATCTACAGATCTACTCGTGCCGCTTCGCTAGATTCTCTTTGTCTTGGCAAGGCTAGAGAAAAAATAAAAATCCTCTTACACCATTTTAAATAATGTATCAAATAATAATAGTTACAAATATATACTATTATATTATAATTAAATAGTTAAAATTAAAATAAACTACATATTTTTTAAAAGTATAATATACATCACCTTTTTTAAGTAGTTATATAATTATTAACTAGTTTATTTTAATTATTTATATTTTATATAGTTTAAATTTTATAATTGTTATTTCAATAATAAAAAAATAGATATATTTTTTTATATTTTATGAATTTAGTTAAAACATTCATACATATAAAAGTTTTTTTATAATGTTATTCGGTCATGAATGGTCATTTACGATAAGTTTAATAATTTTATAATAATTATTTTAAAAATTATATAATAAATTTTTTTTATTATTAATAATATAAAAAAATTTACATAAAAAATTCATGACAAATAAATTATATTTTATTATTCAAATTATATTTAATTTTGTGATGAAAAATATAATGTTTTTCTATTAAAAATGTTGTTAAAAGATTTTTGTCAATGTCATCAAAATTATAGATATTTATGTTTTATTTTTTAATCATGTTTTTACTTGATGAATATGATAAATTTTAATCATTTTCTGACTTCTATTTTAATAAATCTAAAAAAAAATAGAATAAAATTTAAAAAATTAAATAATATAATATATTTACTCAATGAAAAAATTGCATGAATAGAAAACTCTCATAATTTGAAAGAACTAAAATTTCTAAAAAAAAAAATGCTTCTCTCTCTACCTCTCTCTCTATATAGAGATAGATAGATAAGTATTTTTCTTAAAAATTTTAGTTCGTCAAAAATTATAAGAGCATTCTTTTTTATATATATATATATATATATATATATATATATATATATATATATATATATATATATATATATATATATATATATATATATATATATATATATATATATATATATATATATATATATATATATATTGAATAAATATGAATTATTGATTAAAATTTGGATAGAATTGTATCTAATAGAATTTAACTAATTTAATTATATTTATTTATTCACATTAATATTATTTTATATAATTTTAATAATTACAAGTAAATAGTATATATTTACTGAAATTATACAATAGTCATTCATCATATTTAATAAAATTAACTTATCTAATTGTTCACATTAATGTAATTTCTTATATAATATTAATAATTTTAAGTAAATACTATATATTTCAAAACTAAAAGATGGTAAAAATAAAGTATGATATATAAATACTATAATAATAATAAATATTATAATTTTATGAGTAATAATAATTAAAAATAAAAATTTTATAGATAAAATATATATAATATAATAAAAAAATTAAATATTATAAAAAATTAAATTGCAGACCTAATAATTTTATAAATATATAGTTGAATTTAAGACGAAAAAAAATGATAATAGGAAATTAGATATATAAAAATTATAATACTATAAAAAGTTAAATATATTTCAAAACTAATAATTTTATAAATATGTATAAAAAAATCATATATGATATTAAAAGAAAGTAATTAAAATTTTAAAAAAATTAAAATTATTGACTATATTCATTCAATTACCAATTATAATAACTACGTAAAAGTCAAATGGTTAATAGTGCGCACTACTATGAGGAATAATATTAAATTAACATTTAAACAATATTAAAAAAAAATAATACATGAATGATGAACAAATTATTTTTCATGTATAATTAGAATTCATTAATGTGTGCTTTAAATTGTTATTATAAGTTTATAATAATATATATTCTTTATTATATTTAAATTTAAAATAGTAGTTTAAATAATTATCATATTTTATTAAGATATATTTACTATTTAAAATACTATATATTATAATGTAATAAAATATAGCTATTTAAACTCTTGAAATATAACTAATGAGTAATAATGTTAAATTAGCGCATATAAAAAATTGAAAGAACAAAGGACAAAGAAAAGCATGGCGGTCAGGGAAAGGTACCTGTTGTTTATTAGAGCTATGAGAAACGCGTTCTACGAGAAGAATTATAGAAAATTAAAAAAAGAAATAAATAAAATGAAATTGGAGTTTTTGAAATATGGTGTAAGGTTTATACACAGATGCACGATATCTACAAATTACGCGTGCTTAGCTAGATTTTTTTTTGTCTCAGCAAAAAAAGAATCCTCTTATACCATTTTAAAGAATGTATTAAATAACAACTTTATAATTAAAAAAAAAACAACTTTATAATAATTATAAATATTGACTATTATATTATAATTAAATAGTCAAAATTAAAGTATAATACATATCATTTTTATAATACATTA
This sequence comes from Mucuna pruriens, assembly GCA_025330945.1. NCBI lineage: Eukaryota > Viridiplantae > Streptophyta > Magnoliopsida > Fabales > Fabaceae > Mucuna > Mucuna pruriens. The sequence continues at coordinate 1,580,946 of JAENHJ010000116.1, forward strand.
TTTTTTTAAAAGTAGAATACATGTCACCTTTTTAAGTAGTTATATAACTATTTAAATATTTTTAATTTTATAATTATTTATAATTATATGATTTAGATTTATAATTTTTAATAAAAAATTATCATTTAATATATTTTTTATATTTTATGAATTTAAATAAAACACATATATACATAAAAGATTTTTATAATGTTAGTTAAACATGAATTGTGATGTACCATAAATTATTAATTTTTATAATAATTATTTTAAAATTATATAAAAATAATTTGTATTAATTAATAATATAAAAATAAATAAAAATACATGACAAATAAATCATATTTTATTGTTAAAATTATATTTAATGTTGTGATAAAAAATATAATATTTTTCTATTAAATAGTTTGTTAAAATATTTTGTCAATAAATGTCATTAAAATTATAAACATTTAAAATTTATTTTTAACCATGTTTTTAATATATGGTTGATGAAGAGGGAAATCTTTTAATGATTTTGAATTTTATTTTATCAAATCCAAATGAATAAAATAAAATTTGAAGAAGTAAATAACATAAATAAACATATTTGACCAAGGGAGTTACATATAGCAGAAGGGCTTAGCATTTCACAGATAGGAATTAAAGTTTGCTAAAATGAAATGGCTATCTATCTATATATGTAAAGGAGTAAAGTTTATGTGTTGGTTAAAATTTTAAACTAATAATAGTAATTAATAGGATTTAATTAAATTTACCTGTTGACTGCATTTAATTACTCATGTTACTTATAGTACAATTTTTTGAATTTTAATTAAGTTAATAATATATATTTTCTAATCAGATTAATACATAGCCATTGATGAGACTTAATCAGAGTATAACTTAATTAGATGTAATAAAATTTAGTCGTTAATTATTGTCCACGTTAATGTTATTTATTATATCATTTAAATTTTTTTAATTATGTTAATATTATATATTTTAGGTTCATGCATAGTCATTAACCACACTTAATTAGATTTAATTATTAATCAAATATTCAAATAAGATACCAAAGAAACAATAAAAAATAATGTAGCTTAACTTATTTTAATTCTTATATAAGAAATATTTAAAAAATAATTTATTTCATATAATAAATTTATTTTAAAAGGTTAAACGATTAACACCTAATCAGCCACGTATTATTACTCTTAAATATAATATATTTAGGAATTCGTTAAATTATTAATTTTTAAAATCAATTATAATAAATTACGATATGTTATTGATTTACATTCAGTCACACTATGTTCCACTCCACAATGTGACGCAATATTATGCAATTGGAGATTTACATATTAACCAAATATCCAAATGATATAAGAAAAAATAATAAAAAATTAATGTATCTTAATTTATTTTAATTTTTATCTAAGAAATATTTATATTTTAATTTATTTATCGTTCAATTATTTATTTTATCTTAAATACTATTGGTTTTCGCTTAACAAAATTTGTAAGAAATGCTTATAATTTAATTTACTTATCTTCAACGTCAAACGAAAAGATGTTTAATATATACTATTTTATTTTATTCAAAATTTAAATATTTTATATATGTTGTACAAATAATAATAATTTATTTTCATTCATAACTGTCCCTTATTATTCTTCATCATTCATAACTATCATCTATCATAATATCAACAATTATTTTATCGTTGTAAGAGTTAAATATTTAATAAATTTGCATTAATATTTTGAAACGTTATTAATCTTAAGTAAGTTTTGTGAATTTTAGTTTTGAACAACTTATTTTTTCTCAAAAATAATAAGTTAATAATATATATTTCAACAATAATTTAAAATAAAAATTTTATAAATAAAAGTTCGAAATATAAATACTATAGTACTAACTCTAAATATTATAATATTATAAAATTAGATATATTTCAAAATTAATAAATTTATAAATATGTAGTTAAATATGAAATAATTCATAATGTTTTATTTTAATAAATAAATGAGGATAGAAATGTTTGTTGCACAATTGTATAAAGGTAAGAAATGTTTGATTTATTATCTAGGTGAAAGATATCGAATGTCATGAAGTGAATGATGTGAATCTTAGACTTAGCAAACATCTTTCAATACAATGAGACTTGTTATTTTCTGATGTACTTGAATTATATATGATAGAATACGAATAATTTGGTGCTTATGGGATAGGTGAAAGAATGATGTGATATTGCACTAAAAGCACAAATCCTTAATGAAGGATATTAAGGCTTATACCAATGTTGGAACATAATACATATGCATCCAAAATAACTCAAGAGTTTTGATGATAACATACATTATGACTAAAGAGTGATGACTAATGTTTTGACAATGTTCTTAGTCTTTAGAAGAACAATAGGTCATCATTACTTAAGTTTGGTATGCATCCATATGAAAAGAAAATTGTTCTTTGAATACAGTTATTCTTTGCATCCAGAAAGGTCACTCGTCATCCAAAAGAATGAGACTTCATCCAATAAAGAATATTGTCTCCTAAATGTAAATTTTTCTTATTTTCAGTACTTATCATATCTCACAACTTGTCTTTTATCTTATACCTGTATCTACAATATTATATTCATTCAATTTATACAACATTCATATTTTCTATAAATGTGTTGTGCACTGTTATGCCTTATTTATTAGAACAACAAAAAGGTTACATTTCAATCTCTAATAGATAAAGTCAAGATTGATAGAAGAAATAAAAGAACCAATATCTCTTATCAAACAAAGATAGCATGACTAAAAACAAACAAAAATAGCTTTTCTCTAACTTCAGAAAAAAAAAATCTCTGTAACAACATTGCAAAAAGCATATCTTTGGCATGATCATGGAGGGTCATCTTGCACTCATTGATGCATATATGAAGGGTCGTGATCATATTCCTCATGAAGGCTCCAAGGAGTAGGAAACCTCTACACATGAGGGTTCAGTGATAAGGGGAAGACTTAAGAAGCTTGAAGGAGAGGTGCAACAAGAATTGACCATCCTTAAGGGCCAAGGAGAGGCCATAGAGGGACACACTTTGTATAACTTGTCCAGCTGCCAAAATTTCCTTGTATAGTGCATTTTTCATGTATTTTCACAATAGAATAGGTGCATTTTCATTATATAGCTTAGCTTTGGGCCAAAGACCCATTTAAGACTCATTTCCATAGCAAACACTTTTGATAGCTAGTTTTTGTCACCAAATCCGTGGCAAGATTCCTCACTAAGCCAAGAAGGCCTTTTAGGCTTGCCTTGCCTTGGGTTTCATTAGTTTTGCCTTGGGTTTCATGAGAGTGAAGGGAGTCATGATAATGGCCATTATAGTGAAATAAGTGAATCCTCTAAGACTCTTAGGAGGGATAGGCATGAAAGGCTAGAGAGATTTAAGAGGAATGATAGGGAGGAAAGGAGTGAGAGGAATAGGAGGGGAAGAGAAGAGCCTAAGAGGGAGGAACTTGATATAGGAATGTGCAAAATCCCACCGTTCCTTAGAAATTTCAAACCGGATGTATATCTTGATTGGGAGCTTAAAGTTGAAAAAATGTTGGGTTGCTTTGACTATAATGGATTAATGGTGGTGAGATTAGTCACATTAAAGTTTAATGACTATGCACTAATGTGGTGGAACCAAGTCTTGGAGGACATAAGGAGAAGAAAGAAAGGAAGGAGAGACCCTTATGAGAGTTGGGTGATAAAACATGTTTAAGTCATTTAATAGTGATTTATTTTGGACATATTTGACAGTATTTTCTGGTTAATAATCACAAATTGGTTGAGTTTTGAGTCATTGAGCTAAATTGAGGATAATTGTTATATCTTGCACTCTAGGTGTCGAGTGATGGGGAAGTTGTTTTATCATTATAGATGGGGTTGTAGTGTTAATGTGACTAGTCTTAGGCTACTGGAGAAATTAGCTATCCTCACCTTTGCTCACTCTAAATCTTATAAATTGCAATGGCTTAGTGAGAGGGGTGAGTTGTTGGTAGACAAACAAGTAGCCTTGGCCTTCACCCTAGGAAACTATGAGGATTGATGAGTCGTATTTTATATACCTTACAGGACCCTAAGATGAGTGTTTTAGAGATCATTCGGTGCCTAAGAATTGAGTATTAGCTAAGATTCATATTATGAACCTAAAAATAGAGAAAATATAAATATGTGCTAATTCGAGGATCTTAGCTAATAAAAGACTTGTTCTTCTTTTCTTGCAGGTTCAGCCGAGATGATCTCAGCCCATCATAAGAGGTCCAACCGAGACGATCTCGGCCCATCACAAGAAGACTCAACTGAGATGAAGTCGTCCCGGCCAGATCGACTCCATCTTTGCTAGGCCAGGCTTCTCGGTGCAACCGACTCCTTCTTGGTCGACCGACTCAGCGGTCTAGTAGCCCAATGAGGAGTGCCCCAAAGGTGTATCCACCTCAGCTGCCACATCACTCCTGGAGAAGCTTGTAGCGCAAGTTACGTAAGGGTAAAATAGGCAATTCAGTTGTAATTCTGTTAGGAATCGTTAGGAGTAGCAGGTCACAGCTCGTGTATATATAGGAAGAGTTGTGCACTTTTCAGGTGTCTCTGGAATTCATATTTCATACCAAGCGTAAGACAATGTGCCCAATAGAGGACTTCAAGTGGAGTTGGATCAGAATCATGTCAAATGCCCGTTGGGCTGAGTAGTTGGATGGAGCTTCGAAAAGAACAATATGTTGGTATCCCCATGGAATTGAACGAGAATAGGTGATCACTAAAAATGGAGGATTCCCAAACGTCCCACTTCTAGGAACCCAGGGGGCCATTAATTATAACCCCAAATTAACCTCTCGGCAAGCTGGATACCCCATGATTTGGGCCCCTCCCGAGGAAACCATTGTGTCGTTTAGGATACATGGCCCAGAAGCCCATAGTAGAGAACACCATAGAAGAATTAGACATGCTTGGAGAAATGTCATAAGAAAAGGAACCGAACAGGGGGCCAGGAGTTGTGGAGCTTCCATCGACTATAGAAATTGGTTGAGGGACCGAGTCAAGCAAATCGAATTACCCCAAGATAGGCCCTACCATCAGGATAGCGAAACTCAAGCCAATGAAATTCTGGAAATACTCAAGACGAAGGAGCTCTAGGAGGCCCTTGAACAGATGGAGGTCGAATAGGGATCCATGAAAAGGAAATTAGAAGTGGCCCTGATAGCACAAGCCTCTGCTGAAGAGGAGGCCAGTGTTGAGCGACAACTAAGCGAAAACACCAACAAAAGGGCTCGAGCCGAAAAGGAAAACCGAGTGAGAATAGGTAGCTGTCTGAAAGTAGCATATCAAGAAATGTGCTTCAGAAAGGCTGAACGTGACCTGGTGTTGGCGAAAATAAAACAACTAAGGGAGGCCATACAAAGCCTCAAGACGAGGGAAGCAGAACTAGAGAGCCAACTCTGCCACTTTCAAGAAAGAGTAACAACAAGTTGGTCAAAGCACGAGGAAAAGCGGTGGAAGCATAACAACAAGCCCAGACAACTATCCAGGAACTAGACAAAAATCTAGCAAGCTAGAAGCAAAGATGCCAAGAGATGGCTGACACAACCGAAGAACAAGTACGAGTGGCCGAAAAAGAAGCAGCGTTCTAGAAGGATCGATATGTCAAGTTGGCGTGGCTGGAAAACCAAGCAATAATAGACATCCCCAGAAGCCTCCGCATGGCCGAAGGCATGGTCGATCCCATTAGGACGCCATATGAGATATAACAGTTTTTAGAACTTTGCAAAAGGTTGTATGATGACATGGAAAAACTATCCTCGCCACCTTGAAAGGATAGCTGTGTGTTAATTTTTTTTTGAATGAAACTATTTTCCATCTTTCTGAAATAATCTGTGATTAGAATAAAATTCACAATAACAAAAACATGCATCATCCATTCCATTTCTCTAGCATGGCATGCATATCATTTAAATCATTTAACATACATGAAATACGAGGAAAGAGAAACTAACTGCGTCGCGTCATCGGTATAACACCCGGTCCAAGACTAAGAGCATGGAGCATACGGTCAAGAACCTTGAACAGTAGAACTTGGATCTAAGGGGAGAGATGGGACAAATGAAGGAGCAAATAAACAAAATATTCGAGCTCCTCACCCAAGGAGCAAACTAAAAGCTGTTGTAGCCGCCCAAGGATCACTGATGATCGTGTTTTAGTCGTCTTACACGCATCAAATAAACTAAAGCTAATTATAGTATAGTCAACCGTAGGTTGAATTCTCTTAAAGACATAGTGTGCTCGATTATGACTTAGTGTGAGAATAGAGGAATGCAGAAAATGCTAAGTGTAAAATGCCGACTTATTCTCGGCAAAGACTGATTTTCAACTAAGCACAGACTCGGATGAAACATAGTCGGACTGACTCAGTCTCAAACGAATGTGACAAAGTCAGACTATACTCAGTCTCAGATTGAAATGCGGGGAAAATAGAGGGGAGTTTGTGTTGTAGAGAAAATAAAGCAGGAATTAAACTAAGTACTAAAGTACATGCAAACTAAACTAGATTACGACTACTACTACTACTGTATTCATACTGAGTTATAATAAGCAAGTCGATTCCACTTCTTTACCTGAGATTATGTCTCTAAATCAACCTGAGATTCTTATGACGATCGCCAAACATTCATCCATTGCCATACCAAGGATTTACACAATTGCTACCTCATCAGTTGGCAGGGATTAAGTTCGAAATTGATTTTAGGTTCTCTAATCAATTACCTACTCAAGTTGTTAAATCAGTTTCGATCGACCTAGTCTAACGTTGGTCTACTCAACAATGTGCAATCGCGACACAACAAGAAGATTAAAATGCAAGATTCATAATCAAGAGATAAGCAATGGAAACTACTTGCATTATCAGAAACAGAGTGCGATTACAGGGCGTGAATTCAATGGTTTCGTCTTCCACAACAATTGCCATGGGAGAGTGGTGATGGTTCACCGTCAATAGTTAGGACGCCGAGGATCAGGTCCATTAGAGTGTGTTGACTGCACCAAGCGGTCCCCTCTAACAACCTTTGGCTTCCCAGTTCTTAACCTGCACCTCCTCGATCAAGAGAGATACTGCTAAGCACCGTGCACCATCGTGTAGGTTAGGCGTGAGAGCGAAAGTGTGGAGTGTAGCTAATATGGAATTAGGTTTGAATTCCAGCACGCCTAAGACGTGCAAAAGAATCCTATATATACAAGAGTGTATTCCTTGCGATGCACAGTAACCCTAATTAACTTCCCTAATAGAATTACAAATCATGTATTGCCTATTCTACCCCTCTAATGACCTTCCTTGTGTTTCAAGTTTCTTCCAGGAGTGACGTGGCAGCTAAGCTGGATGAAGCTGGAATGAGCGTGGCTAGGTTGGGTCGCCCTGATTGGGCCACTACACATAGCCCGCTTTGTTCCTTTTGGCTACTAGGCTATAGAGTCGGCCGGTCTAAGAGGGAGTCGGTCTGGCCGGGACGGCTTCTCTTGGGTTGAGACTTTACTTGATGGGCCAAGATGTCCTTTGCTTGGCCTGCAAAATGAATCCAATCTTTTATTAGCTAAAATTCCCAAATTAGCACATATTTATACTTTCCCTATTTCTAGCTTCATAATCTGAATCTTAGCTAAAATACGATTCTTGACTACCAAATAATCTCAAAAACACCCATTTTAAGCCCTTGTAGGGTGTATAAAATATGACTCATCAGACCTCCATACTTACACTTTTGCACTCCTGGGAAAAATCAGATTTAATCATTAAAGGAGTTTTCAAAAAGAGAGGTTGAAATTTTCAAATGAATTTCTTAGACTCAGTAAAATAGAGTCAGCACACATTCATCCCGGGAGCAAGATGTTCAAGTAATCTATGAAAATTACGTTTTCCACATCCAAGGCAATTAAGCAACCTGTAAACATTAAAGAATAACCTAGAAGTGACCTAGCTCTCTTAAGGCATATCCTCTCAATCTCTCAAGTGTTTGGGCTTGTATGTACACTCAAACATCCCATGTGACTGACACTACCAGACTTTGACTAGCCTCTCCTTCCACACCTTGAAAAATACATGTAGTTATGATCACTAGGACTTTCTTTTCTGCTTATAGCATGGCTAGGGTTAAAGGTGGGATACAGGACGATGATGTGAGTTTGCTAACCATAGGGAGAAGAGAAGCAATAGGGAATGCGTTTGCAAGCATGAAGGGTATCCCCTAGGACCTGCTATTCTTATTTGAGAGAATCCTTGCTCACTTCTTTTATTTCCTTTTGTATTTTTCTTTTCTTCCATTTCTCACTTTTTATTTTACAGCTTTGTGTTGCATTTTTGTTGCAACTTCTTAACTTTTGGCTGCTTCCCTTTTCTTTGTTTCATCCTGCAATTTCATTTCCTTTTCTTTTCGACCCTTTTTAGCTGTACTACTCTTGCTATGTCCCCGGGTGTCTCCCCCCACACTTGAACGAGACCCACTCCAAAAACAATTCCAAAGCTCCTCTAGCCCCTAAGGTTGAGGTTGATCATGGTTTTCTGGCTTTGGCTTGTAGTGTCATATTAAAAATGGTTATTTAGGCTCAAAGAGGGTAAACAAGTGATTTATTTTTGCAAGGTAGGTCTATTTGGCTTGTGGCTTTGTTAGAAAAATGACCTAGATCATTTCATTCCTGCATGCGAAACCAGGTATATCCAGAGAGTCAAGGAAAAACCTAGAGTACACAATTGTCATGGATGCAAACATTACACAAGAAAGTAGAGAATGGCAAGATGCAAAGCCATCTTTATATACAAGGCTCAAAAATTCTGACACAGATGATTGCTCTACCCCTAATGGTTTCTCCTTTTTAGTTTTTCAATCACTTATTACATAAGGATGCAAAAATTTCACTCCTGTCAAGTTTGAAAAATCTTTCCTCCAGGGTTATCCACTGCCTCTTATTGTTTCATCCAATCCCAAAGAAGTTCATTCAAATTCTTTTTCAAAGCCTTTTTCTCAGCAATCAACAATCAAAATTTAGTTAAGAAAAAAACAAAATCAAAAATCAAAACAGAAATTGAAAGAGAACTAAAGTTGGTCTAGATCCAATCAGGATAGAACCGGAGTCGGCACAGACTTGGCTGACGGTTTTATTTTGAAAATAAAAGAAAATGAAACTTAGAAAAAAATGAAAATAAGACACAAATGAAACATAAACTAAATTCAAGACAAAAAAAAACAAAATATACACATGAACAACAAATTGGAACCTATATAGAGTTTGATCAGAGCAAGTTATAACATAATTGAGCAAGCCTTGGATGGCTACACCCTTCCCCCCACACTTGGATGATGCATTGTTCTCAATGCATGACATGAATATAGAGGGGATCCTGAGGCTTGCTCAGGGTGTGCCATCTGGCGGGGCCGGTTCCACTAGCAAAATGGTCTCCATCTCGCCCATTGTTGGTGTTGGACCTTCATGGAATAATTTGATATGATGCCCATTGACTTGGAAGGTGCTATTTGTGTTTTCATCTTTCAATTCCACTGCATCATAGGAAAAACATTAGTGATAACAAATGGTCTATCTCATCTAGAACGGAGCTTACAAGTAATGAGCTTTAAGCGTGAATTAAATAGAAGCACTTTCTGGTCGACTCGGAACTCCTTCCTTAGGATCTGTTGATCATGAAATTACTTGACTTTTTGCTTATAGATCTGGGAGTTCTCGTATGCTTCCAAGCGGAGTTCATCCAGTTCTTGTAGTTGGAGCTTCCTTTGGTTGCTGGCTTGGTCGTAGGCCAGATTGCATTGCTTGACAACCTAGTAAGTTCGATGTTCTATTTCAACCGAGAGATGACATGCTTTACCAAAAACAATCCAGTAGGGAGACATTCCTAACAGAGTTCGGTATGCAGTTCTGTGTGCCTATAGAGCATTCTCAAGGAGTCGGCTCTAGTCCTTTCGGTTGGGATTGACCATCTTTTGTAGTGTTTTCTTGATTTCCTTATTAAATACTTCAGCTTGGCCATTTGTCTGGGGTGGTATGCTGTGGTAACTCTATGCACCGTCCCCATACTTGTGGAGTAAGGAGGACATGGCTCTGTTGTAGAAGTGACTACCTTGGTCACTTATGAGCGCTTTTGGCACACCAAACCAATAGAAGATATTAGATTTCAGAAAATCCACTACAACTTTGGCATCATTGGTCTTGATGGTCATGGCCTCTACTCATCGTGATACATAATCAACAGTAAGCAGAATGGATGAATATCCATTGGAGACTGGGAATGGCCCCATGAAATCAATACCCCGAACGTCAAAGACTTCACAGAACAAGATAGGTTGCTGGGGCATTTCATGCCTTCTACTTATGGCCATTCCTGCTTTCTGGCATTTTTTAGAGGTGGAGATGAATTGATAGGCATCTCTGAAAATGGTGGGCCAATAGAACCCGCAATCAAGTACTTTTCAGGTTATCCAAGTTGATCCATAATGGCTGCCTCCAGATGTTGCATGACAAAATTGGAGGACTGAATTGATCTTGGTGTCTAGGATACACCTGCGTATGACTTGATCATTGCAGAGTCTTTAAAGGTAAGGATCATCCCATATGTAATACTTGGCATCACTTTTAAGTTTTTCCTTGTATAGTTGGGATGCCTCTGGTGGAAACTGAGATGCTACCACAAAATTGCAGATGTCTGCAAACCATGGTGTAGGCGTGTTTATGTGCAGTAGCTGCTTATCTAGGAATTTATCTTGGATTGGCATCGGGTTACTCTCCCTCTCGATATGGCTTAAGTGATCTGTTATTGAATTCTCGGCACCTTTCTTGTCTTTGATCTCTATATTGAATTCTTGGAGAAGAAGCATCCAATGAATCAGTCTCGGCTTCGCATTTGGCTTCTTCAGCAAAAATCACAACGCAGCATGGTCAGAGAAAACAATGATTTTGGAGCCCAATAGATAAGAACAAAATTTGTTCAAGGCAAATACAATTGCTAGCAACTCCTTTTCAGTTGTTGTGTAATTCAACTAGGCCGAGTCTATTGTTTGGGATGCATAGGCAATCACATGCACTGGTTTACCGGCTCCGGCTCTTTGGCCTAAGACGGCTCTCAATGCGGAATTAGAGGCATCACACATAAGCTCGAATGGATAGTCCTAGTTGGGTGCTTGGAGAATAGGTGTGGATGTAAGGCAGTTTTTCAGCTCCTGGAATGCTCCGATATAAGGCTGGTCAAAATTAAATTCCATATCCTTTTGTAGCAGCTTGGACAGTGGCATGACAATTTTGTTGATATTCTTGATAATTCTTTTGTAGAAACCTGCTTGTCCTAAGAATGAGCGAACTTCTCGCACAAAAGCGGGGTTTGGAAGAGAGGTAATGATGTCAATCTTTGATTTATCTACCTCGATGCCTCTATTGGATACAAGGTGTCCCAACATAATTCCCTCGGTCACCATGAAATAGCATTTTCGAAATTAAGCACCAAATTTGTGTCTATGCATCTTGTTACCACCTTGGATAGATTTCCTAGACATGTATCAAATGAATCAGCATACATCGTGAAGTCATCCATAAAGACTTCCATGCAGTCTTGTAGCAAGTCCAAGAAGATGCTTGTCATGCAACGTTGAAATGTGCTCGGCGCATTGCACAGGCCAAATGACATGCGTGTGTACGCAAAGGTACTGAATGGGCAGGTGAAGGTCATCTTGTGTTGATCTTTAGGTGCAATGTGGATTTGCATGTATCCAGAGAATCCATCTAGAAAGCAGTAATGGGATTTACCTACTAGCTTTTCTAGGACTTGATCTATGAAAGGCAAAGGAAAGTGGTCCTTGCGAGACACCTAGTTCAATTTTCTATAGTCAATACAGACTCGCCAGCTATTCTGAATCTACATAGGTACCAACTCATCATGCTGATTTTTCATGACAGTCATCCCAGACTTTTTAGGTACTACTTGCACAGGACTAACCCACTAGCTGTTTGAGATGGGGTAGATGATCCCTGTGGCAAGCGATTTTGTCACTTCTTTCTTGACCACATAAGGATGGTCGGATTCAACCTTCTTTGCTGTTGCCTTATGGGCCGGGCTTCCTCCTCCATTAAAATTCTATGCATGTAGATGGAGGGGTTTATGCCTGAAAGGTCAGATAATTTCCACCCAATTGCCTTCTTATGTTGCCTCAAGTCAGATAATTTCCACCCAATTGCCTTCTTATGTTGCCTCAAGACATCCAACAATTTCTCCTCCTCCTCTAAGTGGAGATTGTTAGCGATGACCAGGAGTTTCTACTCAATCTCCAGGTAGGCGTATTTCAAATGAAGAGGTATCATTAGTTAGTTTCGGATCCGACTAGCCAACTTGATTTAAATTTGACACTAGCTATACCGACATGATCTCGGCCTTCAATTGCTGTGGCCGACTCATATTGGCCGAGTTAGATCCAGCTCTTGTCGGATTGGAGTCGGACTCGGTGTTCTTCCTTGTATTGAAATCAGACTCGGCTGGAACAAGGCTCCAAACTTGATTGTCCGAAACAGACTCGGCTTTTGCTTGCGTCCGATCTTTACTAGCCGAGTTGCTTTCGGCTCTCGCATGCACAATTAGGCCAGCCTCGGCATTTGTCTTTCTAACTAAGTCAACTTTGGCCTTCTCTCGGCCTTGGCCTCTTTTGGTCGACTCATGCTTGGTAGTGAACATTGTTGCCACTTGCGCTGATAATAGCTTTTTGGTCCCGACAACTTGGACTTCTCCTTTGTTTGAACACTCTAGGTCTTCATACTTGCATACTTGGTCCAATAACTTAAGCAATTCGACTTCCTGATTCAAGTCGGCAAGGTCAGTGATATCATCCTCGGAGTCAGAAAGATTGTGTACTTCCCATAATTCATCACAGTCGGTCTCATTTACCATAGACCCTAGGCAATTAAATACTTTAGTGTCTCTAGCAAAATTTGAAATATCCTCGCCGTCGATGTCTAGTTGGAAGTGCTCCTCAACTAGTTCATCAATCAGATTTATGCCAAAGAGTTAATGGTCCTCAGTAGGGTGCTTCAAATCTTTGAAAATATTGAACTGCACTAGGGTATCACTAAATTCCATTGAGAGTGTCCCGACATGCACTTTAATCTTTGTTCTGGCGGTCATGAGGAATGGTCGCTCCAAGATTATGGTGGATCCCTTCCCTGATGTCTCGTCCTTCATATCCAGCACATAAAAGTTGGCTGGGAATATGAGCTCATTAACTTGGACCAGTACATCTTCAAGAACGCCTAAGGGTTGAACAACACTTTTATTTGCCAGCTGTATCATCATCCCAGTGGGTTCCAGATCACCAAAATTCAAGGATTTGTAGATTGATGTTGGCATGATATTGATTAAAGGTCCTAGGTCCAACATGGCATCGGCAAAGGTACAGCCGATCAATGTTAGATTTGACCGATCAGAACCGGTTTAACAACTTCAGTAGGTAATCGATTAGAGAAACTAAAATCAACTCTGAGCTTAATCCCTACCAATTGATGAGGTAGCGATTATGTAAATCCTCGGTATGGCAATGGACGAATGTTTGGCGATCGTCATAAGAATCTCAGGTTGATTCCGAGACATAATCTCGGGTAAAGAGGTTGAATCGACTTGCTTATTGGAACTTAATATGAGTACAGTAGTAGTAGTAGCCGTAGCCGTAGTCTAGTTTAGTTTGCATTTACTTTCATACTTAGTTTAATTCTTGCTTTATTTTCTCTACAACACAAACTCCCCCTATTTTTCTCGCATTTTAGTTCGATTGAGACCGAGTCTAGTCCAACTCCGTCGCATCCGTCTGAAACCGAGTCGGTCTGACTCTATTGCATTCGAATTTGTGCTTAGCCGAGACCATGTTGGATCCATCTTTGTTGAGATCGGATCGGATCAGTCTTTGCCGAAAGCAGGTTGGCATTCTACACTTGAGCATTTTCTACATCATTTTGTTTTCTACACTAAGTCATAATAGGACACACTGTGTCCTTGAGAGAATTCGACCTAGGGTTGACTATACTATAGTTAGCTTTAGTTTATTTGATGCATGTAAGACGACTAAACTACGATCATCAATTACGAAAAGAGGTATCCCTCACTAGAAAAAACTTGCTACACTTTAGTCTGGGCATTCAAACGACTAAGGCAATACATGTTGTCCTATACCACGTGGCTAATAGCCAAGACAAATCCCATAAAGTATATCTTCAAAAAACTGGCCCTAGCCGAACGAATAGCACAATGGAAAATGTCTTTATCAGAATACGATATCGTATAAGCAAATCAGAAGGCCATCAAAGGAAGCGCCCTAGCTAAACATCTGGCCTATCATCCCGTAATAGACCACCAACCTCTCCTCCATAAATTCCTAGATGAGCACATCATGACAGCCATGAGCACCGAGCCATAATCGGACGAGTGGACGATGTGGTTCGACGGTGCATCTAACTTGTTGGGAAACGGGATAGGAGTGGTCTTGGCTTCACCAAGGGATCAATGCTTCCCATTCTTGGCCAGATTGGTTTTTGATTGCACTAACAACATGGCAGAATATGAAGCCTGCGCCATGGGAATTATGATGGCCCTAGAACATCAAGTAAAAAGCTTAAGGTCTTTGGCGACTCAGCTCTAGTCATCTATCAGCTTCACGGGGAATGGGAAACACGGGATGCCTAGCTAGTCCCTTACCATGATCTTGTAAAAGAGATGGTTGACTCATTCGACGTGGTTACCTTCCACCATGTCCCTCGGGAAGAAAATCAAATGGTCGACGCCTTTGCAACCTTGTCAGCCATGGTACAAATAAACAAGGGGAATGAAATGACGATTCACGTTCGACATCAGCCTTGCGTAGCACACTATCAGTACTTGAGTAGTGAGGGAACAGAAGTAGACTCTGAGCCTTGGTACTTCGACATAAAGAAATACCTGGCGACAGGGGAATATCCAAAAGGAGCAACATAAAATAGTAAGAGGACGTTATGGAGGTTATCATCTGCCTTCTTCCTAAGTGGAGCAGTAATGTACAAAAGAAGCTTCGACATGACACTACTCTGGTGTGTTAATCGCCAAGAGGCCAAAAGGATAATAGAAGAGGTCCATGAAGGAACCTTTGGCACCCATGCAAATGGACATGCTCTAACTCAAGAAATCCTACGAGCAGGGTATTACTGGACCAATATGGAGTCAGACTGCTATCAGCATGTAAGGAAGTGTGTGAAATACCAAACCTATGCGGACCACATCAACCTAGCACCTTCCACCCTGCACAACCTGACATCCTTGTGGCCCTTTTCCATGTGGGGTATTGATGTGATTGGGCCCATCGAGCCCAAAGCGTCTAATGGACATAGATTCATCCTAGTGGCCATCGACTACTTCACCAAGTGGGTGGAGGTCGCTTCCTATTCTAACGTAACAAGAAGCGTAGCAGTAAGATTCATTAAAAGGGATATCATATGACGCTACTGTCTACCACCTCACATCATCACAGACAATGGAACAAACCTAAACAACAAGATGATGACTGAGCTGTGCGAGCAATTCAAAATCGAGCACCACAACTCTACACCCTATCATCCCATGATGAATGGAACCGTAGAGGCAACAAACAAAAACATCAAGAAAATAATATAGAAAATGGTGGTGACATATAAAGATTGACATGACATGCTACCCTACGCATTACACGGATACCATATCTCAGTACGAACCTCCATAGGGGCAACCCCCTACTCACTAGTATATGGCACAGAAGCGGTGCTCCTGGTAGAAGTCGAAATACCTTCTTTAAGAATCCTAGCCATAGTGGAATTAGACGAGGTAGAATGGATTCAAAAACGACTTGACCAGTTAAACCTTATAGAAGAAAAATGACTGATAGCCCTGTGCAATGGCCAACTATATCAGAAAAGGATCAAGAACACTTTTGACAAGAGAGTAAGACCCCGAGTATTCAAAGAAAGGGACATGGTACTCAAGAAGATATTGCCAAATATCAAAGACCAGAGAGGAAAATGGGTGCCTAACTACGAAGGATCCTACAAAGTAAAACGTGTTTTCTCTAGAGGAGCCTTAATACTAACTAATGCGGAAGGTCGAGACTTGAAATATCTTATCAACATTGATTCAGTCAAACAGTTCTTGCTTTGAAGTTTCACCAGGGCGACAGAATTGCCAAACTCCAAACGATGTGCAGGAATGGTTAGGGAAATCAAGTACTAGGAGAAGCGTTACTAATCTCTGGTCCGAGGCATTAGGCCAAAGGATCGACCTCATGAAGTTCCCCAATAGAAACCCCTTTGTGGGGGCGAATTTGTAATGACATAATGCATCAATAAAACATTCTTTCCTTTTCCTTTGCTTCGCTTCCCCTTTCATTTACATGCTAATATTCATTAAACTTAACAAGAAGAAAGATGTTTTCTAAGGCAATCTTGGGAGTGGAAGTATCTCAATCTTGGCCAGGTGGTTGACACCTAACAGGCCTCCAAAACTTGGGCTGAACTCCACTGGTTACAATACCCACTGCCTGAACGCTGCAATGGTAACGTGCTTAAAGATAAGACACAATCACCCTCTACCCAAAAAAAAAAACAAAAAACAAAAAAAAAAAAAACAAAAACAAAAAACAAAAAAAGCGATAAAGAGAAAAAAGAAAAAAACAAAAAATAAAAATTCAGTCATTGATAATGCACACTAGTCTCCTTCTTGCATACTGCCGAGGCCAACACTACGTTGGATCCCCTGAGCTGACTCTATGTCGGATCCGTTTTGGCTAGTTCCACTTCGATTCCCCATGTCAGCTCAGCCCACTCCACTTTGGCCGGTTCCATGTCAAACCTTCCTGGATCGACTTCATGTCGGACACTCTTAGCCAACTCCGTCTTGAACCCTTAAGACTAGCCCAAGGACTCTTGTAGTTTGAGTGCCCAGACCCTAAGGCCCTTGCCTAACTCGGACCTCCCCAAGTTAGCTACCTAAGCTACAACTTAGGCATCCCAACTCCATGACAAAAAAACCATCTAACCTTAAAACTAGTTCCCTACAAAGGAAAGATTAGCAAAAGTCATACCATTCCCTTATCCATACCTTAAGCCAATTTTGTAGGTTAGTCATTGGAACCTAAAAGCCACTTATTAGGTCCGAATCTTAGTCAATTCCAAGTTAGTGGTTCGACTTTTACATAGGCGTTGTCTTACTCCCTTTTTACCTTAAATCAATTAACGTTTTATTTCTCCTTCATGGGTCACAAGCCAAATAATTCAAAGTAAAAAAAAAACAACTAAAAACAAAAATAATAGTCAAGGCATTAATAAGAAAAGAAGTTCATTTCATTAATAATATAAACAAGAATACAATACAAGTTTATTTAGATGGAGAGTCCAGGAGGGAGACAAGTTTCCCGTCCTTAACTTCTTTCGTCATGGCATAAGGACTCAAGTCAAAATCGGGGGCCAACAATGCGATCTACCAAAGAGCTTTGTTGAAGCCATCCTCATGTTGCTCACCAATAGCTCCTTCTAAGCACTCCACCTTCGCAGCAAGGCTCTCCATTTCCTCTTTGGCCTTAGCGGCTTCTGCCTCCAAAGCCCCAACCTTTGCCTCAACAGCCCCTAACTTGCCTTCAACAGTCTTCAAAGTTGCCCCCAACTGAGCCTTGGCCTCTTTGTCAAAAGCCAAGGCACCCTCAACTTCAGCTACCCGAGCATGGGCCGTGCTTAGATCTTTGGATAGCACATCTGAGGTCTTCTGCATAACGGCTTGAGAAGCCTTCAGCTTAGTCACCTCGACCTCAAATGTGGAGGCCTTATTCTTTGGACTAGACTTGGTCTTGGATTGAAATGCAGGAAATAGGGGGATTTTATTGCTGGTAAGGTAAAGACAATGAATAAGCTAAGTAAGAAGGTAAATGCGATCTAAACTATACTTCCTCTACTCATACTGCCGTATTCATGCTGAGTTCCAACTAACAAGTCAATTCCAATTCTTTTACTCAAGATTATGCCTCCCAATCAACCTGAGATACTTCTTATGACAATCGCCAAATATTCATCCATTGTCATACCGAGGATTTACACAATCGCTACCTCATCAATTAGCAGGGATTAAGCTTGGAGTTGATTTTAGGTTCTCTAATTGATTACCTACTGAAGTTGTTAAACTGGTTCCGATCGGCCTAGTCTAATGTTTGTCTACTTAACAATGTGCAATCACGACATGGAGAAGTAGATTAAAATGCAGGGTTCATAACCAAGAAATCAGAATTGGAAACTATTTCTATTATTAGGAACAAAGTACAAACACAGGGTGTGGATTCAATGATTCTGCCTTCCACAACGATCGCCATGGAAGGACGGTGATGGTTCACCGTAGATAGCTAAGACGTTGAGAATCAGGTCCACCAGAGTGTGTTGGCAAGCCAAGCGGTCCCCTCTAACAACCTTCGGCCTCTCAGTCCTTGACCTGCACCTCCTCGATTGAGTGAGACACCTTTGATAGCATCGTGCACCACCATGGGAATGGAGACGTGAGCGAGAAAATGGAGTACAATGGATATGGTGATTAGGTCTGAATTCAACCACCAACTAAAACGTGCCCAGTGTTTCCTATATATACACGAGTTGGGTCTCTTGTGACGCACGCTACACCTAAAAAATTCCCTAACAGAATTACAAGACTGAATTGCCTAATCTACCCTCATAATGATTCTCCTTGCGCTGCAAGCTTCTTCTAGGGGTGACGTGGCAGCTGAGCTAGATAGAGCTGAGTTGGGTGTTAGTCTGGGTCACCTGATTAGGCCGATCTACTTGGGCCACATGCCCATTTGGGCTGCTAGATTGTAGAGTCGGCCAGTCCAAGAGGGAGTCGATCTGGTCGGGATGGCTTCTCATAGGCCAAGACTTTGCTTGATGGGCCGAGATCATCTGGAGTTGGCTTGCAAAATGAATCCAATCTTTTATTAGCTAAAATCCTTAAATTAGCACAAATTTATATTTTCCCTATTTCTAGGTCTATAATATGAATCTTAGCTAAGATGTGATTCTTAAGCACCAAATAATCTCAAAAGCTCCCATCTTTTGTCTCTGTAAGGTGTATAAAATATGACTTATCAGACCCCCACACTTACATGTTTGCACTCTTGGGTAAAATCAGATTTAATCATTAAGGGAGTTTTCCAGAAGAGAGAAAGTTTTCAAATGAATTTCTTAGATTCAACAAAACAGAGTCGACACTCATTCACCCCGGGATCAAGATATTCAAGCAATCTATGAAAATTACTTTTTCAACATCCAAGGCAAATAAGCAACTTGCAAACAACAAAGGATGACCAAGAAGTGACAGAGCTCTCTCTCAGGCAAATATTCTCTCAATCTCTCAAGTGTTTGAGATTGTATATACACTCAAAAATCTCATGCACCTGCACTACCAAACTTTGACTAGCCTTTCCTTCCATACCTTCAAAAACACATGCAGTCATGATCAAAAGGACTTTCTTTTCGGCTTGTAACATGGCCAGGGTTAAAGGGTAGGATAAAGGATGGTAAAGTGAGTTTTCTAACCATAGGGAAGAGAGGAGCAATGGGGAGTGAGTTCACAAGTAGGGAGGATATCCCTAGGACACTATGATCCTATTTGAAAACATTCTTGCTCATTTCTTTTTCTATCCCTTTTTTTTTCAATTTTTCATTCTTCTTTTGTTCTTTTGTTCTTTTTTTCACTTCTTGTTTTGCAGCTTTGTTCTGTATTTTTTTCTACAACTTCTAACTTTTGGCTGCTTTCCCTTTCTTTGTTTCATTCTTCAATTGTTTTTCTTTCTTTTCTTTTTCAACCCTTTTTGGATGCACAAATCTTGCTATGTCCCCAAGTGTCTCCCCCACACTTGAATGAGACCCATTCCCAAGACAATTCCAAAGCTCCTTTGTCCCCTAAGGTTGAGGTTGATCATGGTTTTCCGACTTTGGCTTGTAATGAGTTGTCATATCAGAAAAATGGTTATTCAGGATCAAAGAGGGTAAAAAATGGATAAAAATTGCAAGGTAGGTCCATTTGGCTCGGGGCTTATTAGAAACATGGCCTAGATCATATCATTCCTGCATGAAAAACCAGATATATCTAGAGAGTCACAGCAAAATCTAGAGTACACAACTAACATGGATGCAAAAATCACACAAGAAAGGAGAGAATGGCAAGTTGCAAGCCATTATTATATACAAGACTCAAAGTTTCTCACGCGGATAATTGCTCTGCCACTCATGGTTCTATCTTTTTCAGTTTTTCAATCACTTATTGCCTAAGGATGTAAAAATTTCACTCCCTGTCAAGTTTGAAAAGTCTTTCCTCCAGGGTTATGCATTGCTTCTCATTATTTCATCTCCCTAACATAAATCCATTTAAATTGTTTTTCAAAACATTTTTCTCAACAATCAGAAATCAGAATTCAGATAAGGGACAATAAAAAATCAAAATCAAAAGCAAAATTTGAAACAAAACTGGAGTCGGTTCGAATCCGGCCAAGATGGAACCGTAGTCGACACAGACTTGGCTGAAATAGTTTAGGAAAATAAAACAATAAAAACAAAATTTAAGGGAGAAACAAGAACACATACAACGCCTGATGGCAAAACTAAATGAAAAATAACACAAACAGAGGATAATGGAAAAAATAGCAAACAGAAAACAAAAATTAAACATCAATTGGCTGGTATCGACTCAATCTTCCCCCTCACACTTGAATGTTGCATTGTCCCCAACGCATGCCAGGAACATCGAGGGGTTATGAGGCTTTGCTCAACGGGTGCCATCCAACATGGGTGGGTTTAGCTCTAAAGATAGTGAATGCAGTGAAGTATCATTACCTGATCTCAGCGTCAATTGGCCGACTTGGTCCGACTTCGGCAAATGATAGGCTGAGTCAGTCTTGGTTTATTGCGATTGCCAACTACGATTATCCGAATTGGACTCAGCCTCAGTATTCTTGCTGGAGTCGCCTTCTGCCCATGATATTATTATTATTATCATTAATTATATATATTTTTTTTTCTATTTTTTTTTATTTATTTATTCTTTTGAAATAGAAAAGAAAAGAATTTTTTTCTCAAGGTAGAAAGAATGTGCAAAATCTGATATCTAGCATTTTTGCACCGCTCTTGATGGTAATAGCTTGGGGAGGTCTTCTCTTCATCCATCCTGATAAGTTCAATGTGGGATCTTGGAATGGGTCTTGCTGTTGAAACTGGTTGATCATGATTACCATACCTGTATTGTCGACATCTCATGTAAGTTTTGGACTCGTCTTTTTAGCTTGGATTAGCCATTCCGAGTGTAGAGTCGGTTGGTTGGTTGTCCACGCGTAGAGTTGGTAACCAGGCATACTCTCAACATCTATCCAGTTTTGGCATTAGCTGCTGAGAACTAACTCGGCTTCTGGCTGGTTGTGAGAGTCGGACTCGGCTTCCATTTCTACGCTTGAGTCGGATTCAGATGGTACTCGCTCGAAGATTCTATTGTCCGAGATGGAGTCGGACTTGGCATGTGTCTCCTTGCGCGAGTCGGTTTCATCTCGTCTCAGCTTCTGTTGGCCGACTCGGTCTGGATTCGGCACTTGGTTTGCCGAGTCGGTCTCGACCTTTAGTTGCTTCTAACTCTATTTGTACGAATCGGACTCAGTGTCCTCTTATTGTTCGACTCGAAACCGACTCCTTTTGAGTTGTTGGACTCGGCTCTAACTTCCTCCCGAATTTCAGAGTTGATCGTCACTTCATCCCGATTTTTGGAGTCGGACCTGGCTTTTTTCTTATAGCTGACTTCGAACTCGACCCCCTTCAAAATTCGTATATCGGACTTGGCCCTTCGCTTATAGTTGGTGTCGGACTCAATTCCATGTTGATTACTGGATTTCGATTCTGTTCTTTTCTAGTTTCCATAGTCGGTAAGATCTGAAATGGCAATCTTATCAGCAAGATCTAGACCCTCAACCATAGAGTCAGCACTTTCAGTCATATTAACATTATTCAACTTATCAACCATAGAATTAGCATCCTCGGCCCTTTCAGCAAGATCAGCGTCAACATATCCAGGATCAACAATCTTGGTATCAACACACATGTGCTCAAT
This sequence comes from Mucuna pruriens, assembly GCA_025330945.1. NCBI lineage: Eukaryota > Viridiplantae > Streptophyta > Magnoliopsida > Fabales > Fabaceae > Mucuna > Mucuna pruriens. Next base: position 1,603,088 of record JAENHJ010000116.1, read on the forward strand.
AATGTCAACATCAGCACCTGCAGGATCAGCTATCTAAACCCAGTAACCTGGTCCGAAATCTGGACAAGGGACTCGGCACTCGATGTCATGTTAGTAATATCAATAACATTAACCGTAGAATTTGCAATCTTAACCACATCAGCTAGATCAGAAGTAGTTGGCACATAGTCATCAATCTCATCCATCGACAAAACCCGGCACAACAGTTGTGATCACTGAAGGTTGCATACCTACCACTTTAGGGTCAGTTATAACTCTTGTACTTGCATCTGTATCAACATCATTACTAATTTCGACACAATTAGCATCCTTTATTACAACAGTACAAGTGTGGTTACAATCAATAGTAAGGCTCTCTAAATCCGAAATTTTAGGAAATTCATAATACACGTGGACGGATTGTGGTAGCTCCTTCCCATTCCACTTGGTTATGCCACTCATACTTTCTTCCTGCGGATTGGGGATGGTGTTAGATAGACTACATCCAAATCTCTCAAAATGTAGCTGATTTATGGTGGTGGTTAACGCTGCAAATTGTTTTTGCAATTCCGGCAAATCCTACAGTGTGGTTCACATATGCTCTTGGAATTCCATGCTGCTTATGGGCATCTGGTTGGTCTAGTTTCCTAGGGAACTCTCCTTTTGTGGGAACTGCATTTTGTTCATGGCCCTCTACTGCGATCTAAATGGAAGTGGTGGTTCTTGCAAAATTGGACAATCATTGGTGGGATGTCCTATAGAGCCACACATACCACATCCACCTATGTTTCTTCCCAATCTCTGATTGTCAACCGTAGTTATCCTATTCACTCCTTTAAATGCAGTAGATCCCCTCATGTCAAACTGCTGAGTGTTACCTGCAAAATCATGTAACTCAGGCAACACAGTTGTTAGCTCAAACGGATAATGCTCGTATGACCTAGCTCGTTCCCATTCGGGATATCGAGGACACCATGGTTGATACATCATAGCATCAATGTGCAACTTATTCCCTTCTCTATTGGAACTAGGAGAAGAATTATCAAGATCAGAAGAATTAGGAATAATACTAGTATTAGAATGCATGAGTGTTATTAACATGATTAAAAACCAAAAAGAAAAACAAAAAGATAACAGAATTAGAAAAATAGAAAAACAGAAAGATAACGAAATTAAAACAAAAAAGCATAAGAAGAATATAATCAAAAACAAAAAAATAGAAAAATTACAGATACAGAGACAGAAAAATAGAAAGAAAACAAAAAATAGAAACAGAAAAACAAACGGAAAAAGAAATAGAGGCACAGAAAGGCAATAGAATAATAAAAAATAACAGAAAAATCGTAAACTGGTCAGAATGTTACTAAAGAAATTGATGTACAAAAAGAAAAAAAAATCATACAGAGAAATTGCAGAATCAACTATGCAGAAAAATCAAAATCAATTATGTAGAAAAAGTTAGAGTCAGTTATGCAAATTAGAAAATAGAAAACAAGTAGCTATTAGAAAACAAAATCAATTATGCAGAAAAAGTAGAGAATGTTTATGCAAAAAAGTAGATATTGTTAATGATGCAAAGATGGTTTCTGTTTTGCTCTCTCTCTCTTTTTTTTCAATCAGTAAAACTCATGCAATAGAAATTAACACACACTCACCATGCTATATTATTCTAGGATCCAAACAGACACAAATTCAGGACTTTGACACTATTGACAAACACAACATTCCACAGACTCAGGATTCGACTTAACTCAAGTTTGATAAGCTCGTATTTAGTTGTCTTTACGCGCATCAAATAAACTAAAGCTAACTATAGCATAGTCAACCCTAGGTTGAATTCTCTCAAGGACAAAGTATGCTCAATTATGACTTTGTGTGAAAACTAGAGTTATCCAAAAAACAACCAAGTGTAGAATGCCAACTCACTCTCGGCTGGGTGCCGATATGGTCTTGGCAAAGACTGGTCTGATGCAGTCTCGGTAGAGACAAATCCGACATGGTTTCGGCTAAGCACAAACATACACAACAGAGTCGGACTGACTCCGTTTCGGACAGACTCGATAGAGTCGGACTAGACTCGGTCTCAGATTGAAAGGCAGGAAATAGGGGGATTTTGTTGCTGGTAAGGTAAAGATAGCAAATAAGCTAAGTAAGAAGGTAAATGCAATCTAAATTACACTACCTCTATTGATACTACTATATTCATGTTAAGTTCCAATAAACAAGTCGGTTCCAATTCTTTCACTCAAGATTATGCCTCCTAATCAACTTGAGATACTTCTTATGACAATTGCCAAACATTCATCCATTGCTATATCAAGGATTTACACAATTGCTACCTCATCAGTTGGCAAGGATTAAACTTAGAGTTGATTTTAGGTTCTCTAAGTGATTACCTACTGAAGTTGTTAAATTGGTTCTGATCGACCTAGTCTAACGTTTGTCTACTTAATAATGTGCAATTGCGACATGGAGAAGTAAATTAAAATGCAGGGTTTATAACCAAGAAATCAGAATTGGAAACTACTTCTCTTATTAGGAACAAAGTACAAACACAGGGTGTGAATTCAATGATTTCTCCTTCCACAACGATCGCTATGGAAGGACATCGATGGTTCACTGTTAATAGCCAAGACACTGAGGATCAGGTCTACCAGAGTGTGTTGGCAATCCAAGCGGTCCCCTTTGACAACCTTCGGCCTCTCAGTCCTTCACCTGCACCTCCTCGATCAAGAGAGACACCACTGATAGCACCGTGCACCACCGTGGGAATGGAGACGTAAGCAAGAAAATGGAGTACAATGGATATGGAAATTAGGTCTGAATTCAACCACCAACTAAAACGTGCCCAGCGTTTCCTATATATACACAAGTTGGGTCTCTTGTGATGCACGCTACACCTAATAAACTTCCCTAACAAAATTACAAGACTGAATTACCTAATATACCCTCATAATGATTCTCCTTACGCTGCAAGCTTCTTCTAAGGGTGACGTGGCAGTTGAGCTAGATAGAGCTAAGTTGGGTCGCCTGATTAGGCCGATCCGCTTGGGTCGCATGCCCCTTTGGTCTGCTAGACTACAAAGTCAGCCGGTCCAGGAGGGAGTCGGTCTGGCCGAAACGGCTTCTCTTGGGCCAAGACTCTACTTGATAGACCGAGATCATTTGGAGTTGGCCTGCAAAATGAATCCAATATTTTATTAGCTAAAATACTCAAATTAGCATAGATTTATACTTTCCCTGTTTCTAGGTCGATAATATGAATCTTAGCTAAGACGTGATTCTTAAGCACAAAATTATCTAAAAAACACCTATCTTAAGTCCCTGTAAGGTGTATAAAATGACTTATCAGCCTCCTCTACCAGAATTTGCTTAGCCCTCTGAGCCCAACCCCACCAAACCTCAAGGGTGGCCAAGGGACAAACATGGTAAGCCACCATCATGATAAAAGAGTTGTCAGCTCCAGTAGAAACCAATAGCCCTCGATCATACTGGGAGATGAGGTTAGGAGGCAAGATTCCCTGAACCTTCAAACTCGGGCCCCATAACAAGTTGGCTATTGATGGAGCCGCAAAAGAGGATTGTCCACCTAGGGGCAACTGAGGAACGGGAAAATTTGGCGATGAAGTTATGGTCACTCGACCCCCCAACAATGGTAAAGGTGGTTGGAGGAGATGAAGTAGTCGCCTTCCCCTTCTTCTAGGTAGCCTCATCTGTAGTGGAAGCCTCCAGTTTCCTTTTAGTCGCCATGGACTCGGGTACAGCCAGAGTTGGCTGCTTCCCAGTCATTTTTGGTTTGGCCGCCTCCTTCTCAGCCCCAGCTTGGGTCGACTCCTTCTCGTTCTTAGCCACAGTTGGTGCCCTTGAAGTACCTAACATCTTGGCGCAAAGACGAGGAAGGAAATTTGAAGAAGAGAAGACAAGGCAAGGTTCTACAGAAACTCAACTTAGAGAAGATAAGGAAGCAATGGATTTTGAGGAAGGAAAAAAGTCTAATGACACCCCTAAAGCCACGTGCCCAACACATAAATGCAGACCTAGGGACACCATGACTGAATGATGAGGTGTGACTCTCCAGAAAGTGCAATCATTACACAACAGCTCAACCAATGTGCCCCGAAATCGAAGAGAAATACTTGAATTCCACTTAGGTGCCTTGAAAAATGAAGAGACGTGTACGAGACCAACAAGATGCGTCCCCTCAAATGCGACTTCTAGCTTCCATAAGAAAATCAAATTTGAATTGGTTCGACCTGAACTAGCCCAACCTGAATTGGCCCAACCTGAAGGCTCCACCTGAATTGGCCCAACCTGAATTGGCCCAACCTAAATTGGCCTAACTTGAACTGGCCCAACTTAAATTGGCCCAACCATGTGGCCCAACCTAAACTAGCCCACCCATATCGGCCCACACTCACTGACTCGGTCTTGACACCAAAAGTACTTGGCCCAATCTATATCGGCCCACACTCACCAACTCGGACTCGGCACCAAAGGCATTTGACCCTAGCCCAAAAATAACCCATTCAGCGTACACACGAATCAACCTTGGACACCTATTGAATAGTCCATTGCCAAATCAATCTTGGACACCTATTGGATAGTCCATTGCCAAGTTAACCTTGGACACCTATTGGATAGTCCATTCCCAAATCAACCTTGGACACCTATTGGATAATCCATTGCCAAATCAACCTTGGACACCTATTGGATAGTCTATTGCCAAATCAACCTTGGACACCTATTGGATAGCCCATTGCCAAATCAACCCTGTACACCTATTGGATAGTCCATTGTCAAATCAACCTTGTACACCTATTGGATAGTCCATTGTTAAATCAACCTTGGACACCTATTGGATAGTTTATTACCAAACCAACCTTGGACACCTATCGGATAGTTCATTGCCAAATCACCCTTGGACGCCTATCAAATAGTCTATTGACCAATTAACCTTGGTCACCTATCGGATAGTCCAATGATAATCCTCCCCGGACATCTAACGGAAAGTCCATCCATACCAGGAGCACCTAATAATCCAACTACCTCACGGGCCCCAAAAGGATAGCCTATAGACTCTAGTCTAATCTCATAACCAGTTTGCCTAATTCCTCAAGATCACACCTCTTCACAAATCTTTATTTATGATCATCCAGAAGGACTTATACAACCTTTCTCAATGAAGACAAATAAAGATGGGGCAACTATAGAACCCATAATCCGTCCGGTACGGGCAGAGAGCCACCGACTCCGTCCAAGACGCATCCACCAACACATTGCACCCCCACCAAGTCAACAACAACCCCTGTAAAGGAAGGGAATATGGATATAATGAAACCTAGCCGCCACGAGATACCTAGGGACGTTATAAAACCCACGATATCCAGAGAGAGAATCATGGGATTATGGGGGTAACCAACCCAAACCAATCACGAAGCCTAAAAGGCCTCGAGACGGAAAGAAAGAGGACGAGTTCTGAGGATGAGAGAAGGGACCCCCTAAGGACTAGGAGAAAGCAAGTAAGACAGCTAGAGTGAAGCAGAGGAGAAAGGTAATCACCAAACTTCTGGATACCAAGTTAGTAAAAACTTATGAACATGCCCAAAGAACAAAACCTTAAGAAACCTCTCCTAGATCTAGTTTAAATCGAAGTTGTCTCCCTTCCATCGCAGCCTCCTTCCTTCTCAAAACCTAGCCATTGGGGCTGAGTCCATCTCGGCATTCTTCCTCCCTTCCCAAAACCCAGTCACTAGGGCCAAGTCTATCTCGACCTCCTTCCCTTCTTCCTCCCTTCCCAGAACCTAATCATTAGGGTCAAGTCCATCGTGGCCTCCTTCCTTCTCAAAACCCAACCATTGGGGCCGAGTCCATCTCGACCTTCTTCCTCCCTTCCTAGAACCCAGTCACTAGGGTTGAGTCTATCTTGGCCTCCTTCCCCTCCAACACCCTTTCCATTAGGGCCGAGTCGATCTTAGCCTCTACTTGAGCTAGTCGGAACGAACCGACCTCTCTAGACCCAATAAACCAATGGCTAGTCGAAACTACATAGACTTTGACTCCTCCAACCATGGAGGTACTTAGGCATAGGAGGCACACTCTTGTCAAGTCACAAACCCAAAAAAATCCAACACACCCTAATCTTATTCTGCTCATTAATGTGTTCACCCCTAGGGAAACAAGACCAAAACTCAAATGCCGACCCCGCTCCCCTCATCCAGTTAAGGGTAATTATTAAGTGATAGGCGTGTTGGGACACCCTGTGTTCCCAGTGCGCAACCAACTCCCAAACCCATCCCCGATTCGAAGACCAACCTTTCTTCTTCTTCGGTGACCCAAGTCGATTTCGGTGACCAGATGGCCAAGATGACTTCGACTCGGCCAGTTATAGTCTCCCCTCAAGGCGAGACAAGTGTGAGGTCTTGAAGGCCACAATTTAGGTTGTGACAACACTCATGTAGAATTTGTGCGCGCTTGTGTAGAATCTGTGCATGCCGGTGTAGAATTTATGCACGCTTGTGCAAAATCTATGCATGCCCATGTAAATTTTGTGCACACCCGTGTAGTGCCACATTGACAATACACACCTGTGTTAGTGGGAGCACGCTCATGCTACCATATCGGTGCTTGTATGAGTTTGTTGTGTTGGAATTTAATGCTTAAATTATTGGAATATGCATGTGTTTAATTATATTATTGAATTTTGTAATTGAGAATGATGGTATGTAAAATTGAGTAATAAGGATAGATGTGCTCGAAGGGTGACATAGTATGTGAGAGACAAGAATGGGATCGAGGGATATTTATCTAGTGAGTGACCTAGCATATGAGAGACAAGAATGATACTCACTAATCTGTGATGGATTGAGAGATGAGGTGCCTAACCTGTAAGAGACGAGAATGGTCCTCATCAGTCCAACGTTGAAAACGAAATAATGATTTAATTGAGTTGCATTCATGCATCATTTAATGAAATAGTTGTATAAGAAAGTAGACATGAACCTGAGTGGGAAGGTCACTAGCATCTTGGGGGCTACTAAGTATGGAGATCCTAATTGTCATAAATGATCCCATAAGCTAGGTTAGATGATGCAAGTTGAGTAGTACCTGACGTGCTATGAAAGGGGCATATGCTAGTGTGGAACGACTAATAAAGAGGTTGAGCTACGTGCCCCTAACCTACTTCTTGGATTATAGTTGGTACCACATGGTATATGGAGTAGTACTAGGAGTACATTATCACAATTCATGTGCAACTTGTTTGTTTATTGTCTATTAACTATATGTTTGTGTTGTGCTTACGTTGTGCTCTTACCATAAGGTTGAGTGAGGTACATTTCTCACTCATTTATGTTGTGTTGTCTATGTTTAGGTTGAATGCCACTTTATAGGTGATGTAGAGTAAGAGCATGAGGATTAAGTGTTTTAATCCAAGAACAAGTTGAGAGAACTTCCTCAATTGCGTGCTACGCAAAATTCACAAATGAACTTAAAGTTGTTAATTTTAGTTAGGATCAAGTTTATATATTGATCTTGATTATAAATTAGGTGCAAAAATATACTAAATGAAAAGGCCTTTTAGGCCTTGGAGCGACTGTGACCTAAAAGTGAAGCCTCAAGTTGATGCATATATGGAAGGCTACACTCAAGGACCTCAAGAGAGCATGAATAAAGAAGCCATTCCTGTAGTTGAAGGTCCCATGACTAGGGGAGGGCTTAAGAGAATTGAAGAGGAAGTGCAACATGAATTGGCCACACTCAAGGCCAAGAGGAGGCCCAAGAAGGCCAAGTTTTGTACCATGCATCAAGTTGCCACTTGGACAATGTTTAAAGCTGGAAGTACTCTACTTTCCTTGTATTTTCATAGTATTTTAGAGGCCTTTGATATAGGATAGCATAGCCTTACTCCAAAGCCCTTTTTGGATTGATTTTCCTTATTATTTTCGTTTTCCAGAAATCCCTTGCTAAATTAAGTAAATCTCTCGCTAATTTCATGGCTATTCCAAGTGAGTCTTTGGCTTGCATTTTAGACCTTTTTGCTTGGGCATTCGATAGCTCCTCTTAATTAGGATTAGGTGACCTTAATAGTGACTTAATCAATGGTACATAAGCCTTTCTTGTAATTAGGATAATCACTTTTGAATGAATTTGAATTGTGCTATGCACTTTTTGAGAGCTTCCTCTCTACTCTTGTCTTGAACAAGGAGCCTATTCTTATCAAGCTTCCATGATATTTATGGAGAATCTCACTTCTCCTATCTAATTCTCCATCAATTAGTGGCGAGCTCCATCTTCTTCATTCTCGATATTTTATTTTCTTCTTCATTTTTTGGTTTCCACTTTCCATGGCTAATCTAAGTTCTACTTGAAGCTAGGTCTTGATGATCCAAGGATGCATAACAAGCACTTTGATTTGTAGTGCGTCCAAAGGACCTGAATGTCGTCAAAGGACTGTTGTCCAAAGGGTCAAAATGCTAAACACATCCAAAGTTTTAGGCTACCTTAGAAATGAAAATAAACAATAGAAACTATAAATAAGATCCTAGAAAGTACTCGAGCATTGTACACAACCCCATAGTCTGAATATCATTAAGCTTTCTTTGGACACTCTTTACCCTTTAAGGAGACCCATCTTTCCATGAACTTCCTCTTTAAGTCTCTTAAAACTTCCCTTCGTTAAGTGATATGAATCGGGGAGGCCAATAAGAGTAAAATAAAAGAACAATTTGTGAATTACTAGGGATGGTCTTCAAGGACCTTTAACTAGGAGAAGATTAAAGAGGTTGGAGGCTGGCATCCAGAAGAACATGGACCTCTTTAGAGACTAATAGGCATCGAAAGTAGGACCATCTTTGTTTTATGTATTGAGAATGTCCTTGTGCAGCTTAGAAGCTTGTGTATATTTCTATACATAGCTTGTAATAAGTGTGAGGGCCTTGTAAGAGTCTTTGGACATGTAATATTGTTTGAACACACTTTTCACCTTTGGACGCACTTAGCATCTATGGATGCTTGGTTTGGACAATGGACTCAGTTTGACATGTTAAGCCTTTTGAGGGTTCCATAAATCCTTTGGACAAGGGGTGTCTTTGGATAACCTGCATGGATGACACGTTTGGACACTAAGTCTTATGGATCTCCCTATGGACAATGGTAGCCATTGGATGATGGAAGACCCCTTTTAGGGAATGCATCTCTTAGGCCAATTGCCTTTGGACAAAGACTCCTCAAGACAACTCTAGGCCCTAGACGAAGTTGGAAGCCATTGGATGCAACTACTGAAACTTCTCACCTTTGGATGCATGACTATTGGGAAAGCCTCTACTTTAAGGTTCACAAGAGTTCAATTATGATACATGGCCCAAGGCTCATTTAGGATATTTTGAATAGGTTGCGCACCCTTTTCATGTATAAATAACTGAGTTTAGGGAACTTGTATTAGTTTTGGTTTAATTTGAATGATATTTGTTGTTTAGAAATTGAGAGAATGACTCTTACTTCTTCTTGTATTAGAACATTTAATTCTCATCAAGTTCTCCATAAGGCTTGTGGTGAATCTTAATCCTCTTATCTGATTTTCCCTGAAAATCAGTGGCGAGCCATTTCTAAACTTTATCCACTTTCTATTTTCTATTTCTCTTTATCCTATCTTTAATTCTATGATTACAATACTCTAATAACCTCTAAATTTTGTTCATAATTTGTCCATAGCTATGGAAGTTGTGAAGATTATAGGATTTAGGTAGAGCTAAGATGGTCCACGAGAGTGATTCCAATTCAACGCAGTCAAGATCCTAAGTTTTGGAATCTAGATCGTATCATTAAGGGTCCTTGAAGGGTCTCAGACTCTTCATGCTTGTCCTTCCCTTTTCTCTTTCTTCCTTCCTGAGTTTACATCAGATAGGACATATGACATCGAGATACTTTTGTAATTACTTTACAATTACGTAGTTTGGTTTATGTTTTCTGAGATTAGAAATTGGCCTTTAGAGTGCGAGTAGGGATGCATGTTTGTTTTCATTACAATATATGACCAGATTTTGCGAATCCTTTGCTAGTTGATATATGTTTTTAAAATTTAAATTGTTCTAAGTTTATTTTATTAATATTATATAACATCGGGGGTAAATGGTGTCACATTTAGTGGTATCAGAGTAGGTTGGTTTATTCGGCCTTTGTGGGTTATGTGCTTGTCTTGCTATTGGTGTGTACTTTGATAAGAATGTTCTACTAGTATATTGATTAAATTGCTAGTATAAGTTTGCATTACTCGTTTCGTGTAGTTAAAGCAGGCAGTAATGACTACTAGTAGATATGACCATGCTATTGTCGATGCTCTTCATGTCTTAGCTTAGGCCGTGGGGATGAATCGAAGAAGAGATGATAGAGTGGTTAAGTTCTAAGGACTAGTTGGGTTCTATTGAATGAAATTTTAATGCTTGATAGGGCGTACTACCCCGTAGGTGCACAAAGTTTGGTTTATGGAGAATTGAAAGATCTTTCAAGACATGGTGTGCATAGACACTCAAAAGGTGACCATTGTTGCCTTTATATTAGCTGAAGAGGTCGAGTGCTGGTAGGAGAATAACCATCGACACTTGAAACTTGAGGTTGGAGTAATCACTTGGGAGAATTTCAAAGACATATTATTTAAAGAAATGCTTTCGGAGGACATTTATAACTATAAAACAATGAAGTTCCTAGAGCTCAAGCAGGGCAACAGGATCATTGCAAATTATGCAATCAAGTTGAAGAATTGTTGTGATACCTTTTTCATCATTGGAATAAAGTTAGAGATAATTTCAATTGTGCAAAGATTCATGAACTCTCTGTGACTAGAGATACAACAAGCCATCAACTATCAAGAAATTTATCAATGTTCCTCATTGATGAATGAATGTAGGATCCTTGACAAGAGTAATAGTGCGAGGACTGTGCACTACAAAGTATGGACCTTATGAAGGTTAAGAAGTTTAGCAATAGAACTATGAGATGCCATGCTCAGTTCCATCTAGTTTTCTGGTAACTACTACAACAACTAGAAGACTATGACAAACTAACTTTCTAGTGACGATAGCAGAGAAAGAGTTATTTTTACCATAAATTTGTAAGAGGTGCAATCAATGTGGTCACTTTGTGTGCAAATGCAAGGACACGACCATGCATAGGTTTAGTAGCTTACCCTCAGAGAGTCGAGTTCTATTTTCCATAGGTTTAGTACCTCGTATAGGACCTTCACCATAACATCATATAGGATGACACCCTTAGAATTAGTTGAGCTTGTGAGATAGTTAGAGAAGTTGCTAGAGAAACAATTTGTGAATCTTAGTGTGTCATAGTGGGAGTACTACTCTTCCTAGTCGAGAAGAAGATGATAGTATAATGTTGTATATAGATTATCATCAACTAGGTGATGGTTAAGAATAGATACCTTCTTCCTAGGTTAGATGACCTTTTATAACAGGACCTTCTATCCCTACCTAGATAAATTTGTAGTTATCTTAATAAATGATATCCTAGTGAAATCTAAGACTTAGGAAAAGTTTGTTGAGCATCTGAAAGTGGTGTTGCAAGTCCTTAAGGACAAGTAGTTGTACGTCGAGTGGGAGTTTTGGCCTAAGGAGTGATTCTTTAGGTCATGTCAATATCATAGGGAGATATAGTTGTAAGCTGTTGCACGTATGTTTGTGTTTCCTAACTCATGCGAGCCTTTTATAGTGTATAGTGATGCATCAAAAATGAGTTTAAGTGATGTGCTTGTGCTTAAAGATCTGGTAGTGACCCAGGCACCTAGACAACTTAAGACCCTTGAAGGGAAATTATCATACCATGAACTGGAGTTAGTGGTTGTAATTTGTGCTAAACTTTGGAGATATTAGTGGATGAATCTAGATTTGAATTTTTAGTGATCATAGAAGTCATAGGCACTCGTTGATAAAAAAAAGGGTAAAAAAATGAAAAAAAGTAAATGGTTAGAATTTCTTAAGGATTATAACTTCAACCTTAGTCACCACCTAGGTAAAGCCAATGTTGTGGTTGATGCCTTGAGTAGGAAATCATTGAACATGTCCGCATTCATGGTTAGGGAGTTATACCTCATAGAGCAGTTTAGAGACCTTGGTTTAGTTTGTGAGGTAACCGCTAAAAGTGTAAGGTTAGGTAGCCTTAAGATAATTAGTAGCCTTTTAGATGAGATCAAGGTAGGTCAACAGGCAAACCTTTTTTTGGCTAGATAAACAGAGGCTATAGCCCAGGGATAAGCGAGTAATTTTGTAATGGGGGCGGATGGAGTTGTAAGACTCCAAGAACAAGTTTGTGCCCCTAGTGTTCGTGATCCTAGGAAGTTGATCCTAGACAAGGGACATAAGAGTAGTTTGAGTGTGCACCTTGGTGCCACGAAGATGTATCAAGATCTTAAGAAGATGTTTTGGTGGCTTGGTATGAATAAGGTGGTGGTTAAGTTTATCTATGTCTGTTTGGTTTTCCAAAAGGCTAAGATAGAACATCATAAATGATTAGGGTTACTGTAGCCTTTGATTATTCTTAAGAGGAAGTGTGATAACATCACTATGAATTTCATGTTAGGCAATTTTTTGGGATGAAAATTCCTATAAGGAGGGGGGAGTTGTAAAATCCTAGTTTTTATTCTATTTTATTATTGGTTGTAAATATTGTATTTTATTAATTATTATTAATAAGTGGTTTAATTGTTTTATAACTAAATAAATAATATTTTGGGAGAAATATAGGTTGGGTTTTAAATTAGGTTTTAATTAATTAAATTAAGAAAATAGGTCATTTAAATATGGTAAAAGCTTAAGCTCCACATTGGACAACATAAGTTCATGCCTCACCTCCTTTTCCTATATAAGGAATATGATAGCTCAAGTCCCATATCGGGAAATATGAGCTCATGCATTGCCTCCTTCTCCTATATAAGGAGTTGGATACCAAGCAACAGGGAAGGCAAGAAAGCCTCTAAACAAGTTGAGTTTGATGTGAAGCATTGAACTTAAATAGTTTAAATTTTCTCATCTCTTAGAGCTTTTTCAAAAGGTGTAGAGACCATTTGTTTGAGTTTCATGTGGGCTATCAGTGGGAGTTATGAAGCCCATTTTAGGACTATATAAAGGAGAGACTAGAGTAATTGGAAAGACATCTGTTATTGAGTTAGTTTTCTTGAACACATGGTTTCAAACTTGAGAGTGGAGGAAGGAGAACCTCTAAAGGAAACCACCAAGGAACAAGAAGAATGATTCTGAGGAACATTTTCTCTATGTCTACACTTCTCCAAGTAAGGGGAGAGTGAGAAATCATGTGAAATGTTGAAATCATGTGAAATGTTGAAATCATGTGTGTTGGATGTTTATGTTTGGAAGTAAGTTAGTCTTCTATTTAATATTTTCTATACTCATAATCTTACTCATTCCTTTGTGTGTTTTATCTTGTTTCCTACTTGTTATCAAGTAGCAAATACACGAATGTTGACATATGTGGATAACCCTTAAGGAACCAAGCAATTGGACCCAACATATGGTTTAGGGGATGGGTGTGTACAATAGGATTAAGGGCAATTTTTATAGGCCTAGGTAGTGATGACATAAACCAAGCCTTTGAGGTTGAGTATGACCTCTACTTATGATGAAACTTTGGATCCATAATCAACACAAAATTAAGGAAAAGTAAAAATCCATGCCAAACATAGAAATCAAAAATGTAAAGGAGAAGAAAAGAGAAAATGGAATAAAGAATAAGATGAACATGCTATTGATCCTATTGGATTAGATAAGAGAAGTAGAGATTAACAACAAGCATCTTAGAAATTTGATGAGAATTAGGGTTCTTGTTTAATAACAAGAGAAAAGGGGAAGTCTCTCATAAGTGCATAACACAAATTCTATTTTATGTAAAAGTGATTAGCCTAATTACATTTAAGACTTTTATAGTTATATCCTAATTACTAATTAGCACTTAAACTAATCCTAAACTAAGCTAAGACAAGGGCCAAGATAGCCCAAAAGGAACTAGCCTAATTCGGTCACTATAGTCTATGCGGTTTTAGTAACCCAAATGCTAGTTGCTAGAGAAAAAGTTCTAATTTGGCCCTTTGGGCTCAAGAGCAAGCTATACAAAAGAAATAAAAGTATTCTACCATGAAAATACAAAATTTATACATCCTACAAAGTTAGGCCATCGTTGGGCCCTCGGCCTTGAAGGAGGCTGATAAGCTCGTTTTTAGTCGTCTCAACGTGCATCAAATAAACTAAAGCTAACTATAGCATAGTCAACCCTAGGTCGAATTCTCTTAAGGACACAATGCGCTCAAATATGACTTTGTGTGAAACTAAGTATTGTAGAACTCAAGTGTAGAATGCAAACTCACTCTCGGCTAGGAGCCGAGTTGCTCTTGGTAGAGACTGATCCGATATGATCACGGCAGAGAACTTATCCGGCACAGTCTCGGCTAAGCGCAGATAGACGCAACAGAGCCGGACTGACTCAGTTCCGGACTGAAATACAGGAAATAGGCGGTTTGGGTTGTAGATTAAGTAAAACAACAATTAAACTAAGAATATAAATGCAACTAAGCTAGACTACCTCTAATGCTACTACTGTGTTCATGCTAAGTCTCAACAATCAAGTTGATTCTAGTTCGTTCACTCAAGATTATGTTCCATATCAACCTTAGATTTTCTTATGACAATCGTCAAACATTCGTCCATTACCATACCGAGGATTTACACAATCGTTACCTCATCAGTTGGTAGGGATTAAGTTTAGAGTTGATTTTAGGTTCTCTAATCAATTACCTACTAAAGTCGTTAAACTGGTTCCGATCGGCCTAGTCTAACATTTGTCCACATTACTATATGCAATCGCAACACAACAAGCGAATTAAAGTGCAAGAATTGCAAACAAGAGTTGGAATCAAAACTACTTATACTATTAAGAACGAAATAGAAACACAGGGCGTGAATTCAATGAATCTATATTCCACAACGATCACCATGGTTGAGCGGTGATGGTTCACCTCTGTTAGCCAAGGCACTAAGGATCAGGTCCACCAGATGCGATGGCAAGCCAAGCGATCTCCTCTAACAACCTTCGGCCTCTCAATCCTTGACCTGCACTTCCTCGATCGAGAGAAATGCCACTAAAGAATTGTGCACCACTGTGAAGATGGAGAATGTGAGCGAGAGAAATGGAGTAAGCAACGACGTTAGGTATGAATTCAACAACGTTTAAACGTGCCCAACTCTTCCTATATATACACGTGCTGGGACTTCATACGGCGCACGCCACTCCTAATAATTTCCTAATAGAATTATAGATTGCATTTCCTATTCTTCCCTTTTGTATCTTCTTCTTGCGCTGCAAGCTTCTCCAGGGGTGACATGGCAATTGAGTTGGCTTAGAGATGCACTGGACGCCTAGATTGGATCGCTGATTGGGCTGCATGATTGGACTGCTCCAAGTGGCTGTTGGACCTGCAGAGTCAACCGATCCAGGAACGAGTCGGTCTGGCCGGGATGACTCACCTAGGCCGAGACTCTCTTGATAGGCCAAGATCATCTAGATTTGTCCTGTAAAATTGGAACGAATCTTTTGCTAAGACATGCAAATTAACACAGATTTATACTTCCTCTAATTCTAGGTCCATCATATGAATCTTAGCTAAGACTCAATTCTTAAGCACCAATTGATCTCAAAAACACTCATCTTAAGTCCCTATAAGGTGTATAAAATATGACTCATTAGAGGCCTAGTTCCTTCTACACTTCCTCTTGCAATCTGTTGAACCTACCCCTTGTCATGGGGCCTTGTAGTGTAGTACTCTCCTTGTCCCAAATGCTCTTTTGAGTGTCCCCTAAGTATTTGTCCATATTCACATCAACTTGTCTATGCTGGTAGACAGAGTGACCTACTAGTTTAGGTTTCAACTCTACAGTCGTTGTTGATTCTGCCTTATTAGTAAATGCACTTGTCCCTATAGGGAAAAGAGCTCCTCGAGCTTGCCCATGAGTCTAGGACCAAGGTGACTACAAGAAAGTGTACTCTTTCTCAATTGCAATCCTTTTCTTGGTTTGCTGAAGTAACAGGTCCTTCTAATGCTCCAAGGGCAACTATTGAGTTGGTATAGCAGTTAGGAAAGAAGATTTTGGGGATGACGTTGGTAAGGATGGAGAAAAGGATGATGAGAGTGATGGGGACACTCATTATTCTCCATTGCTTGTGAGTCCTAGCCAGTGATGGCAAATGGACTTACCCTCTAGACTAATAGGTGTTGAGTTGACTTTTGAGTGAGCTCAAGTAGAATACTTGTTATTAGTTTTAGTCGTTTTGTATTTGTTTTATATATAGGCCACGCTGAATTAGGCCTTGCTATTGATCTTTTGGTTCTCTTTTTACATATGTATATTTGACAAGCATGTGTCTTGTTTTGAGAAACTTGGTACGAGAACTTGGTGTACAATTACTCTTCCATCAAGATTCCCATAATGGCCTTTATATGCTCTTCATGCTCCTCGTGACTACAAGAATATACTAGAATATCATTGTTAAACATGACAACTAACTTGTTTATGAAGGGATGAAAGATCTTATTCATGTGATGGAGTCCCTAGGATCTCCTAAAAGTCTTAGATGTCATAAGCCTCCTTGGTGTAGGAGCTTTGCCGAAAAAGGATGAGGAACAAAAGGGAAGAAATAAGAAAATGTGAGTAAGAAAGGAATGGAATTAGTGAACTTGTCACTTGCTCAAGCTTGAGGATGATAATAGCATTATGAGATTCACCATAAGCCTCTTGAAATCTTGATAAGAATTAAAGGCTCTTGTACAAAACAAGATAGAGATTTAACTCTCAAAGTTGCATAGTAATATACTATTCTTTCATTTATAAAATATGTTATGTTTACAAGGGGTAGACGTAGCTTTACATAGATTTCCTCATACCTAGCCTTGTTTGGATATAAAGGTATCCTATCCTCTTCTTTAAAAGAATTTGTCTTCAAATTCAAGTATAGAGTACCTGAAAATGAAGACAAGTAAAAAACATGGAAGGTATGACTTCCTTCATAAGTTTGAGGCATATCAAGGATATATGCATTATTATTTATTTTCTTTATTATTTTAAAAGGACCATCCCCATTGAGAGTAACTTAGATTTTCTTAAGTTAGGAAACCTCTCCTTCCTTAAGTAAACCCAAACTAGGTCACCTTCTGAAAAAACTTTTTTATATTTTTCCTTTATTATCCCTCTCAACATGTTACTCAACTTTCTTTTTAATGTAAGAATGTACCTTAGCATGCAATTCTTTAATAAATTGAGCTTTAGAAGCACCATTATATTTAATCATAAAATTCACATTAGGCAAAGGCAATAAATCAAGGGGGGAGGGGGCTAAAGGATTAAAATCATAAACTAGCTCAAAGGGGTGTGGGATGTAGTGGATTTAACTACCTTATTTTAAGCAAACTCTATATTAGATAGCCATTCTTCCCAAGATCTCAAACTCTTACCCAAAAACACCTAAGTAGTTGGGATAGGGTTCTATTGGAAGCATCACACTCTAGTTCAAAGATTTTACTAAAGTTTGGAAGAGCTAGTATAAGGGCATTAATTAGTCTCTCCTTTAGAGATTGAAAAGCTCTCTCCTTACTTTACTCCCATTTAAAACCTATATCTTTTTTTACAATTTCATTTAAGGGTGAAGCTAGGGTGCTAAAGTCTTTAACAAAGCACTATAAAAGTTAGCTAACCCATGAAAACTCCTAACATCTCCTACTGATTTTGGTGTTGGCCAACTTTGTATGACCTTCACTTTTTTAGCATCTACTTTGACTCCCTCAAAGCCAACTACATATGATGCATATATGGGAATAAGAGAATAAGGTTAACGAAGGTAACCCTGCACTATAACTAGGGGTAGGCTCAAAAAGATTGAAGAGTAAGTGCACCAAATTTAGCCACGCTTAAGGAAGCACTATGTGCACCAAACTTTTGTAATTTTTCCAATTGCCAAGGTGGCATTGTTTAGTAATGGATTGACCTTATTTTCCTTATATTTTTGTAGCATTTAAGGGAAATTTTCGATAGCAGATCTTATATTTGGGTCAAAGCCCTTTCCGGATGCAATTTCTTCACTATTTCCATTTTGTTGTTTTTCTCTCGCTAAACCGATTGCAAAATCTGTCTCTAGTTTGGTTGCAAATCCGGTTAGGCACTTAGCTTGCATTTTAGGGCCATTGGGCTTGGGCTTTTCATATGTTTACCTTAATTAAGATTTGGAGCCTCTAACTAGGATTAAGGAAAGTCTATATAAGCCTCCAATGTAATTAGTGTAATCACTTTTTGATAAAATTAAAATTGTGCCTTAGCACTTTTGATAGCATTCTCTCTAACTCTTGTCTTTCACAAGAAATCCAATTCTTATCAAGCTTCCAAGATGCTTGTGGTGAATCTCTACAATCCAATTTCTACTTCTTAGGAATTAGTGGCGAGCCGTTTCAAATCTCCTTCAATTTTCTCCTTTTCTTCTTCATTTTTGGTCACATTGTTCATGGCTAATTTTTTAATACTACTTGAAACTAGGTCATGGTTATGGATCCTAAGGTACATCAACATAGCCCAAAAAAACAACCTCAAATCTACAAAAGGTGTACTTCTCAAGACTTACATACATGCATTCTTGTCTAACCAGAGATTGGAGGATAAATAACTGAACTGGCCTCCCTTGTGAGACAACTAGCCATTAGACAACATTACACTAGTCCACCAGTCAGAGAATGTGGAATGTGTGCTTCTGTAGAACACCCAACTAATGTTTGTCCCATTTTGCAAGAAATTGAACCTCTGAGATACCAACCACCACCTCCATTAAGACCACAACAACCCATGCAGCCTGTACAAGAGAGATCCTTAGAGGATTTGGTCAAGGAGATGGCCATGAATAACATTCAATTCCAAGAGAATGTATTTGCCACAATGCAAGATTTGCAAACACATATTGGTCAATTGGCCACCACGATGAATCAGCTGCAGTCCAAGGGTTTTGGAGAGGTTCCTTCTTAGACCATTCTCAGTCCACAAGAAAATATGAGTGATATTACGTGGAGGAATGGCAAGGTGCTACCATAACAACAATCAATAAATTTTCATTCTGAATTTTCTGACTTTGTTAATATGGCTGATATGCCAGACTTTTCTGATTATGTGGCTGATGTTTCTAACTTTGCTAATATGGTTGATGTTTCTGATTTTGCTTATTTGTTTGTGCAGAAATTCGTGTTTTTATTGAT
Source organism: Mucuna pruriens (assembly GCA_025330945.1). NCBI lineage: Eukaryota > Viridiplantae > Streptophyta > Magnoliopsida > Fabales > Fabaceae > Mucuna > Mucuna pruriens. Next base: position 1,622,364 of record JAENHJ010000116.1, read on the forward strand.
GAAGGACCAGAAGTAGCAGAAGTGGGAGAAGTGACAGAAGTCGAGTCCACATTCGGACAATCGAGTCCATACTTAGACAGCCGAGACCACACTTGGACAGTCGAGTCCACTCCCAACAGCCGAGTCCACACTTAGCAAGTAAACCCCCCCACCCCCACACCTCCCTCACCAGTTGTAGAGTTGAAACCATTGTCATCCATGGTGCAGCCATTACATGCCCCAGTAATCACAGCCAACAAACTCCAAGTTGAGCAAAAGGAGAAGTTGTTGCAAGACTTGAAGAAGCTCGAAGATTTCTATGAGCACCTTGTCAAGCATTCAACTTTAAGGTTTTTGTTGAAGAAGCCACCCGAAGATGTGACATTAGAAGTGTTAAGATGGATGAGGAGGAGGCTTCCTCAAGTAATTACTAATAGGAGCGGAGCAAAAATATTAGATGCAAAATTCTACATATTCTTTCCACCCTGAGAGAGATGTTTTTTTTTCTTATTTCACCCCTTTCCTTTATGTTTATATATGCTTACATTGAGGACTGTGGGGGTGTTTTAGTAGTATGTGTTTTACTATTTTATGATTTTTCTGTTTTATTATTTTCTTGTTTGATGTTGTGATGTTTTGATATTATCTATTTTTCTGTTTTACTATTTTCTAATTGTTATTTTCTATTTTCTGTTTGTAGTTTTGTTGATTTTTCCATTTGCTGAAAAATATACTTTGTAGTTTTAGAACTTTTTAATGGATTTTTAAGTTGTATAAATTGTGAATAGTTGAATCATCCTTAATCAAGAGGTTTTACAACTTGATATGGAACCATTTTTTGCATCTTTAGGTAATGAGTGACTTGAAAATTAAAGTTTGAATCATTAGTGATAGAGCATTTATCCTTGTGAGATTTTGAGCCTTGTATGTTGATGGCTTGCATCTCGCCATTCTCTTCTTTTTTGTGTGATTTGCACATGTGTTTCTAGTTACTCTCGGTTTTTCCTTGATTCCCTTTTATACTTCTTATCTCACATACATTGATGATATGATTTAGGCCTTCTTTCTTTATAGCCATTAGCCAAATGGACTTACCTTGCAATAAATCCCTTACTTACCCCTTTTGAGCCTATCTAACCATTTCTTTGATATTATAGCTCATTACAAGCCTAAAGTGGAAAACCATGATCACCCTAACCTTAGGGGCTAAAGGAGTTTTGGAATTGTTTTGGGAATGGGTTCTACATAAGTATGCAGGTGATGCCCCAAGGCATTGAAAGTGGTACATTGATACTCTAGCTTGTGCAAGTGATACTTGTTATGTTGTGATGATTTGTTTTGGGGAAAAAAATCGAAGAAAGAAAAAGGTACAAAAAGGTTGAAAGAAAAAACAAATGCAACAAAAGGTTGTAGAGGTGCAACAATGAGAAGTGAAATTGAAAAAAAATTAGAGGAAAAGAGACAAAGTGGACCTTACTTGTCTTGAAATGCTTTGCATTAGTTTTGAATGACTTGTAGTGTTTTGGGGTGATCTTCATGCTTATTGACTTATTCCCCATTGCTCCTTTTCCCTCTTTGGTTGTACAAGCTTAAATAACTTTTTATATCCTAGCTTGCCCTTGGCCAAATTATAACCTTAATAAAAGCCCTTTTGATCATTTTTTTGCATGTGTTTCTAGTTGTCGAAATTAGAGGCTTGTCAAAGCTTGGTAGTGCTAGTTAGCAAGGGTGCTTGAGTGTAAACACAAACCTAAACAGTTGAGAGATTGAAACTATGTATCTTGAGAGAGTTCTATCATTTGTAGATTATTATTAAATTTTTATTGTTCTCTTGTTTGCTTTAGATGTTAAAAGTCAATTCATAGATTATTGGGTACCTTGATTCTAGGATGCTTGTACTCTTATTCTTTATATTGACTTAAGGATTCATTGGAAATTCATTTTATTTTGTACTCACTTCTTAGTTCATTTACTTTATTTCCTTTTCCTTTAAAATCTTTTATTTGATTTTGCTCGAAATACAAAAGTTCAAGTGTGGGGGTCTTTGATAGCGCATATTTGAATAGGGACTTAGATTGGATATAGTTGACATTATTTTGTGGCTAGTAATCACATATTGATTGAGTATTAGGTCATTGAACTTAGTTGAGGATAATTGTTAATCTTTGCTTATTTTCGAACTTAAATTCTTACTAAGAGGTTGCTATCTTGTACAGGCCATATCTGGAGCTACAAAGCTCCAAATGGGACTATACCCATTGACCTTCAGAGCCCATCTCGAACAGTCGAGTCCACTCTGCCAACTGAGTCCACACTTCGCAAGCCAAGTCCACTCTGCCAACTGAGTCCACACTCCGCCAGTCAAGTCTCATCTTGGCTAAATCTCCAAAGTGCCTATTGCTACACCCGACCAGCCAAGTTTGCTCCCGATAGCTAAGTCCACTCCCAGCCATCCGAGTTCACTCCTGCCAACTGAGTTAGTCCCAGCCAGTTGAGTCCATCCCAGTAGTCGAGACTGAGCAAACCATACAAAAGTTTGTCTCTTTGCACAAGACATTGGGCTACTCAAGCTTCGGTCCAAGCCCATTCTCTCCTTGGCAAATTCGACCAAGTGACCAGTTAGGAGAGGAGAGGAAGTTGAAAAATTAGTTAGTTAAGTCAATTTTGTTAGGTAGTTAGTTAGTTTTGTTAGTTAAAAAGAGGTTAGAGACTTTTGGGGAGAAGAGTTGGAAGTTGTTGCTTAGAGAGAGATTTTTTTGTTCGTTCCACACATATTTTTCTCTACTGCTTTTTTTGGTGCAATTTTCTTTTTGCATCTTCTCTGTTTTCTATTTTTTTCTTTGAACGTTGCAAAGTCTCCCATGACGATGAACATGGAATGCTAACTTCATTTTCAATTTAGGATTCATGACTGCAACTGGTTTGAGCTTCTAATTCCTCACTTTCCATATGCAATTTTTGTTGTGTGTTTTCCAATTATCATTACGTTTTCATGATTATGATCTTGCTGCATTTTGGAATAGAAATAGGTAATTGTCACAACCTAATTTGTGACGATAGGCTATGGTGGGCCTAGATCGCCCCAGCCATCTGATGGCCAAGACTGATTCAGCCACTAGGAGTCGTCACCAGCATTTTTCCAAGGAACGCCATGAAACCTGGGGGAAAAGCTGGTCTGAGAATCAAAGTTGCGGGTTCGGGAGTTGATTATACATTAGGAACACAGGATTCCCCAACATGTCTATCACCTGATAGTTACCCTAGGCTAGTTGTAAGGTTGTGGGGATGATGCTTAGGTTTGGGTCTTGTAGGGATTACGGAGAGTCGGGGGTAGGAGTAAGTGTTTTTGATTTTTTTTATTTATGACTTGTAGGAGCGTACCTCCTGTGTCTACGTACCTCGACTTTAAAGGAATCAAAGTAGTTTTGGCTGGGTTACTAGTCAGGAAAAGGTGAAGCCGGTCAATACCAGTTTGGCTGTGTTTAGGCCAAGATGAATTCGGCCTTGGTGATGGAAAGTTTCAGGAGGATGGTTGGCCTACAGGAGGATGGTTGGCCTACATGAGGCCGAAATGAACTCAGTCCTAGCGATGAAGGATGTCACGATGAGGCCGTTTCGTCCTGGCCAAGGGAGGCCGAGGTGAATTCAGCCTCGGCAAGAGGGAGGCTTGGGAGAAAGGGGGTTGGGAGATTTGGCTTTGGTTTCGTAAAGGGCTACCAAAGGCTTCACCCAAGGGAAATATTTGTGCATTTACTTACTAACCTAATATCCAGAGGAGTACGGTATCTTCTTCCCTTTGTCTAGTACTTCCGGCTCGTTCTGGTTTTCATTCGGCTTGTGTCGTGTTGTCATGGGCTTTTCTTTTCTCAGCGTTCCAGAGCTTCTGCTCTCTCTTTTCTAGAGTTTATGCTCTCTCTTCTCTAGAGTTTCTGCTCTCTCTCTTCTTTAGAGTTTTTGCTCTCAATTTTCGCAGAGTTTTTGCTCTCAATTTCTGTAGAGTTTCTGCTCTCAATTTTTGTAGAGTTTATGCTCTCAATTTCCACCACTCCTTTTGCACTTCGGCTTGAGGCCTTTTTATAGGCTTCGGATTGGGCCGGTGGTTGCCTTCATATCCCACGATTCTCTCCTTAATTTTAGGATCTAATATCCCATATCTTATCCCCTACTCTCCTCCCATGATTCTCTCATTAATTTTAGGATCTAATATCTCATATCTTATCCTCTACTCTTCTCCTATGATTCTCTCTTGGTAGGTGCCGATTTTGTCGGAACTACTTCCATGATCTTCTTTTTTACGTGGGTCAAGGTGTGTCCTGGAAAGACTCAGTCCCGCACAGTTTTGGGGTGCAACAATAATCGATTGATAACTTGAACTCAACCAATACAATTTTGAATCTATGTTAATTAGGGGCCGCGATTGAGATCTCAATATGCATAGACAAATGTTAGGTGATTATCTAAAGAAACTTAGATTGTTTGATATAAAATTGCAGAATTCTTTAGAGAGCCATGATAACGAGTTGCGTGTCTGAATTCTTGAGTTGATGTTCCTCTACATTTAAACTTCATTTTGTTTTGTCAAATTTACACTACAATTCCTATGCTAAACAAACCCTTATTTTTCTTTGTTGTTTTGGTTTCTGTATTTCTGCATAATTCTCTGCATAACATTCTGATTTCTGTTATATATGATTAGGCATGGTATGAGTGTGTCCTTGTGAGAATCGACCAAGGTTGGCCCCTACCCTATAAAAGTAAAGGGAAATCTAGTGATTTGATAATGTGTCAACAACATTATCAAGGAGACATGAAGAAGATCCTAGGAGAGCTTCATTGGATCTACTGAAGTGCAAAATTCCACCATTCGTTGGAGATGAAATGTTGAGTCATATTTAGAGTGGGAAATGGAGGTAGAGCAAGTCCTAGAGTGTTTTAAATATGATGATTATGTGAAAGTAAGGATGGTTACCTGCGAATTTAGTGGATATGCTCTGGTATAGTGGAACCAATAGATTAGAGAGAAGTCCAAATGGTAGAAGAAGACATATATATACATAGTTAGATCTCAAGAGAAAGATGAGGTTGAGAAATGTGCCTACTTCCTATGCTCAAGACTTGTACAATAGATTTAAGATATGTATAAAGGGTCTAAAAGCGTAGAGGAATATTTCAAAGAGATGGAATTTGCTTTGTTGAGAGCTAATGTATTAGACTCTAATGAAGCCATTATGGCTTGGTTTTTACATAGTTTGAACAGAGAGATATAGTGTATCATTATAGCTCTTTGGATGACCTAGTGCACCAAGTAACTCGAGTTGAGTCTCAATAGAGGAGGCGTCTAGCCTCAAAGAGAACCTACCCCAGTAGTTCTAACAATGAGAAAGGTAAGGAAAGAGAGAAAGAACGGCCTAGAAAGGACAGGAGTCTAAAGAAGGGGAGCTCCCCATCATGAGGCTGAAAGGAACAAACTACCCACCTAACCTAAATTCTTTGTCCAAAAGTAGTAGCATCAAGTGTTTTAAGTGCTTATGGAAAAGGCACATTGCCTTCTAACGCCCCAACAAGAGAAACATGGTTATGAGGGAAGATGGAAACATGGAGAGTGGGATTTCCCATGAAGAATCCTCTTCCTTAAGCAAGGTTGAGTCTTCAAGTGACTCCTCTCATGATGAGGGTGATATCCTCATGGTGAGAAGGTTGATGAGTGCCCAAGTGAATAAGGACAGTGACTCCCAAAGGGAGAACATATTTCACTCTAGATGTCGTATCAAGAAAAGCTTTGCTCCATAATTATTGATGGTGGTAGTTGTTTTAACATGACTACCTTGACGCTAGTAGAGAAATTGAACCTCCCTACCTTAGTGCACTCGAGGCTTTACAAGTTGCATAGGTTGAGTGACAAGGGTGAAATGGTAGTGGACAGGTAGGTGTCATTGGCTTTTACCTTGAGTAAGTATAGTCATGAGATCCTCTGCGTTGTGGTACCCATGGAGGCTACTCATATTCTCTTAGGTAGGTCATGGCAATTTGACAAGAAGGTGACCCATGATGGGATTATCAATAGATTTTCATTTGTACATATAGGACAAAAGGTGACCCTCAAATCTTTTTCTCCAAGAGAGGTAAATGAAGACCAATTTAAAATGAAAATAAAGAGAGAATAAGAACAAAAAGAGCAAAGATAAAAAGAGAAAGTCAAGAAGGTTAAAAGAAAGGAAATAGAAAAAATAGAGAGAAAATAAGTAATTGAGTAGCGTAAGAATGCATCCAAAAGAGGAAAACGTAAAAAAAAGTGAGTGACATGAACGAGCGTCCAAAAGGAAAAGTGTGAAAAATAAGAGAGCATAAGGCCAAGAAGCATTAATAGTAAGCAGAAGAGAGGTCAAAAGAGTACTCTTGGCAAGAAAAGAATCTTTATACCTTTTTCCTACTAATATGTGTTTCCATGTATCCTCTCCCCTATTTATTTTGCTTACAGGGTTCAGAGAAATGGTAGAGAGTTCCAAAGAATTATTTTCCAAAGATATACCAAAAGGCTTGCCTTCGATCAGAGGGATTGAGTACCATATTGACTTTACATTAGGAGCAACTTTGCCTAACAGGGTAGCCTATAAGTTGATAAGGTTATTGAAAAAGGGAGGGTTCGTGAAAGTAAAAGTCCATGTGTAGTACCCATGATTTTAGTGCCAAAGAAAGATAGGTCCTAGTACATATGTATGGATTGTCGACCCATAAACACGATCACAATTAGATATAAACACCCCATCCCACGACTAGATGACTTACTAGATGAATTGCATAGGTCTAGTGTCTTTTCTAAGATTGATTTGTAGAGTAGAGATCACCAAATCCATATGAGAAAAGGGGACGAATAGAAAATAGCCTTTAAGACCAAATTTGGTATATATGATGGCTAGTCATGCCTTTGGCTTGACCAATACCCCCAGTACATTCAGAGACTCATGAACCACATTCTAAGGAGTCTCATTGGATGTTGTGTTATTGTCTACTTTGATGACATTCTTGTTTATCCTATATGTGTAGATGATCATGTTGTGCATGTTAGGGATGTGTTATGACTCCTAAAGAACAAATTGATGTATGTTAACTTGGAGAAGTGCGCATTCTACACTAGTGAGGTGACTTTTTTAGGGTATGCGATCAACTCACAAGGAGTTAGAGTGGATGAAGAAAAGGTGAAGGCTATCCAAAGCTAGCCAATACCCACAAACGTGAATGATCTGAGGAGCTTCCACGAGTTAGCAAGTTTCTATAAACATTTTGCCAAGGATTTTAATACCATTGTTTCCCCCCTAAATGAGATAATAAAAAAGGATGTTGGGTTCAAATGGGAAGAACCCCAAGAAAAATCCTTCCAAGCATTGAAGGATAGGCTATCTAATGCCTTTATTATGGTACTTCCAAATTTTCACAATTCTTTTGAACTGGAATGTGATGCGTCCAAAGTGGGTGTAGAGGTAATGGTGTTGCAAGAAGGGCACCCAATTTCATTTTTTAGTGAGAAACTAAAAGGTGCCCAACTTAATTATTCCACATATGAAAAGGAGTTTTATGCTCCGGTCGGGGACTTACAAGTTCGGCAACACTATCTGTTGTCCAATGAGTTCATCGTCCATAGCAACCACAAGACACTCAAGCATTTAAAGGGCCAACATAAGTTAAATAAGAGTCATGCCAAATGGGTTGAGTCTCATATGTCATTAAACACAAACAATGAAAGGATAATATTATGGCTAATGTCCTTTCTAGAAGACACACATTGCTTGCCATGTTAGAAACCAAGTTGTTGGGTTTCGAATGCCTTAAGGACTTGTATGGGGAGGGGGGTAATAATTACTTTAAGAAGACCTATGAACTTTGTGCCAACTCAGCCAATGGAGGTCTCCTTAGGCATAAAGGATTTTAATTTAAGGAAAGAGGTTATGTGTGCCTAGAAGTTCAATTAAGGAATTACTAGTCAGAGAGGCACATGAAGATGGCCTAATGAGTGACTTTGGTGAATGTAAGACATATGAGACCTTTCATGCACACTTTTATTGGCCTTACATGAGGAGAGATGTACATCACATGTGTGAAAGGTGCTTGGTTTGCAAGATAGATAAATCCAAGGTCTTGTCCAATGGGTTATATAACCCATTTCCTATTCCTACTTCACTATAGATAGATATCTCTCTAGACTTTGTGTTGGGCTTACCTAGATTTAAGGGTGGTATAGATTCCATATTTGTGGTAGTAGATAAATTTTCTAAGATGGCCCATTTTATATGTTGTTATAAATTTGATGATGCATGTCACATGGCCAATCTATTCCTTAAGGAAGTGGTAAGGCTACATGGTCTTCCTAAGACCATAGTCTCGAATAGGGAATCCAAATTTCTTAGCCATTTTTGGAGAACCCTCTAAAGTAAGCATGGCAGCAAGCTACTCTTCTCCACCCCTTGTACCCTTATATGGATGGGAAATATGAAGTTGTGAACAAAACTTTGTCCCAAATTTTGAGTTGTTTGTGGGAAAGAGTCTGAAATCCTTAGAAGAATGGCTTCCTCATATTGAATTTGCATACAACAGGGTAGTCAATGAGACTACATCCCACACCCCTTTTAAGTTAATATATAGTTTTAATCTCTTGTCTCCTTTGGATCTATTATCCTTGCCTAGTATGGCATCCATGGTCAATTAGGATGCCATTTCTAAGGCCCAATGATGCACCCTAAGATCCACAATCAAGACCTAGTTTCAAATAGTAGCCAAAAATTAGTTATGAACATTGTGACCAAAAAAATTAGAAGAAGAAAAGGAGAAAATTGATAAAGATTGGAGATGGCTCGCCACTTATTCCTAAGAAATAGATAAGAGATAGAGATTCGTCACAAGCATCTTGGAAGCTTGATAAGAATTGGATTTCTTGTTCAAGACAAGAGTAGAGAGAATACTCTCAAAAATGCTAAGGTACAAATTCAATTTCATCAAAAAAGTGATAAGGCTAATTACAATTGAGGCTTATATAGCCCTTCCTTAATCCTAATTAGAGTTTCCTAATCTAAATTAAGGTAAGCTAACTAAAGCCTAAGGAAACCCAGCCCAAACCACAAGGTCAACAAGCCTTACGGATTAGTCACAGAATTAGCAAGGACTTGGAGACTAACCTAGCAACAAAAATTCAGTAGCAATGGAAAAAGAGGAAAAACATGTCCTAAAATGGGCTTTAGCCCATGGCTAAGCTATCCTACTGAAAATGTTCTTAAAGTAGCATGAAATTACAAAGGAAGTATGATCACTCCAGCCCTAAACAATGCCACCTTGGCAGCTAGAAAGATTATACATAATTGGAGCACATAATGTCTCCCCTTGGCCCTTAAGCATGGCCAACTATTGGTGCATTTCCTCTTGGATCCTTTTGAGCCTACCCCTAGTCATAGGGTCTTCAAGTGCAAGGGTAGCTATCTCATTCTCACCATCTTGGATGTGGTTTTCCATATATGCATCATCCTCCCCTTCTTGAAGGGAATTGACCTCAAATTTGGTGTTTGGGTACCTACAACCCAAGGAGTTAGATCAATAACATTAAATGTAGTAATTTCCCAAAACTCTTGGGGCATGTCAACTTTGGTAAGTATTATCATTTATTTTCTTTATAATCTTAAATAGGCTATCTCCTCTTGGGAAGAATAAATCAAAATATCATCAAAATATACTACCCTACACTTTCCAATTAGGCTTCTCAAGACATGTTTCATCAATCTCATGAAAGTATTGGGGGCATTGGTCAAACCAAAAGGCATGACAAGCCACTCATAAAGTCCAAACTTATTCTTAAAAGTCATTTTCTACTAACCCCTCTCTCTCACCATAATCTAATGGTATCCACTCCTCAAATCAATTTGAGAAAAGATTATGGAACCATGCAGTTCATCAAGTAATAATCCAAAAGGGGAACGGGTTCCTATATCTAAATCAATACACATCCTCCAAGTACCATCTTTTTTTGGCACCAATATTACAGGCATGGCACAAGGGTTCATGCTTTCTCTTACCCAACCTTTTTCCATTATTTTAACAACCTTATTTTGAATTTCTTTTTCCTTCTCAAGGTTCGTCCTATATGCTTCCCTATTTGGCAAAGTGGCTCCAAGTGTCAAGTCTATGTGATATTCTATCCCTCTCAAGGGTGGCAACACATGAGGTACATTTTATGGAAAGACATTCTAGAACTCCTCAAGTAAATTTTTCATACCTACAAGCAAAGCATCAACAGAAGGAGAAGCATGTAATAGCATGTAATAGCATGTCGGTAGGTAAAGCACGGGTTCCCTCTTGGCCAATTAGACCCTTCTCACCTCCCAAGGGCTAGCTAGTAAGGACTCCTTTCTTTTTTCCACTTTTCTTTTGCTTTTGCTTCTCAAGGAACACTTTTTTACTTTCTCATTTTTCTCCTTTAGTTTACTTTTTTCCACTCACACTCTTGCTATTCTCTCCCACTTTTTCTTTACCTCTTTCTTTCCTCTTTTCAGCATCACTCTTGCTCTTTTTTTCATTTTGCTCTTAATGTTTCTCACTCTCCCCTTTTACTTTCATTATGTTTTATCCTCATGCACCTCTTGGAGACAAAGGTATAAGCCTAACCCTTTTCTCCAAATGTATGAAAGTGAACCGGTTGGTGACTCCATCATGGATCACCTTCTTATCAAATTGCTAAGGTCTCCCTAGTAACAAATGTTTGGCTTCCATTGGAACCATAATACACATTATCCTATCTTCATAGCCTCCTAGGGTAAACATGACCTTGGCTTGCCTATCCACAAGCAACTCCCCTTTCTCACTTAGCCATTAGAGTCTATACAGCCTTGGGTGAACTATGGTAGGTAGACCTAGCTTCTTCACAAGCCTCTCACTAGCTACATTCACACAACTCCCTTCATCTATAATCATAGAGCAAAAGTTCCCCAAAATGAGACACCTAGAATGGAAAATGTTTTCTCTTTATGTCTCGGCGTCCTCTCCTTTTTGGCTATTCATCAACCTCTTCACTATAAGAAAGTCTCCCTCATAGTAAGAATCATCACTCAAGCGCTCGGCCTTACTGGAGGTGCTTACCTCTCGAATAGAATTTTCACTTTCTACCTCCCCATCATCCTTCACTATTATCACTCTCATATTGGAACATTGAGAAGTTACATATCCCTTCCCTAGGAACTTAAAACACTTGATACTACTAGTCCTATGAGCCATAGGAGTAGGGGTAGAAGTGATCTCTTTTCAGCCATTAGGGGGTTCACTCCCCTTCTTAGGGCTTTTCTCCTTTCTAGCCCTTTACTTTTCTCAATCCTTTCCTTTCCAACCACTAGTTCCCACATAGGTCTTCCTAGATACACTCCTTCTCTTGATTTGCATCTCTACCTTGATGGCTTCATAGACTAACTCACCTAGGGTCCTATAGTATTGTAACTCCACAACATCCTATTTCTCCCTATTTAGCCCATGAAGAAACTGAGCCAAAGTGGCTTCTTCACTCTGCCTAATTTGAGCTCTCATCAACTCCATTTCCATTTCTTTGTGGTACTCTTCCACACTCCTAGATCCTTGGTATAACCTTTGCAATTTATTATGTAAGTCCCTAGTGTAAAATGGTGGGACAAACCTATCCCTTATCAATCTCTTTAAGGCAAACCAATCCTCACAAAGATCTTTCTCACCCCTCCTTATGTCCTCTAACACTTGAGTCCACCATACGAAGGCATAATCACCAAATTCAAGGGTGGCAAGCCTTACTACCCTTTGGCCATGGAGGTTAAAACATTTGAGAATTTGCTACACCTTCAACTCCCAATCCACATAAAGAGAATGAGATGTAGTAATACTAACTACCCTATTATATGCAAACACAATGTAGGGTAGCCATTCCTCACATGATCTCAAACTCTCTCCTAGGATTGAGGAATCTATAATCTCCTAAGATTGAGAAATCTGGAAACAGTAATTCAAATTTGTAATCTGTTAGGATTAGGCTGCACCGCAACTGCCCAGCTTGTGTATAAATAAAGCATGCTAGGCCACATCTTTGGTGTGGAAAAATAGTGGAATTCTAGACCTAGCACCATCAACGATTGCAAGCGTTCCAAGCTAGCACGGTGGTACACAAAGCTTCAGTAAGGTGTCTCTCTCGATTGAGAAGGTACAGGACAAGGATTTGGGAAGCTAGAAGCTATCAGAGGTGATCGCTTAGTATAGCCGACGCACTCCGATGGATAGAAACCTCAACGTCTGGCCATCAGTGGTGTACCATCGCCGTCCTTCCAAGGCGATCGTCGTGGAAGGCGGATTCTCTGGAAACTCTGAATTTCTCACCTTGTATTCGAGTTTGTTTTCAATAATATAAGCGGTTTGCATTGACATTGCTTTGACATTGCTGTGATTGCATATTGTTAGAAGTAGATCACATTAGACTAGGGCCGATTGGAACTGGTTTAATAATCTAGTTAGGTAGAGAACCTAAAATCAACCAAGTACATACTCCCTACCAACTGATGAGGTAGCGATTGTGTAAATCCTCGGTATGACAATGGACAAACGTTCGGCGATTGTCGTAAGAATCTAAGATTGATTTGGAGTATAATCTTAAGTAAAGAATCCATAGACTAATTGTGTGTTAAATTCGGATTTGGTACAGTAGTTAGTTTAGTGTAGTTTAGTTTACTTTCAGTACTTAGTTTATTTTTCTGCACTTAAAGACAAAACCCCCTATTTACTGTTCTTCCCAATCCGAGACCAAGTCTAGTCTGACTCCGTCGCGTCTGTCTAAGTCAGAATCATATGAACAGTTCTAGTCGGTCTCACACCAAGATCATCCTAGTTGCACTTAAGCCGACTGATAATAAGTCGGCATTTCATAACATTTAACGGTTTCTACACAATTCTCTGGATTCCACACTTAGTCACAATTAAACACACTGTGTCCTTGAGAGAATTGACCTAGGGTTAGCTATACTAGGGTTAGCTATACTATAGTTAGCTTTAGTATTTATTTGATGCGCGTAAGATGACTAAAAACCCGTTCATCAGCACACACAACCTTTTATCTTTAAATAAGAACCCTTCATGCCTAAAGAAACCTCCATTGGCCGAATTGGCATAAAGCTCATAGGTCTTTTTCAAGTCATCATCCTCAATGTACAATTCCTTAGAAATGCATTCAATGTAAGCAACTTGGTCTCGAGCATAGGTAGCAAGTCAAGTCTCCTAGAGAGAGCATATGCTACAATATTAACCTTCCCTAGCTTGTGCTTAATGACATAAGGAAATTGTTCTAAAAATTCTACCCATTTGGCATGTTTTTTATTTAATTTATTTTGGTCCCTCAAATGTTTGAGAGATTCATGGTCACTATAGGCCATAAACTTCTTAGGAAGAAAATAATGTTAATGTTGCCACACTTGTAAGACCTTAACTAAACCATAAAGCTCTTTGTCATAAATAAAATAATTAAGGTGGACACCTTTACGTTTTTCACTAAATCAAGCAATGGGGTTCCCTTCTAGTAATAAAACAGCCCTTGATCCTACATTGGAAGCACACACTCTAACTCAAAAGATTTGGCAAAATTTGGGAGTACTAAGATGTGGGCATGAGTGAGCCTACCTTCAAGGATTGGAAGGCTCTCTCTTGGGACTCTTCCCACTTGAATCCCACATTCTTTTTAATTATTTCATTTAAAGGGCCAGCAAGTGTGCTAAATTTTTCACAAAGCATCTATAAAAACTTGCAAGCCCATGAAAACTTATCACATAACTCATGGATTAAGGTGTTGGCCAACTTTAGATGGTCTTTACCTTTTCATCATCAACCTTGACTCCATAGGAGCTAACCATAAACCCTAGGAACACCACCTCACTTCTGAAAAAGGTGCATTTCTCTAAATTAACATACAATGATTCTTTTTTCAAGAGTTCAAGCACCTATTTAACATGCACCACATGGTTATCCATACAAGAAGAATAAATAATTATATCATCGAAGTAGACAACCACACATTTACCTATAAGGCTCCTTAGAACATGGTTCATGAGCCTCATGAAAGTTATAAAGGCATTTGTTAAGCCAAATGGCATGACTAATCACTCATATAGACCAAACTTGGTCTTGGAAATAATTTGCCATTCATCCCTTTCTCTAACCATTATTTAGTGATATCCACTCCTCAAATCTATTTTAGAAAAGATAATAGAGCCATGCAATTTATTAAGTAAAACATCTAGTTGTGTGATATGAATGTGGGAAGGCATGAAGAGCATAGCAAAGACATTGAGCATGAGAAGTTCAAAACTTTTCAAGGTCCTATGACTAGAGTGATATGAATTGCCTAAGCCTGGATCTCACACTTAACATAATTGTCAATGCTACAAGGAATCAAATAAGATTTAGTGTGAAAATATAGTATAATTTGTATAAACTTGGAATTGAAAGGAATTGAAAACGATAAAATGGACAAGATTCAAAATCCTCACACTGATTTCGTGGAAATCGAATAAGAGAAAACGAGATTCGCCATAAGCCTCATGGATAACTTGATGAGAATTAAATATTTTAATCCAAGAACAAGTCAATAGAACTCTCTTAGTTGCTTGTTATGCAAGATTCACAAATGAACTCCAAAGTTATTACAATCCAATTAGGATCAAGCTTATATACTAATCCTACTTACCAATTAGGCATGAAACATGCTAAGTGAAAAAGACCTTGGGCCTTGAAACAAGCACAGCTAATAGCAAGGCCTCAAGCATGCTGATCAGGAATGTATCCAAAGGAGGCGTCCAAAGGAGAGTATTGCGTCCAAAGAACCCAAGTGTCGTCCAAAGGAACCATCATCTAAAAGGCCAAAAAGGACAGACGCATCCAGAGCTCTAGGCTTCCAACAATGAAAGAAAAATACATAAACTACACAAAAGGTCCTACAACTACTCAAGGGCACATTCCCAAAGTGTGAATAGTGTTAAACCTTCTTTCGACTCTTCTTTCCCTTTAAGAAGATCCATTTTCCTTTGAACTTCATCCTGAAGCCTCTTCAATCTTCCTCTGGTTATAAGGCCTTGAAAAGCTTTTGTCTCTTCATGCTTATTGTCCTCCTCATGTCCTTCCTACCTTCTCAGATTTGTATCAGACTACTCTTCTTGAAAAGAATTTTTCCTCAAATTTAAGGTGTCCATACTTGAAACCAAAAAAGACAAGTCAACAACATTGAAACTAGGACTACCTCTATAATCTTGGGGCATGTCTAAGACATACACATTGTCATTGATCCTATGCAACACTAAGAAAGGTTCATTGATAATGGTGTTGAAAAACTATCAAAATCATTATATTTCCCTTAATTTTGCAGTGTAGGATTAACCTAGGTCAAATTTCTCAAGGACACAATCATGTAATATCTAATCTTGTTAAACAAAAATTGAATTGAATGCTAAAATGGAGGGTTTGTGTGTAAATAGAATTATGCAAAAAATTATGCAGAACAAAATTAATCAAAATAGAATTGAACTAAAAAAAAGTTATGTAACATCAATCTAAGGATTCAATCATGCAGTTCAGTTATCATGGTTCTACTAAGGGTGCAAATTCATGTCAACCCAAAATTCATTAGATAATCATCTAACATTCGTCCAAATAAATTGAGATCACAATTATAGTCCCTAATTAGCATAGATTCAAGCACAAAATGGATTGATTTAGGTGATCAACTAATTACCTAACATAACACAATCCAACACTTCAAGCAAAATCATAATCATGAAAACGGATTAAGAATTGAAGACGAAAGAACATAATAAAATTTGCATAAGGAAAGATTAAAGAACTCAACCCGAACTACAATCCGAAAACCTTGAATTCATAAGATAGCTTAGCTTTCCATGGCAATCATCACAGAAAACTCAGCAAAATCCAAAGTAAAAACAAACATAAGAAAAGAGGAAACTTGTAGTCCAAGAACCTCCTAAACTGAAAAAATTCAAAGGTCTCCAAAAATCGTCTAGCTAACTAACTACCAACTAACTAACTAAAAATAATTATTACATGCTCTAAATGCCAAAGAAGATGGTCTAGGCCACAGGAATTCATAGCCCAAAGGCCCACGAACCAAGGTCCCAAAATTTGGGGCAGAATATATAAAGAAAGACCTAATATAATGGGTCTAGAGGCCGCAACTTCGCTTGGACTTTTGACACTAAATACGATCGAACTGGGTTTAGTCCAAAAGAAAGAAGTTGTTGATCTTTGTCTTAGATTTATAAGGCTACTAAGATTGTCCAATTGGAAGGTTTGTAACTCCACATATGGCTTGCATAAGATAGCAACATCATAATGAGAATTAAATCCAAAAATAAGCAAAGATTAGCGACTAAGCCTACTTAAGTCCAATAACCCAAGACTCAAAAAATGTGTCAATATTAACCATAAAATGATGTCAAATATGTCCAACATAAGTCACTATTAAGTACCTCAAAAATGGTTTATCATCCATCCCTTTGAAGGAGAAGCTTCGACTCCCCTAAGGTAGGAAATATCTCCTTCCTTAAGTGAACCCAAACTAGGTCACCTTTTTCAAAAAATTTTCCTTTCTTGTCTTTGTTGGCATGTTTAGCATATTGTTTACCCTTCCTTTCCATATACATACGTGCTTTCATATTCAATTTTGCTACATGTTGGGTGATGCATATACGGGAAACTGCATCCAAGATGGTGAGAATTGGATAGTTGCCCATGCACTTGAAGGCCCTATGACTAGGGGTAGGCTCAAAGGATCCAAGAGGAAGTGCACCAAAGCTAGCCATGCTTAAAGGCCAAGAGGAGGCACTATGTGCACCAATTTTGTATAATTTTTCCAGCTACCAAGGTGGCATTGTTTAGGGCTAGAGTGACCTTATTTCCTTTTTAATTTTATGCTACTTTAAGGACATTTTCAGTAGGATAGCTTAGCCATGAGCCAAAGCCCATTTTAGGACACGTTTTTACTTGTTTTCCATTGCTACCAAATTTCCATAGCTAGGTTAGTCTCCAAGTCCTCGCTAATTTCATGACTAATCAGTGAGGCTTGTTAACCTTACGTTTTGGGCTGGGTTACCTTGGGCTTTAGTTAGCTTACCTTAATTAGGATTAGGAGACTCTAATTAGGATTAAGGAAAAGATATATAAGCCTTCATTGTAATTAGCCTAATAACTTTTTTATGAAATTGAATTTGTGCCTTAGCACTTTTGAGAGCATTCTCTCTACTTTTGTCTTGAACAAGAAATCCAACTTTTATCAAGCTTTCAAGATGCTTGTGGAGAATCTCTACAATTTCTTACCTAATTCTTAGGAATTAGTGGTGAACCATCTCCAATCTTCATCCATTTTCTCCTTTTCTTCTTCACATTTTTCAATCACAATGTTCATCACTAATTTTCAGCTACTACTTGAAACTAGGTATTGATTGTGGATCATGGGATGCATCAAGAAGGGGAGCCTGATGTGAATATGGACCAAGGCTTAGGAGACACTCAAGGCTTAGAAAGTATTTCACTTCAAGGCCGCATGACAAGGGGTAGATTGAGAAGATTGCAAAAGGAAGTGCAGAAGGAATTGATTCTCCTTCAAGGCCAAGGAAGACCCAATGAAGGCCTAACATTGTACTCTTTCTTGAGCTATCAAATTGGCCTTGTTTAATAGCTTGTAGAAAGTATACTTCATGTATTTTCATAGAAGAATATTGGTATTTCATTTTTGTACCTTGCTCTTGGGCCAAAGGCCCAAAATATGACACCTTTCCATGTAATTAGCTTTTGGTCACTAAAACCGTGAAGCTCCTTGTGACTGAAATGGGCTAGCTCCTCTTGGACTGTTATATGCCTTATCTTAGCTTAGTTTAGGATTAGTTTAAGTTTTAATTAGGATTAAGAAATGACTATAAAAGCTTGAAATGTAATTAGCTTAATCACTTTTACGTAAAATAGAATTTGTGCATTGCACTTTTACATGAAATAGAATTTGTTTATTGCACTTGTGAGATACTTTCTTTCTTCTCTTATTCTTGAACAAAAGCCTTAATTCTCATCAAATTTTTAAGATACTTATGACAAATCTTTTCTTCTCTTATTTAATCCATTAGGATTAGTGACGAGTTCATCTTCTTCCTTACTCCATTTTCTATTTTTCTCCTTTCAATTTTCAGTTTCTCGACTTTGTGTATTAACTGTGGATCCAAGGTTCCTCATAATTATTATTCAAAAGATTAAAGGTATTGTGAATTTCTAATCTAAATTTAATATTTTCACCATATTTTTTTGGCATTGAAACAAGTCACATTGGTCCAACTTGTTGATGAAATTTATGCAGTTAAAGTGTAAGGAAACTTATTACTTATGCACTGGATCTAAAAATGTCGAGAAAAATAGAACATTTTTCATTGTCATTTATAATTTATGCACAGGTTATGGAGCTAATAAAATATAATATCTATTTACACTTAAAGTGGGTGAATTAGAATTGGACGTTCAATTTCATCCAAAAATTACAATTAATAATGAAGAACTAAGTATACTAGAACAACAAAACTATAATAAAAAAATAGAGATAAAACTACCATAAAATTACTGAGAGCATAATATAGAACTAGATAAATTAAGGAAGTTAATGAACAACAATCTAATCACCTGTGAAGAATGAACAGCCAGCAATGAACAACAAATGATGAAGCAACTAATTGAAGAAATAATTGTCAAAACTAAAATGAAAGACGAAAAGCGGTGAAAGTAACTAGCAATATTGCTGAAAAACCAAATCCAAGTCTGAAATATGTCATAGACTCAAGAAACACCTATCTAAATCTGAAATGAGTAACCAACGAGAGCGAGCAAGAATCTGAAATTAGCCATGTATAGAAATTAAGAATGATATAGAAAGATTGAAATACCTAAGATACAATAATAGATGAAAGAATAAAGAAGTGAGCTAAAAGAGAGAAAGAAGAAGAAGAACCCCACTCTAGAGAATTATGAATTATTTTGAAGGATGTGCTGGTTCGAGATAATATTTTGGGGAAGAATACCATTGAAAGCTTCGATAATAATTTGTGGAAGGAGTTCATTCTCCCATCCAATTACCCTACTCCTAAATACACGGTTACGTTCTCTCTTGCTATTCCATCTAAAATTTTATTAACTCCTTTGAGATAATAGTTTAAAGGTTAAGAATTAAAGCAAATTTAATATTAATAAAATATATGAAATAAAATTATGATAATATATTAATAAAGTTACTTTTACCTCATGCCACATGTAATGTTACGTATATACCTCTCCACTGACAAAATCATGATAATACATTAATCAAGTTACTTTTATATCATAATATGTCACTCATAATGTTTCAAATACACTCCACGGACAATAATATATTAATAAAATAATTAATAACAAATAAAATAAAATAATATATTAATAAAATAATTAATAAAAATAAAATAAAATTGTGATGTCATTTAAACCGTTAAGGATGTATAGTGACCCATAAGATAAAAATGAAGCTAAAAGTACAATCATTTAATAATATATGAGAAAAAAAATATAAGTAAAAACAACTTTCACCGATATAAGTATTGTGTCATTTGGAGGCGTGTGTCTATATTATTTTATTTAGTGTATACTTTGCCGCATAAGTTGTAGGGCGAGGGTTTGATCCATGTCAATAAATAGTGTTTTTCTTCCCGATCCACCCTACATAAGCTTACATGTGGAGCAATCTATAATAGCAATTTCCAATGTGCAGTTGCATGGACTACATGCAACAATAGTTGTGCAGATAGATCGAGTTAGTAGTATTTTCGATTGAATAATAGAACCGACATGTTATTGAGTCTAATTTCTAGTCAAACTAGTCCAATCAATCTGTTTGAACCGATCTTTAAAATACTAGATAATTGAGACGTTGAAAAATTTAGTCACAAATATTTACGAACTTGATAGAGCGATTTTAAGGCATTTAATAGTGGTTTATGCTTAACATATTTAACATTATTTTTTGGTTAATAATCACACATTGATTGAGTATTGGGTCATTGAGCTTAATTGGGATTAGTTGTTAATCTTTTCTTATTTTCGGACTTAATTTTTATTATAAGGGTGCTATTTTGTGCAGGCCATATCTAGAGCTACAGACCTCCAAATTAAACAATCTTAATAGTTCTGGAAAACTAAGACAAAGATCTATCACTTCTCTCTTTATATTTCAACCCAGTTTGACTATATGAAATTTCAAATATAGACATGAAGTTACTACTTTTGTACACACTCGATTGGACTTTTCCTCGTAAATTGGTGGGCTTGTTAAAGCTATGATAACTGATTGAATGATTGAATTCTTAAGTTGATATTTCGTAATTCATTTCTTAATTCATTTCTAAATCAATTCTGTTTTGTTAATTCTTGTTTTGTTCTACAATTTCTTGTTTTTACACTAAACTCATTTTTGCATATTTGTTCTAGTTTCTAATAAACATGATTAGGCATGATATGATTATGTCCTTGTGAAGTTCAACCTAAATTAATCTCTACACTACAAAACTTAAGGAATATCTAATGATTTTATATTGTGTCAATAACATTATCAAAACCTAACCACAATTACTTTAGCATGGTAACCATGAAATAGCCATAGTTACTTTTCAGTCTAACCACACAAAATCCATATCTAACTTTCATATAAAAAAATTGAAATCAATTATTTATCCACGTTATAATCAAATGAGGATTTGTGCATTCATCACCCTTGCATGTAACATCTAATTCTAAAATGGACTACGAACTGCCTCTGATTAATATATACACATAAGGTAAAAATAAATCATAATCTAAAAGATAAACTAATAATATGAGCAAAATCTTTCATGGGAGAATATACATAGTCTTGCACCAGAGAATTGAGGTAAATTTGTCACATACTCTTTTGACACAATAGTATAAGTCATTCTTTTCTTAGTGGAGAGGTAGGGTCAGCTTGGTTATCCATGGTGTTCAATGGCCTTTGGCCATTAGAATGAATGGATGAAGGAGGGCTAAAGTGTATAGGTGAAGTGTTTAGGTTTACAGGTGTTTGTTTTTCTATAGTGGTTTTAGGTGTTTGAGAGGAGGTGTCTACAATGGTGATTTGTTCAGGTTCAATGTTTTGTGAAGGTGGAACAGGAGAAGAATGTACTGATAGAGAATTTTTGAGGCACCTAATAGTGACTTATGTTGAACATATTTGACATTATTTTGTGGCTAATAATCACACATTGGTTGAGTATTGGTCCATTGAGCTTAATTGAGGATAATTGCTAATATTTGCTAATTTTTGGACTTAATTTTCATTATAAGGTTTCTATCTTGTACAGGCCATATCTGGAGTTACAAATCTCCAAATGGGAGAATCTTGGTAGTCCTGGAAAGCTAGATGAAGATCTAAAACTTTTCTTCTTACAACTCAACCCAGTTTGATCATTTACAATATCAAAAATGGACTAGAAGTCACTGCCTTTGCACCACTTTGAATTGGACCTTTCCTTGTTGATTGGTGGGCTTGTTGGGCTGCTCAAGCTTCTACCCCAAGCTCATTCTCCTTGGCAATTTCGACCATATCATTTATGAATTAGTTAGATAGTTTAGTTAAAGAATTATTTTAGTTAGTTTGTTAATTGGTTAGTTGTTAGTTTGTTAATTGGTTGGTGTTTAGTTTGTTAATTGTTTGTTAGTTAATTTGTTAATTGGTTAGTAGTTAGTTTGTTAATTGGTTAGTAGTTAGTTTGTTAATTTGTTAGTAGTTAGTAAAATTCATATATAGTAGAGAAGTTAGAAAAGTTAGAGATTTTTTAGTTTTTTAGTTTTTTGTTCATTTTAGAGTTTGGTTGTTCAATTGGAGACGTTTTTGACATTTTGGAGTGTGGAGAGTTTCTCTCGAATTTGAAAGAAATTTTTTCTCTCTTCTCAATTGATTCTACTGTCTTCTATGATGGCCATGGAAGGCTAAAGCTTGTTTGTAAATTCAAGGTTTCAGGATTGCAAATTGATTTGAGTTCTTTATCTTTTTGCATGCAATTTCTATTATGTTCTTTTTCCAATTCTTGACCTGTTTTCATGATCATGAATTCGTTTGAGATTTTGGATTACTTTAAGTTAGAGGATTGATTAAGCTCAATCTAATCAAGGTTAGATAATCAATTGATCGCCTAAAACCAACCAATTTTGTGCTTGAATCCATGTTAATTAGGGGTTGCAATTGTGATTTCAATATGCATGGATGAATGTTAGATGATTATCTAAAGAAACATAGGTTGATATGAAATTGCACCCTTACTAGAATCATGATAACAAATTACATGATGGAATCCTTGGATTGATATTTCACCATTCTATTGAGATTAATTCTATTTTGTATGATTACTTGTTTTCCATAATTTTGTTTTGCTCAAACCCCCTTTTTCTATATTTCGTTTTGGTTCTGATCAAGAAGATTAGGCATAGCAAGAGTGTTTCCTTGTGAAAATCGACCTAGGTTGGCCCCTACACAATAAAAATAAAGGGAAATATAGTGATTTGATAGTGTGTCGACAATATTATCATGTACAAGTGAAAATGGTTTAGGATAGTGACATTGAGATATAGTTTTAAAGCGTTTACCTTTCAAGAAAGTTGTCAAAACTATAGGACCGAATGGTTTGGTACCATGTGTTTCTTCAACTAGTGCTTTACTCTTGGTCCTTGTGATTGAAAGGGCATCATCATCATCTTCCTCTTCTTCAACCACAAGAGGTGGTCTTGTTTCAGCAACTACCTCTTCTTCATCATCTGAGGTAGGAAGAATAAGTTTCCTATTCTTTATAAAGGCTCTTATGGTCTTTGTGGATGAAGCCAAGTGTTTGGATGCTGGCTTTTTGGCCGCTATAACCAACTCTGCCTTTGTTGGCTTGAGATTAGTAGATGGCATTATTAGCTTCAATGTATCCAGCTTCATAGGAGCAATGTTGCTTCTCCTGAATTTTTTTTTTTTTTTTTGCTTATAAGAGGGGCCATATTTTGCTTGTTTTGTTGTAGGAAAGGCATAAAAGGCATCAAGCACTTTCTAATCAGAGAAGATCTTAGTGATCAGGGCTAAATGGGTCATATGGTTCTTCTTTACTCCTTTTCCCTTCAAATTCATCCTCAAGTGAGTAAAACCAAACTTAAGAGGTTGAATTTCTATTTTGTGACCATGTGAAATAGGGAAAACAAATGGACATTTGATAGGTGATCCTTCAAACCATCCTTGTGAAGGATTCCTTTGTTGAGCATTTGTTGAAAGATACGTCCTTTGTCATGCATCTTGATTAAGGCACAGGGTCCTTTAACATCTGGTCTTAATAGAGCATCTTCAATAGCAAGCATGCCACCATAAGCACTCTCCCAACCAAACTCATACAACTTCACTTTGCGTTCACACCAAGTTATTGTGGTAATGGAAGGAATCTCCACTCTAACTTCCTACCCAAAACCTTTCCAATGAAGACAATTTCCTTCAACGTGTAATTTGTCCAAAACTCCCTTATCAGCTTTGGATGCACTCCTTGTTCATGGATGAAGAAAGGTAGAATCCCGTAAGATGTTAACTATGAGGTTAGGTCAATCCTTATTTTTGCAAAGGCTGGAATGTCAAAGAAGTATTTTGTGTATACCACCATGTTATTAGGGTTTGAGGTTCTATCTTCCACAAAAGTGGTCAAGAGGTCAATGTTACGAGGATCAACGTTTTGAGCCATTTGAGAAGGTAAAGAGAGAGTCTAAGAGAATTCAAGAAATCAAGAAGGAAGCAAGAGAGAAAGCACTTTTCATAATCGCAAAATAGAGATGGGAAAGCTTTGTGAGAGAAATTGATTTTCGAAACCCTTTTTGTATCTAATGGTAATAAAAAGCATTATATGGTGAAAACATAGCCATTAGAGGTTTTACAACAAACAAAAAACATTTTACAAAACCAAGAGTTAAAACATTTGACTTAATAAATAAAAAAGAAAGTTACTTATTATGCAAGTATGGTATAAACAAACATGCTATAGACGTAGGCCTAATGGACGCATAAGTGCATAGACTTTAAACTTCATTCCATAATGAATATCATACCAAGAATATTCCTTATATGAATTAATTCATCTTCAAGAAGGGGTTTTGTAAAGATATCAATTAACTATTTATCAGTGCTGATGAATTTCAAATCTAAAGTTTCTTTCTGAACATAGTCTCTAATGAAATGGTGTTCAATTTCTATGTGCTTAGCTCTAGAATTCAAAATGGGATTTTTAGATAGAATGATAGCAGCAATATTTTCACAAAGTAAAGGGACGTTACTCTCAAATATGTCAGTCTGGTATTTGATCCACAAAAGCTGAGAGGAGCATTGTGCAGCTGAGATGTACTCTGCTTCTGTTGCGCAGAGGGATATAGTACCTTGTCTTTTGTTAGTCCAAGATACTAGATTAGCACAAATGAAGTGGCATCCTCTACTAGTGCTTTTTCTTTCAATTCTATCTCCAATGAAATCAGCATCACTATAGCCTTTTAACTTGTACTCATCAGATTTCTTATATCACAAACCAAAAGATTAGTAGCACCTTTAAGATATCTAAAAATACGTTTGACTACAATGAGGTGTGATTCTCTCTAGAATCAGCTTGAAATTGAGCACAAAAACATACATTGAACATTATATTAGGTCTAAATGCAATTAAATAAAGTAGAGAGACAATCATACCTCTGTATGAAGTTTGGTCTACTTTTATCTTACTCATCTAGGGTTAAGATGAATGTTGGGTACATGGGAGTAGACATACTTTTGAAATCTTCAAGATTAAATTTCTTGAGTAACTCCTTAACATACTTTGTTTGGTGGATGTAGATTCCATCTTTTGCCTATTTAATTTGAAGTCTAATGAAGAACTTCAATTCTCCCATCATGCTCATTTCAAACTCTTTCTACATAAGCTTAGAGAATTCTTCGCAAAAAGTTTCATTAGTAGCACCAAAAATAATGTCGACCATATATATTTGCACAATTATAAAATATGAATTGTAGTTTTTGCAAAATAGAGTAGTGTCTACTTTTCCTCGTTCAAAACCAATTGACATCAGAAAAGAACTTAATTTCCCATACCAAGCATGAGGTGCTTGCTTAAGTCCATAGAAAGCCTTTTTCAATTTAAAGACATGTTTAGGAAAAGCATCACTCTCGAAACTAGGAGGTTGTTTCACATAAACTTCTTCATTATTATGTTAAGAAATGTACATTTGATATTGATTTGATGTAATGTCATATGATAATGAGTTGCAAAGGATAGCAAAATGCACATGGCTTCTAATCTAGCTATAGGCGTAAAATTTTCATTGAAGTTTATCCCTCCTACTAAGAATAGCCTTGTGCTATTAACCTAGCCTTATTGCTCGCAACCTTACCATTTTGATCTAGTTTATTTCTGAAGACCTATTTTGTTCTTACAATGGATTTGTCCTTTGGTAGAGAGACTAGTTTCTACAATTCATTTTTCTAAAACTGATCTAGTTCTTCTTGCATGGCCTTGATTCAACCTTCGTCTAAAAGAGCATCCTCTATATTTTTAGGCTCAACTTTAGAGAATATAGAAACTTGAGCTTGACCTTTGAATATAGATATGGTTATGACTCTATTTTGAATGTTTCTAAGGATCTGTTGCTTAGGATGATAGGTTTTCATCTACTAGCTCCTTGAAGATGTCTCAACTTTGTCTTTTTTTGAGTCATTGTCCAAACCAGATTCTTTGGATGGATTTTGTAAATCTTATAGATTAAGTTCTACAAAAGAATTATTTAGCTCTAATAATTCTTTATCGAGCTTACAGTAATTAAATTTTACGTGGATGGATTCCTCAATTGTCAAAGTCCTAAAGTTATACACTCTACGCATTTAAGTATCCTAAGAATGTTCCTTTGTCTAACTTAGGATCAAAATTTTCCAAGTTATCCTTAGTGTTCAAAATGAAACATTCACATCCAAAAGGGTGAAAATAAGACATGTTGGGTTATCTAACCCTTCCACAATTCATAGGGAGTCTTTTTCAAAATGGGTTTAATATATATTTTGTTTTGTAAATAATAGGTTGTATTAATAGCTTCTGCCTAGAAAAACATATGAGAGTTAAAATCATTCAAAATGGTTCTTGCTATCTCTTGAAAAGATTTATTTTTCCTTTCCACAACATCATTTTCTTGAGGCATTCTTGGATAGGAAAAATTACAAAGAATACCTTGTTCTTCACAAAATTTTTGAAAGTTTTCATTTTCAAATTCTCCCCCATGATCACTTTGGATAGAGGCAATGTTAATATCTTTTTCATTTTAAACTCTTATATAGAATACAAAAAAAACTTTGAATGAATCATCTTTGTGGGTAAGGAACATAACCCATGTCCATCTAGAATAGTAACCAACCAGTACTAGTCCATAATATTTTCCATTTATAGAGGCAGTTTTGGTAGGACCAAACAAATTAGTATGTAACAACTCTAATGGTCTAGAAGTTGAAACAATATTTTTGGACTTGAAAGATCCTCTAACTTATTTCCCTTTCTGACATGAATCACATAACATATCAGTCTTGTACACAAGGCTTGGAAGACCTCTCACGAGGTTGTGCTTTTTCAGCTTTGAGATAATTCTCAAGCTAGCATGTTCAAGTTTCTCGTACCATGTCCATTGATCATTGTTTATGGACACTAGACAAGTTACATTTTGGTTTTTCAAGTCAAGCAAATTAATCTTATAAAGATTATTCTGTCTCTTTGAAAAAATATTATTGAACCATTGTGATTTTTAACTATGCATTCTCCTTTGTTAAAGGATACATCATATCCATTGTCACACAATTGACTTATGCTCGGTAGATTGTGTTTTAATCCTTCAACAAAAAAAAATTATCAATGGAGGGAAAGGTATGCTTACTAATCCTTCCAACGCCAACAATTTTACCTTTCTTATTACCTCTAAAGGTAACCCATCCTCCTGTCCTTAGTTTGAGGTCTTAGAACGTAGACTTTTGTCTTGTCATGTGTTTTCTTCCTACTGTCAAGCAAATCTGCAATAGGAATAATCATATTTTTAATACCTAAATTCTATTGGGTCCTTTCTTGTTAGTCCTATAATGTTTGGATGGTCCTTTTAGACGCTCTCTACAGTCATAGGACATGTGTCCAAACTTTCTATAGTTTAAATAATGAACATTTGATTTATCTCTTTTTATTTCCTTTTTCTTGTCAAAACCTAAGTCAATTTTGTCATGTGGATGTCTACTGTATTTAAGTAACTTTTTTTAAATTCTCTTATCTATTGACAAACTTAGCTAGACTTTATCTAAGGTCAATGACTTCTTTTTTGTGTTGTTCATTTACTTCAGAAGTGTAGACTTTAGATAAGTCTTTGGTTTGTTCTTCTTGCAGCTTTTCATTCTCTTTCATTAGAATATCATTTTCTTTCTTCAAATAATCAAACTTTTTTAGGCAGTTTGGAAAATAACTTTTTCAATTCTTTGTATCCAACAGAGAGAGTTGAAGAATTTGAAAGAAGTTCTTGATAAGCTATTTGTAAACAACTTAAATCATTAACGCTTTGTTTGTATTGGGGAGTGGAGTGGAGTGGAAAGAAATAAAGTGGTAAGAAAGTAAGAAACAGAGGGAAATTTAAGTTGTTTCGTAGGAATGAAATATTGGAGAAATAAAGTTGTAAAGTTGTTTTAAAAGATAAAATAAAATAAAAATTCAATAATTTACAATGTTACCTTATATGCAACATCAAACATATATCATCATACATAAAAAATATTTCTTTTTAATAAAATTATTTTAACATAGTCAAATTTTAATTATATAATAATTTTAATTTTAAAATAAAACATATATGTATATATAATATTTTTTAAACATAAAATAATAAAATTTTAATTATATAATTCAATTTTAAAAAACATACATATAAAATATTAATTAAATATAAAAAATTATTTATAACAAAAAAAAAGTAGTTACATAATATGATTTTTAAAATACATATATTTCGTAATTGATTATTAATATATATAATCGATTAGATACTTAAATTTAATCGATTAGAAACGTGAATAATCGATTCAAATTGATGGGATGCATGCTTTGTCATGATATAATCAATTATTTATACAAATAATAGATTAAAACTGGAAGGTTAAATTTATAATTTGCTAAATTAAACGTTATTTCTTTGTTTGATTTCTCGTTTATTTCTTTGCTCCCTCTTTCTTGGCTACCAAGTGTTATCGCCCTTTCTCACAATTTCATCTCTATCAAATTGAGCATAAATATTTATCACTTTGTCGCCTTTATCTTTAAAAATGATGTCTATCATTAAGCATAGGTTTGTTTCCCACGTATCTTTAGAAGATTTGCAACTATGAACTTTTTCATACTTTGCTTATAAGGCACACATGAGAAAATTTCTAGCTTTGGAATTTAATAGATACCTTGTTTTTTGTTCTTCATTCCACAAAGATCTTGAAATTTCTACTTCATCTTTGTTTGTAGGAATGTATTGACCATTCTCAACTACATCCCACATGTCAATATAACATGCATCAAAGAATGCTATCATTCTTTGTTTCCAATAATCGTAGTTTTGACGTTTGAACAGAGGAGACATGTTTACTACATGTCCATCATTTTCATAGGTTTTAAGGATCTTTTCCCCTCTACTATTAAATGCTCAACCCCTAGAGGATGAGCTTTGATACCAATTGAAGAGACAGGTAACGCACAAGAAAGGGGATTGAACTGTGTTTGTGATTTTCAAAAGTTTTTCACAAAACAAAGGATATATATCATAGTTTTAAAACACTGTCCAAAGGGACTGTCCAAAAGGTGTAGTATACAAAAACAAATATGGTAAGAGAGAAAGGTACACAAAATTTATCCTAGTTCACTCTTCCAAAAGAGTTATATCTAATCTCTTTAATACGAAGGATTTTCCACTAAGTCTAACTGACTTACAATCAAGTATTATCTACTTCTCCAAGTTTTATAACTTTGTAATCTACCTGATTACAAGTAACTCCAAGTATTCCTTTTCACTTAGCCTCTTCATCTATCTCAAAAGTTATACAAAGGTTTTACAAAACTAACTCACTAGGTGAGCATATAGAAATACAAAGCAGATGGACTTAACTTTGCTTTGTAAAGAAAGTTTTACAAAGAATTATCTAAGAGTTGTCCAAAGAGCTTAAGTGTATATCATATTGTGTTTCACGTTCTCGCTTCTTCTTTATCTTCAAGCTTGATCATCACATTTTATAGGCATGTTGTGAAACAAACGTTGTTTTTGCATGAGGAGTGGTAACTTCAACATAAATGTCAAAGATTTACTTTTTGTTGTACTTGTAGAGACTCCTCTTTTTCTAAAGATAGAGAAAAGTTGTGTTAGAGAAATTTGTTTTTCTTTATTCTTGACACATTGTCTTCCTTTAATAAGAGATGAAGCTTCTTTTTGGTTCCTTCCGAGTGGAATCATGATCAAAGTTTTCTTTTTTCAAACTTGACTTGAGATATCAAATTTTTTAGGCATAGACTTTTGTCAATCTGAAAATGAACACGTCTCACAAAGTGTATTAGGTACAACAACAAAAAATATGAACATTGTGTAATGATTATAAGCTCATGGATATATGATAAGTATCATAGAATAAGATAAGCACTTAAACAAATATTTACGCTTATAATGAGATGTTTCTTGTTTAGAGCATTGCTTTCATTCTTTATTGGACGATCTCTTCTCTAAATAGTGAATTCTTCTTTGGATTCACATAGTAAACTTATTCAATGAATAATTTTTTTAATGGACGCATGTCAAATGTTAAGTAGAATAACTTGTTCTTCTGAAAGTTTAAGAACATTGTTAGACATTATTTCGTCATTTTTTAGTCACAATATTTGTTATTATCAAAACTCTTAAGTTATTTTGGACACAAAGACTTATATTCCAACAAAAGTTATTTCATTTTTTTAATTAACTAATTATGCATACTAGACATATGTATTGTAACAATAAATTATAACTAAGGTCCGCCTAATAGTCATGAGTAAGCTTTTACTAAATTTTAAAAGAATTTTATTTTATTTTAAATGAGAGAACTATTTGTGATATTTTTTATCAACATATGTGACTTTTTATTTTATAAGAATTAATAACATATAATTTTTTTTTGTTGATAGAGCTAAAGCTTGAACTTTAATAATTTTATTCTTACACCAACACTAATTCACTAATTATAACAGTGAACTTGCTAATTAAAACCTAACCTTGTGGTGGTTTTGGAGGTGTCATAAATTGTAGAATATGAAAGGTTTCACTCTAATGATTGAGTCTTTGGTGAATGATGCGGGTGTTCTCAGGAAATACTTCAACACCTAAGTGCATGTTTAGATTCCAAGAGCTCAAAAAATGTTTCAACTTTAAAAAAATAAATTTTCTTTTTTATTTTATATATTGGAAATTCAGAAATGCACGTAAAATTTCTAAAAGTGTGTTGTCAACTTTTATTCGTGTAAGTTTGGAAAATATTTCAGCGAGGGGTAGGGGAAGAGATTTTATACATGCATATTAGGGTTCTGCATCTACTATTATTAGTGTTATTAGTGTTGGGTGGTTCGGGCCTAATGGAGTTTAGTTAGCTTATGCCATTAATCTTGCCAACCCACTACAATCCCCATATTGCACACTCGTTGCCATCCTTGTAATAAAGGTATGGTATGTAGGATTAAGGGGGAGTTCTTTGAAATAACAACGTGAAGGAGGGCATTATTGCTTAATTCGGAGGAATCCTAGTTAATAGTTTGTTGGATTAGGATGGGTTGAGTTCTAAAATTCAAGGCTCAGAAAGAATTGTGCTATACAAGTCAAGTTGGACTTCTAAACTTGATGGGCCGAATTATATTGAACTTTTTTTAATTTGTAATTTTTTT